>CAIGQV010018202.1:3451747-3487302 GCA_903798115.1 Danio jaintianensis
TAAAATAAAATAAAATAAAATAAAATAAAATAAAATAAAATAAAATAAAATAAAATAAAATAAAATGTTTATGGCCAGATTTTTATTTTATTTTTTTAAAGGAAGGATGCATTGAAATGATTAAAAGTGAGAGTAAAATATTTATATTTAACAGCTTTCCCTTTCTAATGAATGATGTTCTTCTGTTGTTCATTATTTAAATAGTGAGCATAAGATATCTTTTCTTATTATTTCAAAAATAAAATAAAATAAAACAAAATTAAATTAAATTAAGTTAAATTAAAATGTAATTAAAAGTTAAATAAAATAAAGGTCTAAAGAATTTACTTGCACTACAAATGAAGCCAAACGTTGAACACACTTAAAAAAAAATTGCCATTTTTAATATCTATAAATTTAAAATAGCACTACAAAAGCCTTCTTAGTCCACGTGACAGCTTTATAAAGAAACAGACCGAAATGTCATCAATTATTGGCTTCAATCACAGCTGTCGAAACTCATTTCTGCCTTTTTTTTTTCAGATACAGTGCATGACAACGGATCAAGTTAATAAAAAGTTTGAAAGAGACCTGAAAGCTCATATTGATTTTTTTAGAGACTATTTTGAAGCTCTAACACATCAGTCCACATTTACTTTCATTGTATTAAAACACACCGCAAAAACGAATCTTACCTTAAATGATGACAAACAATGGATAGTAAATAATGACAGCATTTTTATTAACCATTACGTCAAAAAAAAAACCAATGAACTGGGAGTGAAAAAACAACACAGCTCATGATCCCCAGTGTTTCTGAGTGATTTTTGCAGTCGCCCTGACATTTCAAACACTTATGAAACTGACAGTGCACTATGATGAAATGTCACAGACAGCCCTCCAGCGACATTGCAAGTAATAAAATATTCCGTTTACAAAAAAATAGCAAACTTCATTAAAAGTCTACATTAGATTAAAAATATCATGCATCTGCAATAACCTCTGAAAAGGGTGCGTTCAGAAGATACTGTAAAAAATAACTTAATTAACAGGTTCTGTATTTTCTGATGAAGTTTTTTCTTTTATTTATGGATATGAATTGCATTAAGAGACATTTTGATGAACTTTTGAAGTTGAAAATTTTACTCTGCAGTTCAGCAAAGTGACTTTTATTGACAATTTAGTAGTTTGAGACAATATATTGTATAAGAAATAATAAATAATGAATTAAAGGGGACCTATTATTCCTCTTTTTACAAGAAAATACGTTTTAAAATAAGTCTCTGATGTCCCTAGAGTTTGTATGTGAAGTTTCAGCTCAAAATACCCCACAGATAATGTTTTATAACTTCTTGAAACTGCCCATTATAGGCTTTGATCCAAATTATGTCGTTTTGGTGACTGTCGTTTTAAATTCAAATGACATTGTGCTTTTTTTCAAAAGAGGGCGGAGCTACAAACGCCTATACCTCAGTGAGATTGTCACTAATGGGCGGGGCTTCCCCCTCTGATGACACGTACAAAGTGAGAATGTCAATCGAAGTGTTTCTGCAGACTGTTTTTATCAAGTGTGATTATAAAAAAATAGAATTAATAAATGTTTACCATTAGTTGCTGGTTATATTCACACACTGCTGCCACACAAATGTGTTTAAATCCCTTTGAAAAGTGATTTTTGCACAATAGGTGCCCTTTAAGTCCGTAACATAACAGAAAAAGTGCTGGCAGTTTATTACCAGGTTTTAATACCGTAATTTACAACCTAACTCAGACACTATATCACTTCAAACTATTACAAATGTCAATTAAAAGCCACATTTTACAACTTTTCAACATCGGAAGTTGTTGGAGGAAAGATCAAGGTCCCATAACAGTTAAAAAGCATAAATAAATGGAAAAAAACCTCAAAAGTCACAAAGTAATAACAATTATTATTTTACACTTTTTTTAATTGATTTTTTTCGGGGCTTTCACCATTAATGGATAGGACAGTAGAGAGTATTGACAGGAAAGCATGGGGAGCAGAGAAAGGCCTATGCCAATACCTTGAGGCGAGGAGTCGCCGTGAGCAATGGAGTGCATGTGTCGACGCACTAACCATTGTCGCCAACCACATTTTGTTTTTACAATGCAGTTACACTAATCTTTCTGAACACGTCAATGTTTTGTAAAAATGTTGCCCACATACAACTAATGAAACTACTTTCAAAGCTATTGTTTAAATGATGTTTTTACAGTGTAATATGGCTGTTACACTGTATAGCAGTAGGCATTGCCTGCTTTTTCTTAAGCGATTACATGAGCCAATCAAAACAGTGGCCGTTTACTAACAGCCTTAAAAGGACAGACTTATAAATTGGAATTTTTCAGAGAGAGGGGGTCAAAGGTTTCGTAAAATCAACATAATATTTTTTTTTAGATGTTGGTATCAGTATGTTAATCTTAAGGATGTCTATAAGCTAATGTGCTACAAAACAGTGACAAAATTCGCATTGTGAAGATATAAACCTGGTACAATCACCCAAAGCTTGCGGTTTGTCACTTACGTCTAAATGAATCATTGACTTTTTTGACATTACCTCATACTTCAGTTTCTCATCAAGTCTTTTTGACCAATCAAATCCAGCCTGATCTCACGATTAAACGTAACTATTTTTACGTTTTGTCAGATTAGTGGATAATTCGTACAAATTCATACAGTTCAGTCGTATGAAACTGTACGATTCTTATGCTGCGTTCACACCAGATGCAGATGAAGCGTCAAGCGCGAGTGATTTACATGTTAAGTCAATGCAAAGATGTGAATAGACATCCTGCGGCACGATTTGCGCAAATGAGGCGGCGGAATGACGCGATTCGCGTGAATGAAGCGGCGCGAGTTGAGCGTTTTGCATGTTTGAATTGAGTTGGAAAATCTGAACTTCAGCGGATATTAGCGCTGCATTAACCAATCATGAGCTTGCTCTTGTAGGGACGGGAGTATGACCTAGTGCCTGTTTTTGGTTTCCTGAGGGGAAATCCTCTTGCTGACAACAGACAACAGTTCATCAAACTGGGCTCGGCTCAGTCTGAAGCACCGCTGAAAGCCTACATCCTTCAGGTATAGTTTCTGGAGGAGCTGATGAATTCACAGAGCTGGGTGCACCTCTGAAACGATCTAGTGCACTCAGACAAGGCGCCGAACGAATATACGCTGTTTTTCAGCATTCAAAAAGCACATAAAGCACAGCTACTATCTCAATAAAATCCATGTTAGCCATTTAGCAACGAAGCTAGAGTCACCGGGCAGACAGAAGCCCTGCCCATTACATCTATTGTGAAGTGAACTTGACGCGCAAATGAAGCGAGCAAACTCAAAATGTTCACGCGTCTATTTACATGTGAATAGCGTGATTTATTTGCGCGTGCCGCGTCTGGTGTGAACACAGCACTAAAAGGAGGCGTGGCACCAAACCCCATCCCTAAACCCAACCGTCATTGGGGGATAAGCAAATCGTACTAAGTTGCATGAATGATATTGTACAAATGTATACGAATTAGCCACTAAATCAAAAAAAGTTACGAATTTCCGTAAGATAGCATTGGTCTATCTGAAATGCCCCGCCTCCTTCATGATGCTTTCATTTGATGTGCTCGATCTCAACCACTCTCACTGGCAGAGCTGTGATAAAAAAACAAAACACCATTGGCTGTTTTTTTACAAAGGGGAGGAGCTACTATATATCCCGCCCTGTCTTCATGTTTCAGTTGTGATTACATCAAATTTCGAATAAGTAATTCACAATTCAAAGCACATCACTGGACCTTTAAAAAATCTATTCGTAAATATATCAAGATGATAATTAAAAAGGTAAATCTGGACGGACTTAATTTAGTTTCAAAGCCTCGCAGATCATTTTCACAGCTCTAACAGACGCAACACAATATATACACCTTGGCCGTCTCCATTAACAGCATCTTTTGTTTACGAGACTCAGCAGTTGTGTTTTATGAAAGCCGACCAATATCCACAGCAGGGGCTCTGGGAACCATGGACACCTCTAATGAGAGCCACAAATAGATAAATAAATCCAATCATTACATTCAGAGGTTTGGCGCATCCCCTCGCAGTGGGCTAAAGCACCCCAAGTCAAATCTAGACAAATGAATTTTGTTATTGGATTCCTGCGGTTCCATTTCCTGGACACAGATTTAAATATCACTCCCAAAAGACATCAATTCTGAGCGCAACAAAGGGAGAGGAAAAACAGCATGCGAGCAGAGCATTGAACGCTCTCAGAGAGGAAAAAAAGAAAGAAAGCGAGAACGAGAGCAAGATGACAGGGAAGTTATTTACAAGATCAACATGCACGATCGATCGGCTTTATTGTATTACTGCCCTTTTGAAATCTAGCGCAAAAGCCACCTGAAAAACCCTCTGTGTTTATCTGGCAAGAACTCAGGATTGGAGTAATTCTGCAATGTGTATCGCGAGGTGAGATCTTAGGAGTTTTGCATGAAATTGATTTCCCAGGGTGTCATTTCTAGGAGTGTGAATTGTCCGCTCAGTTGAAGTGAAATAGCTTCTTGTTCCCAAGGAGTGCAGCACATGATGAACTAAAACACTTTATAAAATGTTGTAAGGAATACAGCTGAAACAAATATATATGCATAACAACACCGCATAAAATGATTTTCTTTCTTTGAGTTTTTGTCTTGTTTCTTGTTTCTAAAACCTCTAAAAATGCTTAAATCAAGAAGCATTTTGTAGACAAGTAAAAAATGCTTTTTTTCAGAACTAATGAGTCAAACTTAGGTGTGTTTTTCCTGAAAACAAGCTAAATAATCTGCCAATTAATTAAAATAATTCACTTTGAGATAAGTTTATTTTGGGCCGACACGGTGGCTCAGCAGTGGTTCGAGTCCCGGCTAGGTCAGTTGGCATTTCTGTGTGGAGTTTGCATGTTCTCCCCGCATTGGCGTGGGTTTCCTCTGGGTGCCAGTGTATTCTGAATGGTTGCTAGGGTACTCTGGGTGGTTGCTAGGCTGCTCTAGATACATACTATATATGTGTTGGTGAATTGTGCAGAATAAGATATTTATTATGAAAGTAAACCGTTTTGATTGCCTCTTTGATTGCCACTATTAGTTTCTAGGGTGTAGCTATATGGTTGATAGGGTATGCTTGGTGACTGATAGAGTATTTCCAGTGTATTCTGAGTGGTTGCTAATGTATTCTAGATGGTTACTAAGATGAGGGTGTAGTTATGTGGTTGTTAGGGTACTCTGGGTGGTTGCTAGGCTGATCTAGATACATACTATATACAAGTGTTGGTGTGCTGTACAAAATAAGATATTTATTACAGAAGTAAACAGGGTCAGATTTGATTGCCACTTTTGGTTACTAGAGTGTAGCTATATGGTTGTTAGGGTATGCTTGGTGACTGATAGGGTATTTCCAGTGTATTCTGAGTGGCTGCTAATGTATTCTAGATGGCTACTAGGATGAGGGTGTAGTTATGTGGTTGTTAGGGTACTCTGGGCGGTTACTAGGCTGTTCTAGATACATACTATATACAAGTGTTGGTGAGCGGTGCAGAATAAGACGAGATATTTATTATGACAGTAAACAGGGTCAGTTTTGATTGCCACTTGCCTTTTATGTTGGCCCTGAACGATTCGGATCTGCGAACTAATTTGGACTTTATGGGGTGGATTTAGGCGCTGTCTGAATTTCTTACCTGTGGCCGAGCAGAAGCAGCTTTATTTAACTGTGGCGGTGGAAGCTAAAGGGTCAGCTGAGAGGACCAAAACGCCTGCAGTAAACAGTGTCAGCAATTTATGCCTGAGTGCTGCTGATGCTACAGCTCATTAAAAAAACGGCCCTCTAGCATCCTTACCACCTCCAGAGAGAAAGACAGAGACAGAGAAAGGGAAAGAGAGAGAGAGAGAGATAGAGAGAGAGAGAGAGAGATTGGTAGAAATGGAGAAGCCTTTTGTGCAAGAGGCAATCAGCTTTGTTGTCTTGTTGTCAAAGGACTACTTTACCGCTGCGCTTCAGAGGTGTTTAGAAATTGCGTGTCATGAGCCTCCAACAGTACGATGAAATTGGTCAAAAGCTGAAGGAAACAAGATTACTTTATTGTTATTCTTCCAACATTCCCGTGCCTTACATCAATGTGAGATGAGTGAATCTCACATTGTGTGAAACAAACGCAAGCGCAGGTTGATAGATTGAGGACCAACAGGAGCGAGTCTGACGATCGAGCCTAAAGGCTGATTTAAATCATGTCCTAACCAACACCTCGAATTGACATATTAGAAACGGCTTCTATTTCTTGCAGCTGAACAACAGAAAACTGACAATGATCACCTCAGGTACACCTCGTGCTTTATTCAGTGTTAAGTGCTAGCAATGTGAGTTTGAATGCCATTTTACATGACATTTATTGCCATACTACTGAAAGCAGCAGCAGATAGTTCACCTCAGATCTTGAAAATGAAATAAACAGTTTGAAATTGAACTTTAGAACTGTGAAAGAATGAAAACCAACACATATCAGTGATTCAGCATGTACATTTAATAATGTTAAAGAGGTTTAATATGTATGAATTAGATTATAAACCTTACCATTTCGTGAGTGAGTGCATATTCTGTGTTTCTGAATGGCTGTATTTAAACTTCTGTGGTGTTGTCTGGTGCAAACAGTCAAATTGCTCATCACTGCAAATCTAGTCACGTAGCGTGTTGTTAGGACACGCGGTTACAATGTAACCTGCTCACCTAATGTTTACATACGTAATATTTATATTATTTGCTAATTAATAACCTCATGTGGAACTCTGAATCTGCATCTCATTTCAGAGTCTGCTACTGTCCACCGGTGGTTGCGTTTTTGGTCACGGACGCATGCCTTGAGAGCCTTCCTGACTGAATGAATGAAATACGCGGTTTTCCAACAAGGCAACACGGGGTGCTGAAATACAATTGCCTAAAGTGGCAGTGGGCGGGTTAAAAGAACCAAACCAAAGACAGACGTTCCGGCACATAACAGACGTTTTCAAAGCAGAATATCTGACTTCAGCATTGCTTTTCAGATAAACAAGAATGTTCACTTCGCATGTTTCTTAAATATCTGCAAACATATTATTGTATTTGTATGCTTTAGAAGAGTCAAAAACTTACATACAGCACCTTTAAAATAAGCTAAAACTTAATTGTTTTATGTTCAATCTACCTAAATTTGTCAAAACCAATTAACCTAACCTAATTGATTTGAGTTGAGACTACATAAATGAATTGTGTGGAACCCTGCATTTGTTTTTACAGTGAATCATGTACTGGAGGACATAAACCAACCAAGACAATAAAAGACCCTATGGAAGCATCATAATAAAAATATGATTTTCACACAGCTCGTCTCTTGACCTCCTCGAGAATAAGACTTTGACTTGTTCCGCTGAAGACGGCCTTGAAAGATTGGGAGTAGTTTTGAAAATGCTGTGCAAAATTGCTCCTGCTTTCCAGGAATGAGAGCTCTCCCGTATCAGAAAATAGCTTGGACTGGGCCTGGCCCTCGCCACTCCAAGCAAAAAAGACATGGTGCACGACAGAAGTGGAACATGAATCGCTTTGATTTCGGGATTGATTTCTCAGCTGAGTCTTCAAAACTCACAAATTCAAACCCGAGCTGTTAGCCAAGAGAAATCAGAGGCCTCCAATTCCACCCAGACCGCTCTCTGCTCTTCAAAAAGATGGACATGGTCTGAATCCTTCTGCCACAAAATTCAAACACTTCAGAAGTTCAACTCCCACGGCCCGAATGCAGCAGAAAAACGCTGCTCTGTGTGTTGCACGATGAAATAAACATGAATCCGCACACAGAGCTTCACGGTGTGTTTGTACAAATTCCTGACCCCAAAAATTTAAATAAAGTCATTATTTACTCACCCCGGTGTAGTTTTGATGGCGTATGCCCTTCATTTTCATGCCAGAAAAGAAGAACTTAAAAAAATGTCCTGTTTACACTCATCTTTATAATCTAATGGTAGCAAATATCAAGCAATCTTAAGCTTTAAAGTCCCTTGAAGCAATTTTAATTCGATGTTTGACGTAATCTCAACTGCAAATGAAGAGAGGGTGTGACATATAGTAGCTCCTCCCCTTTTTTTAAAAACAGCCAATAGTGTTTTGTTATTCTGAGTGGTTGAGCTCAAGCACATCAAATGAAAAGCCAATGGCTACGTCCGAAATTGCATACTTCCATACTATATAGTACGCTAAAATCAGTATGCGAGCCAAGTAGTATGTCTGAATTCATAATATTCGAAAAACAGTATGTGAGAAGTACCCGGATGGCCTACTACTTCCGGCGAGATTCTGAAGTGTGCATCCGATGCACGCTACGCTATGATGCACCGGGAGAGAATTCATGAATGGGAGGGATGCGACGCAACTGACGCGGGTAGTGATGGGTAGTGACATTTATACTGTATAGAACAGTATAAATTGGGGGGTGGTTAGTGTTAGGGGGTTAGGGTTAATCCTAGAAAAGTCCACCCCCGCCTAGCGGCACCTCGGAACACAGGTGAAATGTAGTCTTGGTTTAAAGAGTTGAAATGTAAGGATATCCATGTAATGGAACAAAAAGGATATTTCTTGCTATTATTTATTGACACAATTATTGAAAAAGCGCTATACAAATAAACTTGACTTACCTGTTATTTCTAATCTGTAACAGAGTTCACAATCAATACTATAAAGAAAACTTTTTTCCCCCCTAAATAACAATAAATTACATTTAATACCCTTTCAATAAGATTATCAATTGTTTATAATATATTAGTTCCATAACTTTTTAAAATGCCAAATGTACCTGCAATTACAGAATCACCCATATAGGACCATTTTGTTTTGTTTTTTAAAAGGTTTAATGCTGGTCACTATTTTCTTTTACAAAACTCTCCTACTGAGGTCTGAAAAAGAAAGAAGACCATACAGTATTTGATGTGAGCAAGCAATGACTTGATTCTCATTTTTGGGTGAACTATCCCTTTAACTAACCTGTACTTCAAAGTAGCTACAAACCTTGAAAAGCAAAAGGACACAAAGAATAATGAAGCCAAAGCTGCTTGATCTTTTTGCTCATTCAGGCTGATCATGGCCTTGTTGGAAGAAAGACTGATATCCATTGAATTAAACATGCCTCATGGGGTCAATTAACATTATTTAATGCGCACCAATGTACGGAAAGACTTCAAAAAGACCCAAAACACACATTCTTATGAGAAAATCAGGTGTGCTCGACCATCTGGAGTGACAAAGAAGTTACGATTTAAGGAATTTTTTTTTGTCTTATTTGGTTGCATTGTGCATGATCAGTTCTGTCAAAGTGCTTCGTTTCCTTCTCAAAAACTCACATTCAGGCCTTTTAAAGTTGGATCTGAAGGCCAGTGATGCCATCATGCTGAGAAACGCTCCACGTATATGAATGTCAAATACTGTTCTGAAGGACAGCAGCACTTTAAGCTGCTTTGACACAATCTACATTGTAAAAGCGCTATAGAAATAAAAGATAATATGAATTGAATTTGCCTAAATACAGCACATTTGAAATGGAAAACACCTCGTTTTAAACACATCACAGGTCTCCATTTAAATGCTGATTTTTTTTTTTTCGTCTCATCTTAAGAGGTTTCGAAATTTGAGACTTCTAGCCTCTGCTAATTAAAACCATACAATCAGTGGCGTAAAATCATTCAGCAAAAATATGATGTGTGCCACATTTCACATTAAGCACTATATTTCTTGTATTCGAAAATGAAAAATGAAATGTTTCGACGATTTTTACAGAACGCAAATATTATTTTCTGAATTTCTATACAATTTACAGAGACCTTAATTATATTTATGGCTCAAACCTTCCTGTCACTATCTTAAATATACTAGTTTTTTTTTTTTTTTACATAAATATAACACATAAATATATAGTATATATATATTTACTTAAATTTCATTCTGCTTTTAAATAAAAAGTTAAAAATAATTCAGTCACCTGTGATTGACCACATTTCACTGACGAACCAACCAACCAATGAATAAATATGTAAAATAAAAAATTTAAAGATGTATCCAGCCATTTTTGCTATTTTTACATTTGTATATTAGTTACTGTCAAACATACGCCCCATAACTTAAAGAATTAGTTTCTTTAAACTACAGTGCTCAGCATAATTGAGTACACCCCATTTTGAAAATGAATATTTTTCTCCATTTCTCAGTGAATATAGGCAATGTATTTTGGTGGATTTAAATAAAACAGATTTATTAAACAGATATATTTATTTAAATAATATTTTAGTCACCAAACATATTTAGAAATTGAAAGATAATACAATTAAATTCAAGCAAAAAATTACAACCTACAAACGTTCAACTAAATGTTTCAATTTTTTTGTTTCTCTTAATTTTTCCTCTTTTTTAAATTTGTATTTAATATTTTTCTATAACATATAAATTTGGGTGTACTAGTTTTTGGTCCGTTATAGTAAGTTATTTTGTTAGATAAGCTCCAGATTTGGCTTTAGTACTGACTAATGTATATGCACAAATATAATATTGTATAGCTTCCTATTAAAAATATGAATTTAAAAAATAGATTTGTGAGGGGTGTACTTATATATGCTGAGCACTGTATATCCAAGTTTTAAAAAATGCACAGAAAACAAACAAAATTAAAGCTGCAAGCAGCAATGAAAGGAACCTCACACCCAGGCTCACCGCCGCCCGGTGGCCTTAGGATGACACAGAACAGTGGACAATATTAATACCCAATTTTGGTGTTTATCTGATAAAATCCCTAGTAGGAGTTTGGTAAAGTACAACACCTGGAAATGGCAAAAACTGCACTTTTTTTGCAGTGGAAGTTAAAATATCTGACTTCCTGTTGAATTTCGGTCCAAGATAATTTTTTTGTAGGTATTGGCATGTTTGATGTGTGTGCCAATTTTTGTATGTGTGCGTGAAACGTAGCTCGCAGGGCACTTTGTTGATTGTTTATAGGTGGGACTGTCGAGCCCTTTTGCCACACTCACTTCTAAAACCCATATCAAACGTAAATTTACGCCACTTCTGGTATGTATGCAAACTTTTGTGAGATTTCGAGCATGTTTAGACCCTCAAAAATGCGATTCATTGGGAACGGAATAATAATAGGAAGAAACGAAGCAATTCCAATAGGGCCTATGCACCGCCGATGCTCAGACCCTAATAAAACATTCAGTACAGCAAATGACTTCCTGAGACTCACAACCTTTCACTTTACTTTAAAGAAAGAAAAATAGAAACAATTTTTCACCCAAATGATTTTGTACTGATGGAAATCCTCAGATTACCAGTCTACACTGAAACCAGACTTCTACCAAGCGTCCCAGTTTACACACCGAACTCCGACCTTGCCAGCTCTTTTCCGACAGAGAACATCAAAACAGGTGCATCCCAACATCAAAGAGCGCAAAATAATCAGACCAGGGTCTAAATTACAAATTGTAATCGGCAACATTATGGTAATTTGCCAAGCATTCACGTATGCAAATCACAAAGCAAACCGCTAGGCAAATGAGCCGTTCCGCTTGAGGAGTTAATGATTATGCGTTGGTGACATTTATTTCATCTTTACTTTCACATCTTCTCTTTTTTTTTTACTTTCCCTTGGAGGTTTATTATACAGTTGAAGTCAAAATTATTACTTTTTTTTTATTTTTATTTTTTTATTTCCCAAATTATGTTTAACAGAGCAAGGAATTTTTCACAGTATTTCCTATAATATTTTTCTTCTGATTTGTTTTATTTCAGCTAGAATGAAAGCAGTTTAAAAAATTTTTTAAACCATTTTAAGGTCAATATTATTAGCCCCCTTAAGCAATTGTCTACAGAAAAAACCACTGTTATACAATGACTTGCCTAATTACCCTAACTTGCCTAATTAACCAAGTTAAGCCTTTAAATGTCACTTTAAGCTGAATACTAGTATCTTGAAAAATATCTAGTAAAATATTATGTCCTGTCATCATAGCAAAGATAAAAGAAATCAGTTATAAGAAATGAGTTATTAAAACTAATATGTTTAGAAAAGTTTAATTCCATTAAACATAAATATACAGGGGGGCTAATAATTCAGGAGGGCTAATAATTCTGACTTCAACTGAATGTGTTTATACGCTAGTCTTAAATGCTGGGAACCAGGCTGGTGGTTTTTGTTTGGGTGAATGTAAAGTCAAGGCCTCCTGCCTGCTTCAGCCGCCCCCTCTGGCCTGCAGGGCTGCCCGGGGCAATAATCCTCCTGCCTGACACTCAAAGACTTCTGCTCCTTCACCAGCAGACTCTGATGCTGCCGCAAGGACACATATACACATACACAATGCGTTTAACACATGGCCTCCTATGCTAATTTATGCTTTATATACTTGATAATTATCCTTAAATTATAAAGCGGAGGGGGAGGTGAGGTGAGGAAGTGTTACACTCCAAAAAGGAATTTGTCAGACTTTCAATGGCAAATGACTTTTCAGGGCAGAGCACGGGCTGGATATTGTCACACGCTGCAATGACAAGCGATAATTGCTGTCTTAACATTGCCGTAAAAGTCAGGGCAATAGAAAAATATATATATAAAGGCAGATTGTTAGTTTATATTCTCTGCAAGAGTTTTTATATTTCTCATTTACATTTTTTTTCTTTGAATCTTGATCCCATTTCACAATTTAGTTATTTTTTCTTCTTATAATTCAGATTTTTTTGTTATTGGTTCAGAATTTTGGTTTTGAATTTGTTTTTCCTGTCAGAATTGTCAGTACATCTTGTAGTATTGTAATGTAATGTAATGTGTATTTATATAGCGCATTTATCATGTATGGCCATACACCCAAAGCACTTCACAATCATGGGGGGGGGGGTTCTCTCCACACTACCACCAGTGTGCAGCATTCAATTGGATGATGCAACGGCAGCCACAGGACAACAGCGCCAGTGCGCTCACCACACACCAGCTATAGGTGGAGTGGAGAGACAGTGATACAGCCAATTCGGTGGATGAGGATGATTGGGAGGCCATGATCAGTAAGGGCCGATGGAGGGAATTTGGCCAGGACACTGGGATGTGCCATTGGATTTTTAATGACCACAGAGAGTCAGGACCTCGGTTTAACGTCTCATCCTAAAGACGGCGCTCACTGATAGTATAGTGTCCCCTTCACTATACTGGGGCATTAGGACTCACACAGACCGCAGGTTGAGCGCCCTCTGCTGGCCTCACTAACACCACTTGGGGGGCAGTCGTGGCCTGGTGGTTAGAGTGTTGGACTCGTGATCCGAAGGTTGCTGGTTCGATACTCGGTACCAGCGGGAATTGGGGGTGGGGGGAGTGAATGACCAGCACTCTCCACCACCCTCAATACCACGACTGAGGTGAGTCCCTTGAGCAAGGCACCGTTCCCCCCAACTGCTCCCCGGGCGCCGCAGCATGGCTGCCCACTGCTCCGGGTGTGTGTTCACGGTATGTGTGTGTTCACTAACTGTGTGTGTGCACTTGGATGGGTTAAATGCAGAGCACAAATTCCAAGTATGGGACACCATACTTGGCCACACTACACTTCACTTCAAACTTCAAACCACTTCCAACAGCAACCTAGTTTTTTCCCATGTGATCTCCCATCCAGGTACTGACCAGGCTCAGCCCTGCTTAGCTTCAGTGAGTAACCGGTCTTGGGCTGCAGAGTGATATGTCTGTGGTTTTGACTTTTTTCTTGACATTTTGAGTTTTTTGGGAATTTTTTCTCTCAGTCTTATTTTTGTCCAAATTCTGAGTTTACGTGTTGCCATTTCAACTGGTTTAATAGAATACTGAGTTCAAATCTAGCAATTCTGTGTTTAAATCTTCCAAATTTATTCTCAAATGTTTTTGTTTATTTTATTTTTATTTTGTGGTTGCAATAAGCTTCTGTAAATATTGCTAATTCAGTTTAATTTATACTTAATTTAGCTATATTTTGCAATTCTGATTTTTTTTCCTAGGAATTCTGAGGTCAAATTTTGCAATTCAGTCTTAAACTTCTGATTTTGACTGCGTGTTGCAATTTAAACTTGTTTTAATAGAATTTTAATATTGTAATCTGTATTTAAATCTTCCAAATCTGAGGTTTTTATTCTCAAACTGTTTTGCTTATTTTATTTTTTGACTGCAACAAGTTTCTGTAAATATTGCTAATTCCGTTTCATTTATACTGAGTTTAGCTTTAGATTCAGATTTTTTCCTAGCAATTTTGAGTATAAATTTCACAATTTTTTTTGTCTTAATCTTCTTAATTTTGACTGTTTTGTCCAAATTCTGAGTTTACATGTTGCAGTTTTAACTTGTCTTGCAACTCTCACAATCTTTCAAATCTGAGGTTTTCATTCTGAAACTTGTTTGTTTATTTTTAAAATGTATTTTGTGGCTGCAAGAGTTTAGCTATGTTTCGCAATTATGTTTTTTCCCTACAGGAATTCTGAGTTCACATTTCATAATTCAGACTGTTTGTTTTTTGAGTCTACATCTCCCAATTTTGACTTTTTGTCCAAATTCTGAGTTTACGTGTTGCAATTTCAACTTGTTTTGGTGGAATTCTGAATTCAAATCTCGCAACTCTGAGTTTAAATCTTCCAAATCTGAGGTTTTATTCTCTTTTTTTTTTGTTCATTTTTAAAATCCATTTTTTGGCTGCAATAAGCTTCTGAAATATTGCTATTTCAGTATCATTTATACAGAGTTAAGCTACCTTTCACAATTCAGATTTTTTCCTCAAGATTCACATTTCTCAATTCATACTTTCATACATTTCTTTTGTTTTTGGAGCTTACATCTCAAAATACATATCAATTTCAACTTGTTTTGGTGGAATTCTGAATTCAAATCTCACAACTCTGAGTTTAAATCTTCCAAATCTGAGGTTTTCATTCTCATTTTCTTTTGTTCATTTTTAAAATTCATTTTGTGGCTGCAATAAGCTTCTGTAAATATTCGGTAAATTAAACAGAGTTAAGCTACATTTCATAATTCAGACCCAAGTGATGCTCAAGCACTATCCATGTATTTAATTACTTCCAATGTTAACCTTTTTTAAAATAAGATACTGTTTTACTTGATAAGATTACAAGAATAATGCAAAATGTGTTTGTTTTAAACAGCAAAAATGTCATGATCAGGATACCACTATCTCATTTGGAACTGGGAAAAACCCTTTATTCATTCATTCATTTTTCTTCGGTTTAGTCCCTTTATTAATCTGGGGTCGCCACAGTGGAATGAACTGCCAACATATCCAGCATGTTTTACACAGCGGATGCCCTTCTAGCTGCAACCAAGTACTGGGAAACACCCATAGACAATCATTCACATTCATACACTACAGCCAATTTAGTTTATTCAATTCACCTATAGCGCATGTCTTTGGACTGTGGAGGAAACCAGAGCACCCGGAGGAAACCCACGCCAACACGGGGAGAACATGCAAACTCCACACAGAAATGCCAACTGACCCAGCCGAATCAGCGACCTTCTTGCTGTGAGGCGACAGTGCTAACCACAGAGCCATCTTGTCGCCCCAAAAACCCTTTATATATATATTTTGAATGTTACTATTCCATTTAATTCATCAACTCATGCACCCCTTGCAGACTATCGTTCTTAAATATTAAATCTGGAAGGCCGAGGAAAGAAGACTCTTCTTGTCTTAAAACCCTAAAGGAATTTGTCAGAATTTTCCATGCAAATGACTTTTTAAGGCCGAGCAGAAGCTGGCAATTGTCACATGCTGAGATGACAAGCGATAATTGCGGTTTTAACATTGCCGTAAAGTCAATCTGATGGAAAAAAATAGAGGCAGAATGTTCCTTTCTCATTAGCTCTGGTGATCGGGCCCCGGTCCCACACAGGCAGGCCAGACCGAGCTCCAACACAGCTAATTACTGTGGGAACACGGGACCACAAACTCAGAACAAAAAAAAAACGCGTCACCTCAAAAGCAGCGGCGAAAAAACTTGCGCACATTCAGTCAATGTTCTTTGTGTGCAGGCACCTCCTCGTAATAAAACACCAAACCGTCTGACAAGCAATTTCTCAAAGCACCTTTATGTCTGCAATTACTCACTGTGTGACACTTCGGCCCTCATATTGCATTAGCACACGGCCTGCTAGCGTTGCGTGGCTCTGGGGGGGAAACAGAAAGGTGCTGCTCATCACGCTATGTATGAACTCAAAAATCAGGTGTGTGTTTTTTTGGCCCCGGGAACCCACACATGCACTGTAGCATGTGATTCGTGTTTGTTTGACGTCTCCACCTGCCGGTACGTGAGTTAGGAAGGATGGGTCGCAGTGAATTACTTCAGCTCCGTGAAGCGCCGCTGCCCAGAGGAGGATTCCCACTCCAGCTTCAAGATCAGGGTGAATTACCGCACCGTCAGTTTGCTCGCCGCTACGTCACTCCAGCAGAACTAATGGAGCTAATCTACGGTCTAAAGGTCGAGTCGGGGAAGATTACAGTGTAGTCTTGAACTGACAGCGTGACCTTATCATGAATAATGCCCCTGTGCCTATCAACACCTGGCTGCAACGCCATGCTTATACCTGAGCGCTGTATTGCGGCAGAGATATACAGTTGAAGTCAGAATTATTATCCCTCCTGTGAATTTTCTTTTTTCAAATATTTCCCAAATGATGTTTAACAGAGCAAGGAATTTTTCACAGTATTTCCTATAATATATATTATAGGAAATATATATTATATTCCTTTAATATTCCTATATATAACATTTTAGGGTCAATGACTTGCCTAATTACCCTAACTTGCCTAATTAACCTAGTTAAGGCTTTAAATGTCACTTTAAGCTGAATACTAGTATCTTGAAAAACATCTAGTTAAATATTATGTACTGTAATCATGGCAAAGATAAAAGAAATCAGTTATTAGAAATGAGTTATTAAAACTATTATGTTTAGAAATGTGTTGAAAAAATTTTTCTCTCCGTAAAAAAAGAATTGGGGAAAAAAATATACAGGGGGGCTAATAATTCTGTCTTCAACTGTGTTTGAGGTAGACTGAAAAATGTGTGATTATCCATGAGGCCAGGAGTTCCCAAACCACTGTCTTTGTTAGCTCAACCGATTAAGCCATAGGAAAATTAGATTTGGAGCACACACATGCTCTACAGACACCGGAAGGTTTATTAGGACATTCTAAATTGATTGTCATTATGGGGCCGATCACACCGAACGTGCTTTTTCCGTTGAGAGGCGCAACTAACGGCCTTTGAATGGTTTACTAACAGCCGCGAACGTTTTGCACGCTGCTTATGCGCCCTGCGCGCCTTGCGTTTTAACTGCCTGCTGCACCTTGCGCTTTTGCCATTGCGTGCTGTGCACGCGCAGTTGAAATAAGTAAACTCTGAGTGGAAAAAAGCGTTACACCAGTAGCGTCTTTTTCATTCTCCCATCAAATGAAAGCAGAGGCGGGATTTCCGTTGAGGTGACAGCAGTGGGTAAAGTCTAGATTGGATACGCGGCCGGCTGGAAGTGCGATATACACATCAATATAGCAGCATTTTTTAATGACACAGTATAACAATAATTAATATTTTTACAGTACTGTGACGGTTGGGTTTAGGGTTGGGGTGGGGGTAGGTGATAAAAAATACAATTTATTGGGTAATTTAATAGATAGCATAAATAATACTCGGTACAACTACTGTTTTTACGTTTCTGTGACAGTTGGGTTTAGGGTTGGGGTGGGGGTAGATGTTAATAAAATACAATAAATGGGAAATTTAATAAATAATATAAATAATTCTCGTTAACTTCCCACCGCAACCATATCCGATCTAGCAACAACCACAGCAGTGTTTGTGTTGTCAAGACGACTACGGAGACTTCTTAAAGATGGAGGAGAGACTAGTGGTCGGTAAAGTCTAGATAGGATACAGCTGCGGATATGCACATCAATATAGCATCATTTTTTATGACACTGTATAACAATAATTAATATTTTTACAGTACTCTGACGGTTGGGTTTAGGGTTAGGGTAGGGGTAGACATTTAAAAATACAATTTATTGGGTAATTTAATAAATAACAAATAATACTCGGTACAACTACTGTTTTTACGTTACTGTGATGGGTGGGTTTGGGTTTAGGGTAGGGGTACATGTTAATAAAACAAAATGGGAAATTTAATAAATAATATAAATCATTTTCAATAACTTCCGGCCGCAATCATATCTGATCTAGCAACAACCCTAGTGGTCGCTGTTTCAAGTTGTCCAGACCAATATGACTTTACAAATCTTGAATATCACAATATTATTAAATATTACAATTATAACAATATCAACCGCAACACTCGCGCACAATACGCAGCTGATTCAGTCGTTGCCTAGCAACATAAAAAGCGCAGCACACTTCTTTTTTCTTGTCAAAAGACAGTGCTATGCGCCTCACGTTTTTGGAACAGAAAAACGCGTTCGGTGTGATCAGCCCCTAAGACTGTATGGAGGCTTGTTTCCATTACAGAATTAAGAGGAAGAAATTATATTTGGGATTATAGCAATGATATTATTCCCTCATAATTGCAAATGTGTATTAATTCTCAAATCACAGTTCTGAAAATCTGAATTCTCTGAAAATCTGAATTTTCATTTTACAATTTAACAGCAGGATAAAAATTTGAAAATGTATAAAATCTAGCAGTTTTGCATTTTGTTTTCTTTTAATTGTGTTATTGAGTTATTTTGCAATTATTATTATTATTATTATGGGCATCACGGTGGCGCAGTGCGTAGCACAATCGCCTCACAGCAAGAAGGTCGCTGGTTCGAGTCTCGGCTGGGTCAGTTGCCGTTTCTGTGTGGAGTTTGCATGTTCTCCCCGTGTTGGCGTTGGTTTTCTCCTGCTGCTCCGATTTCCCCCACAGTACAAAGACATGCGCTACAGGTGAATTGGGTAAGCTAAATTGTCCGTAGTGTATGTGTGTGAATGAGAGTGTATGGGTGTTTCCCAGTACTGGGTTGCAGCTGGAAGGGCATCCGCTGCATAAAACATATGCTGGATAAGTTTGCGGTTTATTCCGCTGTGGCAACCCCTGATGAATAAAGGGACTA
The DNA here is from genome assembly GCA_903798115.1 of Danio jaintianensis. NCBI lineage: Eukaryota > Metazoa > Chordata > Actinopteri > Cypriniformes > Danionidae > Danio > Danio jaintianensis. Next base: position 3,470,891 of record CAIGQV010018202.1, read on the forward strand.
AGCCAAAGGAAAATGAATGAATGAATATTGCAGTACAATTAATTTAGTTTCACAATTTACATATTAATACAAAACTTGCTTCAATTAAAGAATCCTGCAGTCAAACAATTTTTTTAAAATATCTACAAACAGAATCTGTAAAAAATTAAAGTTAATTAATTAATAAACACATTTATATTTTTAAATTCTGGAATTTTTTCCCCAAAATTCAGATTTTACATCATATAATTCAGATTTCTTTTCAGATTCCCAGAATTCGGAGCTTTGCATTTTGCAGAAATGATCAGAATCTGAATCAGAATCTTGCAGTCTGACATTCTTCCTCCAATTTTTTTTTTTTCCCCTCATAACTGTGAGAGAAAAGCACAAATTGCGAGTTTACGTGGCTAAATCTTCCATCACAATGCCATTCTAGTTTTACTGTAAATAACATCTGTTTACTTTAATTTTACACTCGACTTACATAACTTTTCACCAAATCCCAAATTCTTTCCAATTCCTTCCCAAACCCCTCTTCCAAACATCCACTCATAACCCTGGGAGCACAGAAAAAGCACTGTGTCATCATTATCCACTATGGGAAAACGAGAAATTAAAGCGATGTCTCTGAAACGGACTCCATGAGTGCTCTGTTTTTGCGAGTCTCCGTGTCTCAAATGTCAGCGGGGCTCTGGTGGCAGGTTAAGTAATGTGTCCCTCGCAGCTAAAGCAGACAGGCTGTGACACTGCCATGGCTCTCCTGTATGCACCTGGCCCGGGCAGATTCATAACCCTGTGTCTAATGGAAATGTCAGAAGTAGCGTTTGAGCTGTAGTCACGCGCCCCTCCCAAGGCGCTCGCACATGCCATAACCAGACCGCTCTCTCGTCTCTGACAGACCCATGCCTTCTTCTCCCTCAATAAACAATCCCCAACAATGTGGGAACGAAGACCACCCGCCGCCAAAAACAACGTGGGATGGGGGCTGGTTGTATTGCGCGACTCAAAAATAGCTTCTGTCTCTGAATCGGGTGCCCTGTCAGCTTCCTGCGACGGCTCAGAGAGGAAGAATTAATACAACAGCGTCTGAGCGGGTCACAATCAAAAGCGCGCGTACAAATACTAACTTTGGAAGAGTCGCACATCCACAGATGAAGCGGAGGTCCCAGAGGACAGATACTGAGAGATAGAGACGTGATTTCTGTTGCTGGAATTCAGAATGAGATTCATAGAAACATTTGTTTACATGTAGTCACAAATCCTGCGCAATCTGCCCAAGTCTCTCATTAACACTCGAGTAGTTTAAAAAAAATGCACACACACACGCACACATACAATAATGCATTCATAGCACATTTATCTTCGGCTGTGTGATAAGTCAAAATCGCAATATTCAGTGGGAAATAAATGGAATAGAGCTGATGTTAATTATCGGTTTGTCACTGAATGGGTGAAACATGTTAAATTTACATGTTAATTTGAAACACTTAAGGATACTGCACACTCAATTAGAAATTTTTGTCCGTAATTTTCAAACGTTAAAAAATAAATTTAACCTCAATCAATGTCAATTGTATTGCCTCCAAACGAATTTCTAGTTCAGTTTTTCACATCCATAAAAGGGCTTGAAAGGTGTTTTGACAGTTCGGAGCCACCGTACAAGCGAAAAGCAAAACACAGAATGCCGTCACTTGACCAGCACAGATCACTTTATGCATGCAGGCCCTATGACAGAAATGTTTGGGTGAGCCCTCTAAATGAAGAGCGGGGGAGGTGTCGCTGACAAAATTGAAGAGTGTGGGTGGGGTGGTGGTTATCGCGAACGAAAAAGAAGAGCGGAGGGGTGGGGGATGGTTGGATCACAGACGAAAGTGAAGAGCAGGGGGTGGTGGATGGTTGGATCGCAGACAAAAGAGTGGAGGAGGGGATGTGGCTGGATCGCGGACAAAAATGAAGAGCAGGTGGTGGGGGATAGTTGGTTCACGGACAAAAGTGAAGAGCGGGGGGGTGGGGATGGCTGGATCGCAGATGAAAGTGAAGAGCGGGGGGTGGGGGATAGTTGGTTCGCGGACGAAAGTGAAGAGCGGGTGGTGGGGGATTGTTGGTTCGCGGACGAAAGTGAAGAGCGGGGGGGTGATGGTGGTTATCGTGGACGAAAGCGAGGAAGAGCGGGGGAGGGTGGGTGGGGGGGGTTGGGGTTTGGATCACAGACGAAAGTGAAGAGCGAGGGGGGTGTGGGATGGTTGGATCGCAGACGAAAGTGAAGAGCGGAGGGTGGTGGTGGTTGGATCGTGGACGAAAGAGCAGAGGCGGGGATGTGGCTGGATCGCGGACTAAAAGTGAAGAGCAGGGGGTGGGGGATGGTTGGTTCGCGGACGAAAGTGAAGAGCAGGGGGTGATGGTGGTTGGATTGCGGACGAAAGAGCAGAGGGGGGATGTGGCTGGATCGTGGACAAAAGTGAAGAGCGGGAGAGGGGGGTTATAGGGGCCCCCTAATATAATTAGAATTAGAATCGTCCTTACGTTCCCACCCGACCCCGGCGCAAAAGGCATACAAAACTTTAAACTTTAGAGTTGGCATGAACCGGAAGTTTCTGACACTGCACTGTAAAAAATGCCACCCATTCCACATGATTAATTCATGTTGTCCCGACACAAATCGATTGAGTTATCATAACAAATTTAAGTGAATTGAACATAAAACAATTGTTTCCCCAAAAATATCTGGAATTATGTTGTTTAAGCTTATTTTAAATGAGTAGTTTAAATGAAGCAGCAAAAAAGATTTTTTTGAGAGTGCACTTCCAACTAAAACTGAATATTGAGTAGGGGGAGGGGCTTTGTTTTGCACATCATTCCCTCACAGCAGACTGGTAAGAGAAGGTATTAAAGATGCGGTTGCTATGGAAACCCTCAGGTTGACGTCAACAGAAGGAGCGCCACTCCAAAAGCAGAACCAAATGATCAGACTTTCATTGAAGATTATCAAAACAAACACATTTTTTCAGTGGATTAACTTGTACGGATTCATTATTCACCTTAAGAATAAGAATGTGAGCTAGCAAAATAAACATTATAAATTTTGATTTCAAGCGGACTTTAAAGCTGCACTTTAAAGTGACCGCTAACAAATCAACAACTACATTTATGATAATTATCACTAATTTTGGTATTGCAGCATGTTTAGACATACTGCATAATTACAATCAGTAAAACAAAATACCTGGGCAGCGCGGTAGTGGGTAGTGCTGTCGCCTCACAGCAAGAAGGTCGCTGGTTCAAGCCTCTGCTGGGTCAGTTGGCATTCCTGTGTTTTCAGTTTGCATGTTCTCCCCGTGTTGGCGTTGGTTTTCTCCGGGTGCTCCGGTTTCCCCCACAGTCCAAAGACATGTGCTATAGGTGAATTGGGTAAGCTAAATTGTCCGTAGTGTATGTGTGTGAATGAGAGTGTATGGGTGTTTCCCAGTACTGGGTTGCAGCTGGAAGGGCATCCGCTGCGTAAAACATATGCTGGATAAGTTGGCGGTGGTGACCCCTGATGAATAAAGGGACTAAGCCAAAAAGAAAATGAATAAATGAAAACAAAATAGCTCGAATTTAGCCCATTACTAATTTTACTCGTATGAAGTTCCAGGCTAACAATAACAATTCATGAAAAACAGAATGAAGGTAAGGTGTATATTTCAGATATATATTAATATAACAACGTGGCTTGAACAGCAGCTCAGCTAAAACCGATAAACTTCAAAACATATGGTGTACGGATTCACCAAACTATGACTTTTCCCTATAAAACAACCAATGAACATAAACAAATGACTCTTTTGAACAAGTCTTTCTCGTGAATCACGACAACCTACAATGAAACCAATGCAGTCTGATTCACAATCAAATGATTCTTAAAAACTGGTGTTATTAACTGAATCAAAGAATAGTTATATTATATATATTCATGAACAAATTATTAAACATTTTTTTAAATCAGAAAGCATGCAGTGCCACCATTGTTTCACAAAAGATGAACAAATGACTCTTATGAACAGGTCCTTCTAGTGAATCACAACAACCTACTATGCAACCAGTACAATCTGATTCACAAACTATTGAATCTTAAAAACTGGTTTTATTAACTGGATCATAACAAAACAATCAGAGAGTAGTTAAATTCACTCATTCAATAAATAAATAAATAACCTGTCAATTAGAAATAATGCAGTGCAACCTTGAGCAACCAGAGTCATGAACAAATGACTCTTATGGTTCTTTTCAATCCTACAGTGCAACTAGTTTGACTCATGAACGCATCATTTAAGCGAGCAACCAATATATGGCTTCTAGTCATCAAATGAATCATTTAAAAATCAGAGTGACTGAATCAACAACAATGATAAATGCGTCAACTGAAATATGCCAAACTAAATGAGATCAAACAGCGCGCTCCTGAATCAAAATTGAATCAAACAAAGAAATCGATGCACATAACTTAATAATAATGCACAGCAATTAACCGCATGCAATTAGACGAGGAGCATTTGTCGATAAAGTGAAACTGGGTCAATTTCAGAAGCGACGCTGTCTAAATATCATTTAAATGCGGCAAACGATTTTTCCAGCAAAGCTTGCTCGGTCGGCCTGCGAGAAGAGCTTGGCTGCCAAACAAATCAATGCAGCCCAGCAGATCCCTGATTTCGGGTTATGCAGGTGCCTGTGGAATTCACTGTTGTTTTTTTCCCCCCTCAATATATAACTATGCGTGCGCGTGCTATGTATATGTGTGGAATGATAGCAGGTGATTCAGACTGAGAGAAAAAGAGACGGTACGGAAATTATAGCTCAGAACAGCCTCCAATTGCCATCAGGGACTTTGTAAGTCAGCAATTAGAAACACACATTTCTGTGATTAGTTGAAACTCAATGGGCCAGCAATCATGTCACAGTGAATCCTGTCAGACGCACAATCTCTTCCACTTTCAGGTTAAAGAAAGGCCGCTAATCACAGCAGACTGAACAAGACACTTTCACTTTTTTTTATATTGAGTTGGAAATAACTTGTCGAGAGAAAAAAAAGGGGGGGGGAAGGTTTTGTGTGTGTGTGTGTGTGTATATGTGTGTGCGTGTGTGTGTTACCCGGCCGGTTTCATTTCTCAATGTCAAACATTTCCCTTGCAAAGCTCATGGGATGTTTTTTTTTTGCAGCCCTATAGCTGCTGGATGATTTTTCAAGACATAGATCAGTTCTTGGCATGTCCTAGCTGAACATATGTCAAGATCTGTCATTGTAGTCTTAGTTAATGCGGGCCCTGCACCGTCGCCGATGTGTTAGGCTGTTTTTGGAATTCAGAAATCTGCTGGAAGATTTGACTGGAGCCATTCCAAGATTTACAAACACGAGGGGAAAACACACACACACTTTGGATCTGTGTAATGGACTAACTGGCAGGAGGAGAAGAATCAGATGTGACAGATTAAAAGCCAGACAACTGTTTGCTGCATGTGTGTTATTAACTAATTGTGTTGTTAAAATATTACATCTTCGGGATGCGCTTAATGAAATTTCAGGCTTGTGGAAAATGTAATACTTAACCGGCACTTTAAAACATGAACCTTGTGAAATTTGTGTAAAATCAGGTATAAGTATAATAATAATTTTCCAAAACACAAATGTAAATATTATAGATTTATTGCTTTATTGCACATACCAACACCAAATCCCTAAAGCACTCATAATTGTCACGATCACCAGCGATTTGCAGATTGCTGGAGAACTACTCATCTGCCACTGAAATAAACTACAACTCCCATCATACACCTCACACACACACCAGTTCCGGATCACCGCAAGATCACCGCACACAGCTGTAGCTCATGAAGACTGATTATATGGACTATACACCGTGTCTCAAAAAAACCCAAGCAATAATAGATCATACAAAAATAAGACTGCTTATCGTACTACAGGAATAAGAATGACAAAATTTCGCACAGAAATAACAGCGCTAACTGTGCATTTGAATAATCATTTTATTTACTTTCCTTGGCGATGACGTAACGATGAAATAATGATAACGTATTTATTTTTAGCAGTGTAAGGTTTAAATAAAAATGGTGTTTTCGAATGAAGATAAGAGTTTGATCAAAGGTTTACTAAACCTGAAAGACTACAGTGCTTCAGGTTTTCTTTGTGAGTTTCTGAATAAAAACTGGACAAAAGGTGGATTGGATTACTTGTTGGCGAAAATTGATCAGTATGACATGTGGCGGGGAGTGGTCGTCTATGCACTGCCCGTCCTGTTGAAAATATCACCACTGTCAAAGACATGGTACTGAGCCAAGAACCACGCACCCATCACACTGCCCGACAGATTGTACGGGAGTCTGGCAATTGATTATAATAATAATAGTAATAATAATAATAATAATAATAATAATAATAATTCCTTACATTTATATAGCGCTTTTCTGGACACTCAAAGCGCTTTACACATTGAGGGGAATCTCCTCATCCACCACCAGTGTGCAGCATCCACCTGGATGACGCGACGGCAACCATATTGCGTCAGACCGCACACTTGCAAGTAATAAAATTGAAGCGTTCTGTCAATATTTGGGTTATCATTGTTTAACAAGGTAATGCGGTGATACAAATCAGGTGAGGTGGAAAACGTATACATATATAACTTCATCTATTTGCCATCTAATTACAAAATATAATTAAAGTTGGAGGTATTTTGAAGAAATTCTGACAGAATTAATTTTGGTTGGATGTTTTGGAGACACGGTGTATATACACCTCACATTCTCACACACATTGCTGGGTCTTGTTTGCTGTAACATTACAAAGCTTTCTATTATCTATCCTCGCCGTGTTTTCTGACCCTTGTTTTGTTCCATGTTTATGTTGTTTTGATGCCTGTATCGACCTCTTTGTCATGATAAGTTTGCTCCTGTTTTGACTATTGCCTGCCTGACTAGGCTGTAAATAAGCTGCATTTGGACCCTCACCTCACCTGTTGTCACCCCGACTCCATGTTACAATAATTTTGGTTAAGCATATGAGAATTTCCTTTTAGTGTCCCAATTTCATAAAACAATGTTTAATTCCACCATAGAATACGCCTGCAGGCAGACTAAAACCATACAGAGCGAACAGTTCAATGTAGTCCAATGCATAAACCAATATCAACAGATTCTGTTTAATCAATAAAAAAGCAAACAATATACAGTTGAAGTCAGAATTATTAGTTCTCCTGAATAATTAGCCCCCTGGTATATTCTTCCCAAATTTCTGTTTAACGGAAAGAAGATTTTTTCAACACATTTCTTGACATAATAGCTTTAATAACTCATTTCCAATAACTGATTTCTTTTATCTTTGCCATGATGATATTATAATATTTCATTATATATTTTTTAAGATACTAGTACTCAGCATAAAGGGTAATTAGGCAAGTCATTGTATAATGATAGTTTGTTCTGTAGACAGTCAGAAAAAAACATAATGCTTAAGGGGGCTAATAATATTGACCTTAAAATGGTTTTAAAAAAATTAAAAACTGATTTTATTCTAGCCGAAATAAAACAAATAAGACTTTCTCCAGAAGAAAGAATATTATAGGAAATACTGTGAAAAGAATTCCTTGCTCTGTTAAACATCATTTGGGAAATATTTGAAAAAGAAAAAAAGAAAATAATAATTTTGACTTCAACTATATGTTGCTCCATACTGAAGAATCTAACTAAGGATCTGGGAATCCTTGTAACAAACATATGTGCGTGTTGTTTCAAGAAAGCAACCATTCATTTGTGTTGTGTTTTATTTTCATATGTTTTTATTCATTTATTCTTCATTTAATTATTTTATTTAATCATATAATCATTAGTCATTTATACAATTATCATTATAAAATATCATTTTATTGATCATTAGTTAATGATTTGATTATTATTAATTATTATTTGTCATTTTATTATGTTTTTATATTTTATTATTAATATTTTCCCATAATTATTGCTTTATTATTATTTCATTTCTTCAGATTGTTATAATCTTATGACTGTGGATTCAAGCGACACTTGTTTTCATGTGTAAGAGATAAGAGAATGTCTCCATTTCAAGGTCTGTCTTGTCTCTGGACAATGTTCCATTGCTGTTGCTTGTGGTATAATGACACTTGATGGATTTATCCTGCTCAAACAAAGTCTGAGCATTGAATCATATGCAACTATGATTATTCAATAAACTCTGCTCTTTCTTTATCATCATTACTTTGTCTCCTGCTTCTGCTCCTCTCTGGCTTTCTCAGTCAACTCCTATATTGATAGGAGACTAATTTAGTTGAATACTGGTTAACAGGTTTGGGTATTGGAAACTCTGCTGACTTGTTGTCCAGATACCTGGAGAAACTGACATTTCCTGACAAGATCTGGTATCCGGGGCTGGATCTTATTTATCTGGCATGGAGATGGTGATCTAACAATACCCTATCAGAGAATATAGGATCAGTCAAGGTAAATAAAGGTATATAATGTAAAATATACTAAATGAACACATTTTACTCCTTAAAATTAAATCATAAACAACTATAATCATTTTCCTTTGTCATTTTTCACTTTGAACAACCTCAGTTTCCATTTCCTAGAATTCACTGTATAGTTGAGTTTGTTGTTTTGTGTTGGTTTGAAATGACATGAAGATGAGCAAATAATAACAACGTTCAATTTCACTGGGTAAACTAACTCTTATACCAACAACACTCCTTCCAAAAAAATTTACCTGCGAATGCAAAAAACGCATTAAATCTTGTGCAAAGCCAGTGAATTGAACAGAGGCCTGCAATTGTGTGGATAGAAAGCTTCTCTATCTCGCAGGGCTTCTTCAATGCGAGTGCCATCTGAAACAAAGCAAAACTGCGGCCACTTCAACCTTGACAGTACTGACAATACGCACAAGAATCAGAAGGGTTATAATATCAGATTAGCTCTCGAGAGTGTTTTAAATGGACTAAATGGAGTGTCAGAGAGTCTCTCCACGTCAATCAAACACTTGAATGGGAAAGCTTTGTACTCGGGGTAATCTTTCAATACACAGAAGGGGAGAAAGCGCAAAAATTCATTGACATGCTTTCCCAATACCCTCGAGCCCTGTGAAAACATGACCGAGACACTGTTGAGGTTGCTGATGGGAAATATCAGGAGTGTTTGCTCAGGATTATGGAGTTTTGACGATGGATTATTAATAGTCTGGCTAATGTCATGGCTGTTTTGAGCGTTCAGGGACAACGCTGGATTTTGGAGTGTTATTAGTATGATTTTGATACTAATAATCTATAACAGCAGAATATTTGTGTGCATGATGATAATTTTTGATGTAAAAAAAAAATCTCCCCATGAGAAAAAAAACTGACCTAACCCTAATAATGGTAAAATGTCAACCCAGGTTCATTCTGAATTCGTACCCCTATATACATTTCTGGAGAGTGCCAAATACGTCCCAGGAGGTAAAATATTTTTGCAGATTTTGTTTACCACGAATCCACCAGAGGCCGCTGTGTACGCTTTTTGAGATCTCAAATTTCTCTTGCGAGTGCCATTAATGCCTGTTCTTCTCACGTAAATCCACCAGAGGCCGCTGAGTATGCTTTTAGAGATCTCAAATTTCTCTCGCGAGTGCCATTCGCGCCTGCTGTTTTTGCGTAAATCCACCAAAGGCCGCTGTCGGCCCACCCTCCTCCTTTACCAAACCCAACCGACAGTGTTTTCAAAAGAACTGATTGACCAGCGCCCATCCACTTCCCTAAACCCAACCGACAGTGTTTTCAAAAGAACCGATTGACCAGCGCACATCCACTTCCCTAAACCCAACCGACAGTGTTTTCAAAAGAACCGATTGACCAGCGCCCATCCACTTCCCTAAACCCAACCGACAGTGTTTTCAAAAATAATCCAGAAAAAGAAAAGCCCTCGCGACAGCCTGATTTTTACCACGTTTTCAGATCTTACCACATTCTCACCCTGTTACTTACTTGTTTATTTAATTTTTTGGCTTTTGTTTTTGTCTTACCCACTTTCTGGAACCGTTCTTCACCGGACTCGAACCCCGTTGTCGCGGTCAACCTCGACATACGAGGCAAGCCACTGGACAAACTGGTAACAGCAGAAAAGCTCTCCGCACGGAGGTCAGCTGGTAAGAGTGAAAAGGAATGGCATCATACCGCCCCGTATCATTCATTTTAAAGACAAAATGAAGCCATGCATTCCTCTGGCTACATAATTCGCGATCTCCAGAAATGCATATAGGGCTATGTTTTCAGAATAAGCCTGGCTTGTAAAATGTGCAATCTGTCAATTTGCAATGGATTATTACAGCAGCAAGTGTTAGATGCAGTTTTGCAAGTATATGAACCTGTTTGCAGAGATTTCCTGACATACTTTCACTTTCAATTCACTTCATAACATCAGTCAGTGTTTGAAGTCTCTTCTTTTTGTGACCAAATGTAGTTTCATATCACAGAATGAGGAAGAAATCACACTTATTATATATATATAAAGGTACAAAAAAATAAAGGTACAAAACCTGTCACTAGTGCGGTACCTTTTCAAAAGGTACACTTTTGTACCATACAGGTCCACATTTGTACCTTTAAAGGTAAATATTAATACCTAAAAGTACAAATCTGTACCCCATAGTACTTTAAAGGTACAAAAGTGAACCCCGAAGGTACACCTAAAGGTACCAATGTGCATTTGTAAGGTACAAAAGTGCACCTTTTCAAAAGGTACCGCCCCAGTGACAGATTTTGTACCTTTATTTCTAAGAGTGTACAGTGATAAGGGCTAGGTCAATTAGCTTTGCATGTAACACTTTAAAATAATGGTCCATTAGTTAATGTTATTTATGTGTTTACTAACATGAACAACCAATTAGTAATACATTTATTACGGTATTTATTCATCTTTGTTACATTAGTTAATATTATTTAAGTGAAATAACATTAGATCATGTTAACTCACCGTGCATTAACTAATGTTAAAAAGCCCAATTTTGGATATTAATTATGCATTAGTAATTGTTGAACTATGATTTATAAATGCTGTACAAGATTATTCATACACAGTTAATGTTAGTTAATACATTAAAGTGCTACCGCTTTGCATTATAAATATACTTTATTCTTATTAAAATACCCAGGATGGCTTGAAGAACACAAATAATCCATATATTACCACAAGTGTATTGACTTCATGTTTGATCCATTTCCATCATATTTATCCTCTGCTGCAGCGATAGCTGATGTGTTTTCTTTGTACTGCATATGTTGAGTATATGTGCGAGGGTGCCCTCTAGTGTTGAAAACCTCTGCACTACTTTTTTTGTAAAATATCCAATAAAAAATGTGAAAATGAATGAACTTTTCTCTAAACATACAGGACTCTTTGATCTCTCAGTGGATGCTTATTAATAATTGTCATTAATACAGGAAAATATTGTGATATAGTTGTTAGTCAGTACCGCACATCCCTACTATGAATCTTTGTAAAGCTTTTGACAGTTGTTATGTGAACACACCCACACACACTGTCACATTTGTTAGGGATAGGTAAGTGTCACAACCACCGACATAGCAACACCCTAGCAACCACCCAGAACACACTAGCAACCTCCTAGCCAGTATGCAAAATATCACTAAAACCCACCAGGCAACAACTCAGAACACCCAAACAACACCTTTGCAACCACCTAGCAATCATCTAGAATATGTAAAGTCTAGAAAAGATACAGCTGCAGATACTCACATCAACATAGCATCATTTTTGTGTCACTGTACAACAATAATTCATATTTTACATTACTGCGAGGGGTAGGTTTAGGGTTGGGGTGGGGGTTGGGCTTAATAAAATAAAATTGAATAGGTAATTTAATTATTAATGTCAATAATTATCATTAACTTCCGGCCACAGCTGTACACAACTTCCCTTCTAGCAACAACCCCTAGAATACCCTGGCAACTCACTGCCAACGCCCTAGCAACTACCTAGCAACCATCAAGCCACTACCAGAATACCCTTGGAACCATTGAGAAACTGAACATATGTAGTATTGATATTTACAGTAGCTTTATTTTGTTATAAATAATATGTTATAAAATATGTATTATTAATACATTTTATTGTTGTAGTCTGATGTATATTGCATGTGTGCTGAGAGCTGCCAAGAACACGACACAGATGAGAAAAAAAAAAGCACTAAATTGATTGACATGCTTTCTCAAGGCCCTCGAGGGCTCTGAAAACATGACCAAGACACTCTCGAGGTGCCGGATATGAAATATCAGGAGTGTTTGCTCAGGATTATGGAGTTTTTATGATGGATTATTAATAGACGGGTTAATGTCATGGCTGTTTGGAGCATTCAAGAGCGAAGCTGGATTCTGGAAGGTTCTATGATTTAATTAACCTCACAAGACAATCAACAAAATGAAGGTGAAAGATCTTGAGCAGCAAATACAAGGAGAACATGAACAGACAGACCAGAGAGGCCACAAAGCCATACAGAACATCGGTGACCGTAGCACGACCTTACAATAAACTTTGATATAATTAGTTACATTAGCTTCATTACTTCTGAAAAGGTCTGGTGATGCAGATTCATTAAAGATGACTTGCTTTGAAAACCTGTTTACAGTGTGCTGGAAGTCGATCACAACCCCTGTAATGAGTCCCATTAGCTCGTTTGAGAAGTCAGCAAAACATGTGTTACATTAAATAAAACAGTAACACAACCTTCAAGGCCTCGTTTTCTAAATAACTCAAGAAGTGAATGGAGTGATTTTTCAAGAAGTGTCAGCTGACAGTTCTGAGGGAAGCTGAATGATTCCTTTCTCCCCAAGTATTATTGAGGTAATCTTAGAGGATGGCGGAATGGAGATCATCCATCAGTCAGAAGGGTGCCGTTTTTAGGTTTGAAACTAACACGCCTGATTCATTTTACCGCGTGTCATGTCATATTCTGGAAGTGTGAGGTAACAGATTGATTTTGGGTGATCCATGGGGTACGGTCACAAAAGCAACGGATGAAAGAAGAGACAGTGCTCGGTTTTGATTTCCTGCTGGCGAGACTTGATGAAATGAACATTACTTCAGGTGTAGGATCACCGGGGATTTGGCGCTCTACACCTGTGACAGGTGAGCAGTCAGACTTAAAATAGCATCATGAAGGATTACCAGCACATGCTGCGTTTGGATGCTGGTTCTGTGGATTCTTACAAAATCTGTATGTAATTCTGTGCAGCATTAGTTCATCCATAAATGAAAACACATCCTGCGTCTCAATTCGCATACTATCCGTCCTAATTAGTATTCGAAAAAAGAATTAGTATGTCCCAAACTGTAGTATGTTGAAAAGAGTAAACCAAACGTTCCCGGATGACGTACTATTTCCGGTAGAAATTCAAAGTGTAGAGCCAATACATTGCGTGTTTCACATGAATTCAATTAGAACTACAAACTCGGGTAAAAAAAATTGTAAACAAACTACAAACATGGTGGACGCGTGAGACCATGGGCTCTATTTTAACGATCTAGGCGCAAAGTCTAAAGTGAATGGTGGAAAAGTATTAAAGTCGTGTGCGAATCCACTTTTGCTAATTTAAGGACAGAAAATACGGTCTGCGCCACGGTGCAGGGTCTAACAGGGTTGTGCTTATTCTCTTAATCAGTTCTGGGTGTGTTTTGAGCATAACGTGCATTAAATCAATCAGAGTCTCATCTCACATTCTCTTTAAGAGTCAGTTGCGTCACGCCAGAGCACATTTGCTATTTACATGGTGGACTTTGTAAGTGAAAAAACTGAACGGTTCACTAGCGAGAAAACAGTTAAACAGAGCATCTGCAGCTCGAGGATAAAGAAAGAGCCTCCTCCATTCAGCCTCTTTACTTTGGTGGAGTAAGGAAACGGTGGAAACTCACTCCACTGAAGACATCCATCAGCCTGCATATTTAATTTCGTTTGTTAAGCGCAAAGATTTGTTTCAAAACTATTTCTAAATTCAGTTCTAATTTCCAGCAAACGAATAAATGAACAATAATAACGAAGTGTGGTCAGAAAACTGAGTTATATCCAAACACACGTCCTGTTCTTATGCCCCATATGGTGATGCAGACGTCTCCAAAGCCTGACAGAGCGACAAATCTAAACTTGTTTTTATTAAAACAAATATAAATATGCATATAATAAATAATACTGCTAATAATAATAACATTATACAAATGCAGATCGTCATGAATAAACAGAAAAAAGGCATGGGTCTATAAAGACAGTACATAATATTTTACTAGATATTATTTAAGATACTAGTATTCAGCTTAAAGTACAATTTAAAGGCTTGACTAGGTTAGTTAGGCAAGTTAAGGTAATTAGGCAAGTCATTATAAAACGATGGTTTATTCTGTAGACAATCAAAAATATATATTGCTTAAGGAGGCTAATATTTCTGACCTTAAAATGGTTTTAAAAAATAAAACAAATCAGACTTACTCCAGAAGAACAATTATTATAGGAAATACTGTGAAAATTCCTTGCTCTGTTAAACATCATTTGTGAAATATTTGAAAAAGAAAAAGTTCACAGGAGGGCGAATCATTTTGACTTCAACTGTACATGTCAAAACGTTGACCTACTGCTGGTGATGTGTAGCCAGTTGGGGCAGAAATTCTTCAGAATGTCTATCAGTATATTAGATCTGTGAATTCCACCCCTTGGGCAGGAATCATTTTAATTCATTATACAGTGACGTGTCCGTTCCTGAATGAAATCTCAAGACTGCGATGAAAGCGTTTGAGGGAGTTGAGAAGCAGTGCAAACTTTGCGCTTTGTAACTTTCTTTTTCATGCTCAAACAACGTTACGCACTAAAAGAAGTTGAAAATGTTAAAAGAATAATAGGACTCTTTTACTCATGAAAAACCCCCCAGAAAAAGATTCGTTGCCTGGACTTCATCAGATAAAGGGGTGTTCACACTGAGAGTTTAGGCTCCTCACTAACCTCTTTCATTATTAGATAAGAAACCGCCTGCTTGCTTGCAGCCTCAGCCTCCACAGATACGAACTCGAGCAAAAAAATCCTTCCACAGATCCTGGGGGCTGGTGGTGCGGTCCTCATGTACTCATCATCCTCAGTTTGATTAACTAAACCTGCAGGGTGACGTGGCCACCATTTGAAAGCTGTAATTATTTTTTTTTCCTAGCAAGCCAAAGGCGGCTGTTCTTTTATTAGGTTTCTCTTTAATTACCCTCACATCTCAATTCCACAAGGTTTCCCCCTTCATTAACGCAATTAGGATCACAGATCGAGAGGATGTGTCATCTATAGACAGAGCAGATGACATATTTTCATCTAGCCGTTAGTTTGTTCTCTCCTACGCGGAAAGTGTAAGTCGTGAACCCGTGTCAGGGTACTGACCGAAGACCGCCAGCGCAAACCCTTCAGAGTTACGTTAATTTGAAATTACTGATACGTGAAGAGCACGCCGGCCTGCGTGCGCGATAACAGAGAGCACATGACACTGGTGTAAGCGTGGGGTCTGCGGCTCACTGGAGGCAGGGAGTAACTGGTTGCTGTGCGAGTGTGTCAGAGGTCTGACGGATTCGTTTGGACAGGAGAGCATGAGCGCTGCCACACAGCATTAGACTCAGGGCAGGAGAGTATACGGCACACAGGAAGCCCACACAGAGAGGCAATCACAGATATAATACTGCATCCCCTCTCTCTCTCTCTCTCTCTGGGGGGGTCCGTCAGATGCTGTGGGGAGAGTCTGTCAGGACGATTCAGCCTTTGAAAGCTCTGTCGACAGACACTGAAAGACGGACATGGAGCCTTTGAGAGGGGAAAACCGTTAATTGACGAAATGAGTGCGGCGGTTGACATTTAGTATCCTTGTTTATGCCTTATCTGTGCTGATGACTGTTTAAGCGAGATGCTCGTTTTTACACAAATCTGGGAAAAATAATAATCTGACACTGCATTTCAATTCGGCCTACAGGTAAAAAGCAAGCCTCAGAGTCCCCGTCACTACCTGTCATCTGAATTACGAGTCCTCGGCAGAAACGTCAGCTCTGAGAAAGAGAGAAGAGCGGGTTACTCTTTATTTTTGATGGTGTCCTTTAGACATGCTATTGACTAGGTGTCGACTAGCTCTCGTTAGAGTACTAGTGGAGTATTAGTAGACTGATTAGGGTTAGATGATGAAGTCGACAAGCAAAGTTACTCATAATCAGCAGATTGTCTGCTGGGAGATCATTAGAATTAATTGTTAGGAGATACTGAGCAAAGCAGTCTACAATTACTCTAATGATTAATAGTGGTGAAGTTACTTTTGGCAGACAGACAGGCAGACAGACAGACAGACAGACAGACAGACAGACAGACAGACAGACAG
>CAIGQV010018202.1:3488014-3508271 GCA_903798115.1 Danio jaintianensis
AGACAGACAGACAGACAGACAGACAGACAGACAGACAGACAGACAGATAGATAGATAGATAGATAGATAGATAGATAGATAGATAGATAGATAGAGGCAACAAATACATGCAGACTGCTGAGTATAAGTATTTGAATGCACATTTATGCATCGTGTCATATCACTCAGCTCTTACTGTGATTACTATTAAGTGAAAGGATACCAATAAACACTATATAAAACTCATCTGTTCATGTAGAGATTGATATTAATTCCTGCACAGGCATTGACAAGCTGTGGAGCATCAGAGCAGAGCTTATTAATATTATATTTACCTTTCCAAATATGGTCAAGACCCATCTTTCATTCTAGGGGTCATTTCTAGGGTCATAAATGAGCATATAAAACCATTTCTTGAGCTTACCTAAGCTACAACACCTACTATCTGAATACCTTAGAATAATTTAAATGATTGAATCAATGCACTCCTATGACACCTTAATCACCAGAAGACATTAAATGTAATAAGCAGTATATAATATGGTTTCTTAATGCTCTTCATCAAAAACGCAGACATCTAGAAGTGTTGAATGCTTTTCTGTAGAATAAAAGAGAACAGCGGCTCAAGTTGTTTCTCTCTGGAGAGTGATGCAAGACAGCCCAGCGCCAGACAGGACGCTCACAGTATGGTGCAGAACTGCTGAGCTTTTGTGTTGTCTTGTTTTTCTGATTAGCTCTGACTGGAGCAGCGGGACCCACAGAGATGAAAGAGGAAGTGAGCACAGGCTCGCTGCTCTCGGGGTGAAAGGCTGTGACAGGGGGACAGGGACAGGGCAGGTGAACCAAACGCAAGGTCCACCGAGCCTACATCTCTCATTCATCACTGCTAGACTCTTACATGATCTGCCAAAACAACGCTGGGACAGAAATCTCAGATTCCAGTCGTGGTCAAAAAGCCAGTTTGTGCATTTCCAGTTCATTTACAGACAGTAGAGTCTGTGGTATTATGCAGCTCAGCAGATCTGCTGACTAAACACAGACTTTCCTGGCTGTATTAACATGGAAATGTGAGACAAACAGCCGGAGCGTGGCGCGGTTAATTGGATGGGATGCCGGAGGAACGGGCCCTCCTCCCTGGGGCCTTAGTAGTGCTGAGATGCACTTTTAGCCCCGGCTGAGGCACTCCAAAGAAGCAACGTCAATTTACATCAGCCATCAGGTGTCACGGCAGGTTACAGCTCGTGCTTGACGGACCCCCACTGCGCTTTGGGTCTTTTAACTCTCGCTGACAGTCCAAGGGTTGCTTCCCTCCGGCGCCTGTGGCCTCTGCTCTGCGGACATGAGGGTAAATAAGGTCCGTGCTGGACTAAACATGACTTTCTTTCTCAGTATTTTTGTCTTGTTTTTTCAATACAAATATAAAAACATTCTTCAATCAGATAATATATGAAGTAGGGCTGCACGATACTGGAAAAATATGCGATATGCAATATTGTTGTTGAGTATTACAATAATGTTATTTTGTTGGTTGAAAATGGCTAAAATGCTATAATGTATCACTGTACTACTGGTGTGAAAGCACCCTAAAGGGCCGTTCACATATAACATCTAAAAGCGCATGGAAAGTGCGAGGCGCATCGCTTCCTTCACCATTTTCAACGTGCTTTGTGCTCACGCTCCTTTGTCGTCTGTCATTGCTAGGCGACCATCAACCGTTTTCTCAGAGGATGACAAACTAACAAAACATTACTGCAGCTCTGATACAAGATTTATTTATGAAGAAAATTAAAAGCACTGCAGTATTTGGGTGTTCTGTGTTTGTCTGAGGTAATTAATCTACTGAAATGTGTATACAGTAGTCCCTCGCTATAACGCGATACACCTTTCGCAGTTTTGCTGATTTTTTTTGTGCAATTTGACATGCTTTTTTTTTTTTCGGTGCCAAGCTACGACTCAGGACACTGTTCATATTTCTGCCATGCCACAGAGCGCCATCTGAATAATTTTTATTTGAAATAACATGCAAATGTGCACATCCGGTGTGTGCTACTTCCAACTGTCATGTGCGTGGTGCATCCGGTGTGCAACACCCTTAAAGGATGGAGTCTACTTTACGCTGGATGCCAACATTATCCACACAAAAGCTCAAAAGCTTTATGAACCTTTTGCTGACAGCGATGAATGTTTTAGCCTGACAACAGGTTTTGATCTTTGGCTTTATTCTATAATACTGGGCTTATTTTTCTATGAAAGTTTGAACTTTGAGAGTGTTTAAACAAGAGAGAAAAGTGTGAAAACGTTAATGCCGGTCTGAGAAAAGTGTATAAAGTGTGTAGTGAGGGGTTTTACAGCCTTAAAACATCTATAATAATTGTAAAAAATAAAGCTGACTACTTCGCGGATTTCGCCTATTGTGGGTTATCTTTGCAACGTAACTCCCGCGATTAACGAGGGACCACTGTATTGCATACAAAGTATGAAGCTGATCGATCAGTTCTTGTCACGTGACTCGAGGAGCACTTGCGGCATTCTGAAAAGCTGAGATGTATTCAATTATGTGCGCCTGGAATACGTGAGTGCGGCGCGCAATATGCAAGCTGCACGCCTCCATTGGAAATGACTAACTTGCGCATACAAAAGACGCAATATGTGAACGACCCCTAAGGTCTAAAAAAAGAGAGAAAACATCCAGTGAGTGTCCAGTGTTTAACTGTAAGAAATACAACAGTATCTCCAAATAATCATTCGTTACAATTGAGGTCTGCAGAAGAGCATCTCTAAACACTCAACACGTTAATCCTTAAAGCAGAAGATCTAGAGCAGCAGAAGAATAAGAGCACATCGTTAAGGAGTAATCTGAGGCTGCAATTTGCATGGGCTCAAGGAATTGAACAACAGATGATTGGGAAAAGGCTGACTGGTTTGACAAGTCTCTGTTTATGTGGTAAGGTCAGAATTTGCTGTAAACGATATGAAAGCATGGATCCACCCTGCCTTGAATCAAGAGTTTGATTGGGGTGTGATGGTTCGGGTGATATTTTCATGGCCCTTTCGTCTTTTAGCAGAGCATTGTTTTAACGCCACAGTCAACTGGAGTATTGCTGATTTATGACCAGTGTGCCCATGTGATTCTTCTTCCAGAAGGAAGACACCACGTCAAAAAGCTCAAATTATCTCAGACTTCAGTTCAATATGCATCAAACCCCGAGGACTTTTTTTTTTTTTTTGCAGATGAAGACGCAAAATAAATATTATAATAATTCTATTTATTCTTTAACAGTATAAATAAAGTGTGCGGCAACAATCTGGGCCCGGTAATGACTATGGGATGTGTAGCAAAACATGCCGTACATTTGCTGGGGATGTTAAATGGAGGAACTGTACGTGATTTGGGGGGGAAACTTGCAAATGTAATTGAAACTATCAAGTACCTGCAGAGCTATGGGGCTTTGAACTCCCACAAATATCTCAATTCTCTTTTTTAATGGCATAATCCCACCGCAGAGGATTTTCAACGTGAGCAACAAAGCTTCAAAAGGCTGTAAAAAAGTAGGCTATGAGTCACTGAGAGAAAGAGACGATTAATTTCAGTATACAAAAACTCACATTTTCACTTCAGGTGGAAGATTTCAAACTGTGACCATGTTGATGAGGGTTTTTTTTTCTTCTTCTGAGCCTGCCAACTGGCATTAGAAATATAAGTAAATAAGATCAAGATAATAAACCCCAAGGACCCAACCTTAAAAGTGAAATGTGATGTGTCATACGCAAAAAATCTAAAATTGTGGGGGAAATGAAGGGCTGTTTCAGAGCTAGATTCATATTTGCCAAAGGCATTTAATACGTGATATTCAAAGTTTTGCTTGCCTGATAATAATATAACTACTTTTTGGTTCAAAATGACTAAATCTCAACCTGATTTTAGTAACACTAATAAACTTTTTTTCAAACAACGGAATGCCAACTTATAATGTACAAAGAATTTATGAACTTTCTTTATTTTTATTCAACAAATAATAACTTGATCATTTGGAAAAGTGGCAGAAGGTAGATTTTTCAGATAAATCGTCTGTTGAACTGCATCCCAATCATCACAAATACTGCAGAAGACCTACTGGAACCAGCATGGACCCAAGATTCTCACAGAAATCAGTCAAGTTTGGTGAAGGAAAATCATGGTTTGGGGTCTGCAGAGTGGATGGCAACATCAAAAGCCTGAGGTATCAAGACATTTGTGCTGCCCATTACATTACAAACCACAGGAGAGGGCAAATTCTTCAGCAGGATAGTGCTCCTTCTCATACTTCAGCCTCCACATCAAACTTCCTGAAAGCAAAGAAGGTCAAGGTGCTCCATGAACTCTGGGAGTCCTGCAAGAACGCTTTCTTTGCCATTCCAGATGACTTTACTAATAAGTGATTTGAGTCATTGCAGAGATGTATGGATGCAGTCCTCCAAGCTCATGGGAGTCATACACAATATTAATTCTTTTTCCACTGCAGCATGACTTTATATTCTATACTGTACATTATTTCTGTTAAGTGACAAGACTTTTGTCTAAGCAAAGTCAAACTTACTGTCCTAATTAAATAATTACAAATCAAGGCATGATCATATTTTATTTTGGTAAAATAAGCGTAATCTACCCACTTTTGATACCAAATGATCAACTAGAAGACAAGTTATTATTTGTTGTTCCTAAAACTTGGATAGGCGACAAGACTTTTTGTTGTTTTTTGGTGTGTGTGTATGTATATATATATACACACAGTTTTTTTTTTTTCTTTAATGACATGGGTATGACATAGTTGTACTCTATTACGGTGGTTTACGAGACCATTGCTGATGTCCTTGTAATTCAAAATGCTTCAAAATAATACTTAATGAGATCTTTTGACATTCAAAATTTGCCACTGGTTTCCAGGAGTGGAGTAGGACCATATAATAAGCATTTTTACTGTACATTACACCTATGGAAAGTCCCTGTAAAGCTGCGCGTGTGCACGTTTTCAAGTGTCAA
This sequence comes from Danio jaintianensis, assembly GCA_903798115.1. Lineage (NCBI taxonomy): Eukaryota > Metazoa > Chordata > Actinopteri > Cypriniformes > Danionidae > Danio > Danio jaintianensis. Next base: position 3,493,014 of record CAIGQV010018202.1, read on the forward strand.
CAAGCTCAAATTACTGTTTTCATTGAAATGTTACTTTAGTACCTGAAATTACATTCAACGAGAAACGTTGCCTCTGAGCAATTAGCTGAAATAAGTTCGTTTTTACATCTAATTAAGTTGTTTTTTATGGTCTTAGTTATAGTTAAAACCCTATTTAAAACAAAAAAAAGTCAACATTGCAGGGAGTTGAAGCAGATTGTATATTCATTATTATATGTAGAAGATGTTTTTAGAAAAATCTCAGGTTTCTAGTGAAACTGGCAACAGATGAACACTTTTACAATACAGCTGTGAACAAGATTTTTTATGTTTGCCATAGTACTAATTGGAATGTAGCCACAGTTAAATAACAGACAATGTAAGTGTATCTATTTATAAGTCGCATTTATTTACTAAAACACATGGCTAGCATTAACTATCAATCAAATTGCTCAACCTGCCATTGTGCATCCATGTTGGACCTCAGTGTCTCACAATTTCGCTATGGTTCGGTATATAAATGTTTAGTAAAAAAAAGAACAGTATTAATAAAAAATCTACAAGCAAAAGCACAAATGAATACAATATATAAAGATACTATACTAAAACAAACAGTGCTTTTCTGGTTATTTCAGGTATCCAACAGTAGTACAAAAACGGAATAATATAATACTGCATATATAAACATCACTGTATGAATTAAATAAAGGTTATTCATTAGTGAAGTTACATTCAAAGCTATCGAGTCAAGAGCAGTGAGTGATTTCATTGTCTTTTATTGTCTGATTAACAATAAAAATACAGGCAACCCACTGAGAAAGCTACAGGCAAGACAATTTCTCGAATGTTTACATTCTACGGCATAACCAACTGAAGTCAGGCACGTTGACATCATTTTTATGTGAGTTCCAGAAGCGAGACGTAATCATTTGCTTGTTGAAGCCGACTTTCATTTAGACATTCAGATGAGGGCACTTCTCAAATCTCAAGCGCAAGTTTTCTTTGCACATTGAGGTTTAATGTTTAAATAACAAAATCTTAAAAGAGTTTAAAGCAGGGGTCTCAAACTCAAATTGGCGGGGGGCCATTTCAGTGACTGACAATTCATTGGAGGGCCGTTTTAACATTCAAGCACAAGAAAAAAGTGGAAACCTGATGTAATTGATGCATCTAAGGACAACAGACATGACGTTTATATTTCAAGCATTACCTGTCAGCAGTGTTAATGCAAATCAGTACGTTTATCGTGTCAAACATCAGCTGCTGAAATATATCTGTGGTTGTTGTGTGTATGGCCGAGCGTTAGACACACACTCAGTCATTCTTCCACAGAGTATATGCAGTCAAAACTCGAACTTTTTGTTTCTTGTTGTAAATATTGAAGGGGTAGTTTAAATTGCTATGAAAATACTACAAATAATAGGCATAATAATTATTATTCTGTCCCAACCAATTGTATTGTCCCAGTAGCGTAAGAACAGCAGAAGGCAGTTTGGGTAACTTAAGTGACTTTACTGGCAATTGTTCTTCTCAAGACCTTTCTTTTTTTGTAAAACTACAACAAAGAGGAGAAAAGTATGTACATATTCACATTTACTTTAAAAAGTTCAATTCAACTAGCAGTACAATTGTACTAATGTACGTAGTTTTTATGCAAATCTTAATAAGCATATGAGGCAAATCTATTAAATGAGACCATTTGAATCGAATATTAGCAAAATTATCATATTTGTTACACCACCAGCATAATGTGTAAGCCATGAAGAAGTGTTTGTACAACAAAATAAAGTGGTATAAAACTGATAATAATCAAACGACCCTTGAATATTTACAAAAATAGAGCTTTATTACATATAGAGCACTTACGGACATAGAAATAAAACGCATGTGTGTTACCCTTGACCGTACACTGAGAGAAAATGAAAGTAAAACTAATCCGAATGCAGTACTATAAATGTCGACTAGGTGGCGGGTCAAAATCACAAGTGGCTAGACGCGACTGCACAACAATGATAGTGGTTCAAAAATATATGTTTTGGCGGGACGAATCTGGTTATATTTTTGATGTCAGTTGCGGGCCAGAGGGAGGAGGAGGGCAGGCTGTAAATGGCCCGCGGGCTGGCAATTTGAGACCCCTGGTTTAAAGATTCCACTTGGTTATGCATTACTTTAACTTAAAAAAAATTTGATCAATGCTGTTGTAACATATTTGGTAGCCAGAATGCGCATACATTGATTGAAATTTGCATTAGCCAAACTCTGTTTCACAAGTTGTCATTTACTACAATGTAGTTTAGATGCATCGTCAGAATCAGTATGAACTGCTTAAAGCATTAAAAGCGTCCCTAACTTTAGCATTCTGATTGGATATTTACTCATGGGGAGCCGTGAACCTGTCACAGTACATGGACTTACATGGACTTAAATGTAACCCCCACCCCCCCCCCAAAAAAACACAATTTACATATGCATATTGAACCATGGTGGTCGTACAGAATGGTTCATTATCATTACCCCCTCTTCTCTCCCCCACCACACCTCACGACAATCTCAAAACATTATGCAATTCAGAGTGTGCCTCATACAGGTGAGTGGGCTTAACAAACCACCTGTAAAAAACACACTCTTTCATCTCTCTGACACTTTAACGGATGCTTGCACCAGCTGTGCACACTAACAGTTCCTTTGTATAATTTGAGCGTCTGCTAAATGACAATGTAAATGTATTATATTGAGCATTGTGGCACATCTAGTGTCAGCCCCTGTCCACGCAAACACAAGCATTTTCAAAACCACAGTTTTTTCTATGCAGTTTGGCTGTTTGTTCAGACGATAATGCAGTTTCAGGTGACTGAAACCAGAATTTTCTGAAAACTAGAGTGAAGAATTTCCGAAATTCCAGGTGTAGTGTGATTGTGTGGACGCTACAACCTGAGATTTTGCCTCATGACGTAGGAGTGTTCTCTATTTTCTCGTTTCTGATTGGCCAACATGGCTGGGTTCACACCAAACATGGAAGACGTGAGTGAGGCCAGTTCTGCATGCTCACAACAAATGCGTCGCTTATTCCGTGCCATTAGCGCCACAAGACAGTAATCCGCCTCTGCTCTCATGGTTACATTGATTTGTATGTAATATACTTGCGCAAATACTTAATTCCGCGTTTGGTGTGAACCCAGCATAAAAGGCTTTTATCGCCACCTGTTGGTTTGGCGTGTCCTTAACATGCATCACAGTGCGTATTTGCATTTTCATATAGACCAGGGGTCACCAAACTTGTTCCTGGAGGGCCGGTGTCCTGCAGATTTTAGCTCCAACCCTAATCAAACACACCTGAACAAGCTAATCAAGGTCTTACTAGGTATACTTGAAACATCCAGGCAGGTGTGTTGAGGCAAGTTGGAGCTAAACCCTGCAAGGACACCGGCCCTCCAGGACCGAGATTGGTGACCCCTGATATAGACAGAATTTTTTTCTTTTTAATCGAATATGAGTCAAACTTTTTTTTTCATTGATAAAAATACCTGTGTATGTGTAGACATGGCCTCAGCCTCTGCAAATTCTGGCAAGTCTTCACATTTTGGCTTCCACTTCTCTACGCAAATCTGAAATACTTTTCAAAACAAACACCCTCTGGCTGAACCTGTTACCTAAGCCACACCCCAAACTCTTGTTATTGGCTCGAGCTGGAAAGTGATTGACAGATTTAAGCGGACTGCTCTAAAGTTTTTGATAATCTACACTTATTTGGTGGAAATAAACCCACATGTATCGAAACGTTTTTCTGTGTGTTCGTTGAAATACACAAGCAACGCCACTCATCTGGATAACAGCTCTTTAGTTCTTGGCATAGGTGTCCTGGCGTTTCCATTTTGGAAACAAACAGGTTCTGCACAGTTTTTCCTGATTGCTGAATGGGATGATCACCGCAATCAGCCAAATAATCAGCAGACAGTTGCAGCACACGGAACGGTGTTTGCTCTCAATCGCATGCATTTTTGTGTTTTTTGCATCTGTGAGCCATCCTGTCAAGTGGCCCAAAAAAGCATGTCACCATGGCGACCGCCCGACTGAGTTTAACTCCAGCCCAAAGCCAGATCTCTTAGTCTTGCAAAACAGAAGACTATAAGGAGTGAGTAGAAGCCATTCTGGGTGTGCATTTTATTCGAATTGCAAAAAAAAAAAAATGGAATAATTAAGAAGCCCTTCCTGATTAGATGTAGTCTTCCTGGCTTTTTCTTGACAAATATGATGATCAATGCATCAAGCGAGATGGCACGCTCTAGAAGCTGTGATTTTTCTTCCATTTGCTCATATTAATTAATTGTGCAAACACACTAATTATTTTAAATGAGCGGAACCGTGAAAGGGAAGACAATGGAAGGAACTGAAATGAACTAATGAGAAATGCTCTAGCTCAAATGCACAACGGCTGCGGTGCCCAACGAAAGCGATCAATGTGTTTTAGCAATGTGAAGTACAGAGCTGATAATGCAGTAGCATGAAACGTGAGACGGATCGATGCCCGTGTGGAAACACATTACTGTAATGAAACAATCCTCTTATTAAACCCTGGTGCGACTCATTTACACTTATTGATTACACCGAGGCTTGTTGCAATCAAGTGATCACACAAATCTGGGCTTCAAAAAATATATGTATTTAGTATGCAGTTTTAGAAAAGTAGGGTATTTACTAAATAGGAGATTGAACTTATAACAGCATCGAGGAAATGTGCATACTGACAAGTATCTGATAGATAGTATGTGTGTAAATATGAATATAACAATTCAATATCTATATTAGGGCAGCACGGTGGCGCAGTGGGTAGCACAATTGCCTCACAGCAAAAAGGTCGCTGGTTCAAGCCACGGCTGGGTCAGTTGGCAATTCTGTGTGGGGTTTGCATGTTCTCCCCGTATAGGTGTGAGTTTCCTCCGGGTGCTCCGTTTTCCCTCACAGTCCAAAGACATGCACTATAGGTGAATTAAATAAGCTAAATTGGCCATAGTGTATGTGAGTGTGTGCAAGAGTGTGTATGGGTGTTTCCCAGTGTTGGGTTGCGGCTGGAAGGGCGCTGCGTAAAACATGTGCTGGATAAGTTGGCGGTTATTCCGTTGTGGCGACCCCTGATTAATAAAGTGACTAAGCCGAAAAGAAAATGAATGAATGAATGAATGAATATCTACATTAAAGGGATAGTTCACCCAAAAAAGAAAATGCTGTCATCATTTTCTCACCCTTTACTTTTCAAACCTTCATGAGTGTCTTTTTTCTGTTGAACGATATTCAGTAAATCAATATATAATGATAATGAACATGCACAACATTGACATCACGGGCACTTCAAAATACAGTGAATAATTATTAATTATTAGAGCTTTTAGAAGACTTTTTACGAATATTCCTATCGTATTTGCAAATGCTTCAAGACGTGATTTATTTTCAAACAAGAATATTTTCACATTTCAATCTGGACTACAACACTGTACAAAATGCTGGCTTCCACACAATCAATTTGTGTTGGGACAACATGAAAAAATTAAGTTAACTCAATAGTTTTTACAAATTTAAGTGGATTGAACATAAAACGATTAAGTTGTCAATTTCAATTTCAGCTCAATTTAAATAAATAGTTTGAACAAACAGCAAATATCATTTCTTTGAGTGAACATTGAAAACCCTGTGATCATTTAAAGGACAATTTAAAGGACTTTTGTTCACTAACTCTAGTAGTAAGGTTCCCTTTAACTAAAGTCAATGTAATGGCAACTACAAATGCATTTATTAATCTTAGCTAATGTTAATTTCTTAGTTAATGCATAATAACACGTTAAAATCAAAAGTTGTAGTCATTTAATTAAATGGAGTTAATGACTAATAAAACTTGTATTTTTTGATTAACTTTAACATATAACTATAATATGGCTATTTCTCACAGTGAATTTTAATTCTTTAACTTTATTGTAACATGTTACCTATTGTACTTTATCATCCTTTAGTCATTTAATTTGGTTGTAATATTTATTTTTCTGGGCGTCACGGTGGTGCAGTGGGTAGCATGATCACCTCACAGTAAGAAAGTCGCTGGTTCGAGCCCTGGCTGGGTCAGATGGCATTTCTGTGTGGAGTTTGCATGTTCTCCCCATGTTCGTGTGGGTTTCCTCTGGGTGCTCCGGTTTCCCCCACAGTTCATAGACATGCGCTATAGGTGAATTGGGTAAGCTAAATTGTCCATAGTGTATGTGTGTGAATGGGAGTGTATGGGTGTTTCCCAGTGATGGGTTGCAGCTGGAAGAGCATCCGCTGCGTAGAACATGTGCTGGATAAGTTGGCGTTTCATTCTGCTGTGGCGACCCCTGATTAACAAAGGGACTAAGCCATTTTCTTTTCGGCTTAGTCCCTTTATTAATCTGGGTTGCCACAGCGGAATGAACCACCAGTCCAAATGTCTTTGGACTGGTGGGGGAAACCGGAGCACCTGGAGGAAACCCACGCGAACACGGGGAGAACATGCAAACTCCACATAGAAATGCCAACTGACCCAGCTGAGGCTTGAACCAACGACCTTCTTGCTGTGAGGCGATCGTGCTACCCACTGCGCCACCATGACGCCCCTGATGGTGATACAATAAAGCATTATTTGATTTTATACCTGTCAAATTAATATTTTTGCAACTTAGGTCAATATCGTGATAGTATACACTCAAAAAAAAAAAAGATTCAAAGATGCTTCCTTGGATTTACTAAATTTCTTTAAGTGGTTGTAAACAATTTATATGGGCTGAATTTAAACAAACAAATTAAGTTGAACATTACTAAATTTAATTTGTTCGTTTAAATTCAACCCATATAAATTGTTTGCAACAATTTTGCAGCAATAATTTTCTTTTAGTGTATCGCGATAAAAGCTTCAGCAATTAATCGCAACAAGAACATTTACAGACAGAAGCCTAGTTGAACACAAAAGAAGATATTTTGAAGATATTAAGATTTTTATTAGTATTTGTTTTTTTCTACTACGGAAGTCAATATTTACCGGTTTCCAACATTCTTCAAAACATAACAAAACATTAGACATAAGAAAGGCACTCATAAAGGTTTGGAACCACTTGAGGGAGAGTAAATAGTGAGTTAATGATCATTTGTGGGTGAACATTCCCAAAAGAAATGTAATTTCTTAATTTTTTCTTTACTAATTTTGTTCCGTTCAGCATTATTATAGCATTATTATTTCAGAAAATGACAATAGGTCAAAAAAAAGATCTCATTTATTGAAACCTAAGGATTATATTGAAAAAAAGGGTTATTTCACCAAAGTCAGATGTTTTACTCTTCTGAATTTAAAACATTGATTGTCTAAAAATAAACATAAACATCCCTGAAAACATTGTAATATGTTTAATTTAACAAAAAAAATCTCTAAATGACAGAATTTTTATATTTTAAATTAAGCAGAAATGTCACAAGTAGTACAGAATGCAGAATAAACAAAAAATGATATATTACTATGATCATTTTGAACTGTATATAATAAACTATAGCAATTCTTGTAGCAAAACTACAGGCAATTCACTGATAAATCCCTGATATTCTCTGATAAATGTCTAATATCCATAACTTTTATTGCATAAAACTATCGTAGCCCAACGAGGAGACCTTTAGGGTATGAATAATAAGGGAACAGCTCTCACAGTGACAAACGACAGTAATTGTCTGATTTACTGTCGAATGCGATGTATTTGTTACACAAGCACTGCTGTGACGGAGAAGTTGATGAAATTACAGACTCAACTTCTCCGAGTGATATTACACCACACTGACAGTCTCACAGCACAACACGCTGTTCATTCTTCATAAAAGACGATCATATCAACTAACTATTCGCTATACCTACAAAGCATCCTCTTATAGTTCAGTATCGAATGATTTTGCAAACTTCTCCAGAACAAGTCATCCTAAAACGATGTCTTTAAAATAGATATGGAGAAAGGCTAAAAATGTACTCCATGGCCCAGATTTAAAACGGCGAAGTTAGATCAGCTTTCTTATGAGTAGACAATTAGATGAAACTTCTGCTCGACTGCATCTGAGCTTTTTTTTCAGAGGAGCCGCGTGACAGTTTCTTCCTAAATCTGCCGTATTAAAGCCAAGCGTGGGGAAGCTTCTCTGAATAAAGCGGCGTGTGGAATGTTTCTCTAAATTCTTCAAGTCTCCGAGTTTAAACAAACATCGTCCTTTTGAAGTTCTAACAAGAATTTCAGAGTTTTCTTGAAAAACATCTGTAACTCTGCAAGGGGAAAATAAAAACACTCTGTAATGGTATATTATGGCATGTCATGTACGAGTGTGAAAGAAGGATCAAAGTTTTAACTTCCTAGGTGAAGATTCGGGTGGTGTCTGGCAGAGATTTACACTTCATACACATGCATTTAAACTTTGCTCGCAAAACACATATGCTACTTTTGTAAAGTTTAAGGTTGGTGTGATCTTTTAAGGGTTTTAAAATAGTAATAAGTCTTTTATACGAACCAAAGCTGCATTTATTTGATGAAAATATAGTAAAAACTGTTTTATTGTGAAATGCTATTATATCTAAGTGTGTTTTCACACCTGGCCTGTTGTTTCAGAACTAGGGCTACATGATATCGGAAAAACCTAATATAGCAATATGTTTTTTTGCTGCATGCGATATGAATACAATTTCACCAGATGATTTGAATAACTCTATTTAACATTTTTCTGGGAAGTCTATGGGGCCGATCACACCGAACGCGCTTTTACTTTCCAAAAATCCGAGGCGCACTGCAATGCCTTTTTGTTGACAAGAAAAAAAGAAGTGCTGTGTGCTTTTTATGTCACTAGGCAACGACTGAATCTGCTGCGTATAGACCCTTTTCACATGACGTCACGCGGTGTCCGGTTTCACTTCACGCAGTGTATCGTTACTTCCGCCTACACAGAAATCCCCATAGAGAACTCACCCAGTCAGCTGTATATTTACTACAGATGCAGTTAGACTGTGACTACGACTGTTTTTTGTTGTCTGCATTCAAGGTGAGACATCTGACGTTTAAAAAAAACATACAGATCATCCAGATTTCCGCTTAAACCGAGAAAACAGGACTTTAAACAGAGTGTATTGCTTTGTGTTGCTGTCTTTACTGCAGATGAAGTTGGTATGTACTTGTCAGTATTTGTCAAATAAAGAATTCAGATGTTTACATGGGTGCTAAACTTTTTTTATGATATATTTATTTAATTTTTTTTTGTGTGTCCTGAAGAATAAGAAATAAATAAAACCGTGGGTGTTTTACTGTGGTTGTTTACAGTGGACAGTTGATTCACTAACACATTAATATTATCCACATTCTACTGCTCAGTTCTCTGCCATTTTTTTCTATATAGGTAGGAAACGTACTCTGAAGAACATATTTCAGAACAACAGTCCAAAACACATTAAAATACTAATGAAGCTTTGATTCTTTGTTAAAATTTTAAATAATATAATGGGAGCTACAAAAAAAGTCCAATATATGCACACGGACCTGCTATCTGTCAGAAATTAGCAACATAAACCACCGAAATCGAGACCAATGAGATAAGAGTTTACCAGCATGCGACTAATTTAAATTCTTTAAGAAATATTGACTAAATATTGAACAAACTGCAAAATTGTACAATTCGAAGGCCCTGTTTAAGAACAAAGCAAATGATCTACACGTGTGAAAGCATCCTTAAAGTGATAGTTCACCCCAAAATTAAAAAATGAGTTTCTTTCTTCTGTTGAACACAAAAGAAGATATTTTAAAGAATGTTGAAGCCCTGTAACCATTGACTTCCATAGCAGGAAAAACAAATACTATGGAAGTCAATGGCTTTCAAAGCTTTCTTCAGAATATCTTCTCACAGAGCTGCTAGCTGTCCATAATCCACCAACATTGAGATGGGAGTTTACCTACATGTTACTAATTTTGATTCTTTAACAAATATTGGCTTGTAAATGCAAACCGAACCAATATAAAACTGCAAAATTGCACAATTGTAAGGCCCTGTTTAAGAACAAAGCAAACAGTATACACATATGAAAGCATCCTTAAAATGATAGTTCACGCCAAATAAAAAAAAAAGAGTTTCTTCTGTTGAACACAAAAGAAGATATTTTGAAGAATGTTGGAGCCCCGTAACCATTGACTTCCATCGTAGGAAAACAAATACTATGGAAGTCAATGGCTTTCAAAGCTTTCTTCAGAATATCTTCTCACAGAGCTGCTAGCTGTCCATAAACCACCACCAATGAGACCAATGAGATGAGAGTTTACCAGCATGTGACTGGTTTTGATTCGTTTAACAAATATTGGCTTGTAAATGCAAACCGAACCAATTTAAAACTGCAAAATTGCACAATTTTAAGGCCCTGTTTAAGAAAAAAGCAAACAGTATACACATATGAAAGCATCCTTAAAATGATAGTTCACGCCAAATAAAAAAAAAAAAAGAGTTTTTTTGAACACAAAAGAAGATATTTTGAAGAATGTTGGAGCCCCGTAACTATTGACTTCCATAGTAGAAAAAACAAATACTATGGAAGTCAATGGCTTTATTCAGAATATCTTCTTTTGTGTTTGGAACAACACTGAAAAAAATGATTCATTGGATTTACCAACTTTTTTTTTAACGTAAGTGGTTGCAAACCATTTATATGGCTGAATTTAAACAAACAAATTCAATTTAGTAACGTTCAACTTAATTTGTTTGTTTAAATTCAGCCTATATAAACTGTTTGCAACCAGTTACCTTAAAAAAAAAAGTAGTAAATGCAATTAATCATTTTTTTTTTCAGTGAAGTAAGGTGTGATTACAGAATATATATATTTCTTTGGTGTGAACTACCCCTTTAAATTAATCATAATACATTCTAAAGCGTAATTTATTCATGTGCTGAAAAAAAAGCTTCATTTTCAGCATCATTACTCCAGTCTTCATTGTCAGATGATTCTTCAGACATGGTTCTAATATGCTGATCGCTGTAGATATCAAACAAATGATGCACTCAGCATTTGGAAACGCAAGTCGGTCGCCAGCTGGTGTTTCTAACAGTCTCACATGCTCACTTCCTGTCCGTCAAAACAACGTATTGGCTTTCGGTCTCCTAGAACATCCTACACGGGCTAAAAGCGGACGTGCAATCTGATATCTCTGAATGCCATCGCTGAAAAACGCTGGTATGTTTCTCTGAAAAATGAAGCAGGCACAACATATTTACAACAATGAGTGAAATAAAAAGAAGTGTCTCCATAGTAACGCGTTTTTTCTTTGCTATTGGTTTTGATGCCTCTGGACTGAAAGTCATTGACCATCAGTGGTCTAATGGCCTGTATTTACTGAAGGACTTGATGTAATAATCACACGACTCTCTGACTTTCTAATTCCGACTTGCTTTTTTTTTTGTCCCCAAAGATCTGCTGTGAGCAAGAGTTAAGCTTTCATCTGCCAATTACGGGACGCGGTTAGCCAATTCAGAGACAATCAAAGCGGTTTGTCTTTTTCTTTGGTTTTTCAGCAGAGTACAGGCTGATGAAAGTATGTTGCGTGTGATACTTTTAAACAACATTCATCAATTTCCTTGCTGCTTTTGACATGAAAGAAATAATAAAAAGTTCCATCTATCCGGGACCATTTATGATCAACAACTGATAGACAATACATAAAAGATGTTGTACATTATTACAAAAAGAAAGGGGCGGTGCGGTGGCGCAGTGGGTAGCACTGTCGCCTCACAGCAAGAAGGTCGCTGGCTCGAGCCTCGGCTGGGTAAGTTGGCATTTCTGTGGAGTTTGCAGGTTCTCCCCGTGTTGGCGTGGGTTTCCTCCGGGTGCTCCGGTTTCCCCACAAGTCCAAAGACATGCACTATAGGTGAGTTGGGTAAGCTAAATTGTCCGTAGTGTATGTGTGTAAATGGGAGTGTGTGGGTGTTTCCCAGTGATGGGTTGCAGCTGGAAGGCCATCCGCTGCGTGACGAGATTTTTACACTATTTTTAATAAATCCTCAATGATGAAATATATGAATGGAAAATAGTTTTTTATTCAACTGAAGAAAAAACACAAATCGCAAAACTATTTAGTTGCTTTTTTTAAATCAACTTGTAATAAATGTTATTTTCTATTTTAATGAATTATACGCAGTAAAGGACATGCAAACACTGCTAAATATTTTGCTAATAGCCTATGTGAATGGAAAATAATCTTTTTATATATAATTTTAAATATTAGCAAAATATTTGCTAATATATAAATGGAAAATAGATTTTTATTTTTTTTTTAAATCACAAAATACAAAAATTGTAGGTGCTTTTTTAAAAACATTGTAATGAATGGTATTTTATTTCTATTTAAATTAATTCTATGTCGTAAAGGACATGCAAACACTAAAACTCTATAAAGACATAAATGAGAAATCACATGAGAAATCAAACTTCTTTCCACACACTAAACTTAAAAAATATATATGTAATTTTTTGTATTTAATTTTTTATTTAATAAATCAGTTTCACTTTCATTTATCAAGATTTCATTTATGCCCCCGTGACTCACTCTGAGCTACTGGATGCGATCATGTGAATATGAAGTAAAGACTGATAGGGAGAGTTGTTTTAATGGAGTTTGATACCGCACGCCAATGAAAAAATAAAAATAAAATTCAGCTTTTCCCGGACAGCATAAACATGCGTTCAGTGATGATGATGTGACGATGAGTCTCCAGGAGATCATTCAGTGAGTGTGTGTGTTTGTTTACATGCGCTTAAAGATGTGTGTGTCTGTGGTGCTTTACTGACTCGCTAGGTGTGTATGTCCTGTCACAAAATGCGGCTAAAAGTCCTTCAAGGTGTTAATAGTTTGACTACAGCGTTTACATATCTGCACTTCAGTAATGCGACTAAAATAGGAATACTCCACGTCTTAATTCCATTCGTGTTTACGACGATTATGACTTTCATCATATCCATCATATCCATATATTCCATTGCATGGATATGAACCATAATGTGTGAGGCTGAAGTAGTAGCCTATGTTGGACGTGGCACCCGCTGAACTCCGGTGAAAAAATCGGTTACGTCACACCCGCCCGCCCAACCGAGTGACAAGCGCAACTCCGAGGCCAGCCTGGGTTGCCAGGTGTGTGCAAAGCACTTGATTTGCAGATCAAATCCAATCCTGCCTCCAATGTTCAATGCTAATTTCACCCTCACGCTCCATCATAACATCACAACTCACGAGACAACGAGGCTGAGTGACTGATATTTGCTGGTTTGCACTGAGTCATAGTTCTAACGTTCATTTTCAAACTATATGTTTGCTATTTTCAAGATCTGCTTCCGATTTCAGTATGGCAATAAATGTCCCATAAAATGGCATTCAGATTCACATTGGTAACATTTAACACTGAATAAAGCACATAATCAGTACCTGAGGTTATTATTGTCCTAGTAGTTTATGATGTTGTTCAGCCACGACATTGCAGAAATGGAATTTGTTTTCAAAATAGAAATTTTGCGCGACACCACCATGGATGTTTAGGACAAAAGCTCATTTTAAAATGGGAAAGATAGCTTTTAATGTGTGCCATGTGTAGGACACGGTGTAAGCCTGATGTCTTCAAGGCACTAGAAAAATAGCGTGTTTGATTTGATCTTAAAAGTTAATTTTATTGGCGGCACGGTGGCTCAGCGGTTAGCATTGTTGCCTACCAGCAAGAAGGTCATTGGTTCAAGTCCCGGCTGGGCCAATTGGCTCCACAATCTGTGTGGAGTTTGCATGTTCTCCCTGTGTTGGCGTGGGTTTCCTCCGGGTGCTCCGGTTTCCCCCACAGTCCAAAGACATGCGCTATAGGGGAATTGAATAAACTAAATTGGCCGTAGTGTATGAGTGTGTGTGAATGAGTGTGTATGGGTGTTTCCCAATATTGGGTTGCAGCTGGAAGGGCATCCGCTGTGTAAAACATATGCTGTAATAGTTGGCGGTTCATTCCGCTGTGGTGACCTCTGAAATAGAGACTAAGCTGAAGGAAAATGAACGAAATAAAGTTAATTTTATCTATTTATTATTATTATTATTATTATTATTATTATTATTATTAAACTTTATCTCCAAAGAATTCTAGGAACACTTTGTTGTGTTACTCTGTGGACTGTCAAAGCCAAATTTGAAAACCCTTGGCCTAAATAAGGATTTACTTTGGCACGAAAGTAAAACGAACACATTACACCAACAACAAAAAAACATAATTCTAACCACCCGCAACCGCAAAGTAATCCACAACTGAGAGCTTTTCCAACAAAAAGTGACCTTAACCTTGAGTGAGCCATCTCCAGTTCACTTACACGCATACATATACACAAAAAGCGGGTTCTGCCTGAAAGCTTCCTGAGTGCTCTTCCATTTTTCAACTCAAACCTCAGGTGTGTTGCGGATGAGTAGAGTGGAGCTTTGTGTAGACAACAGTCGGCCTCTGCATCAATAACAAGCACGTGTCCCCGTGGCCCGCTGTTCTGCCTCCTCCACCTCCACCGTCCCAGGAGAAGCCCAGAAACCCCCCCCACCCAGTCTGACAGCTTCATCAGAGCAGCTGCACACCTGTCAGGCCGCTGAGTTTGCACACTCGCCCCCTTTCTCCATTACCAACTCACATCACACAAACACCTTAATGACCCCACACACAAACACACACCCTAATTACCTCACACGCGCACACCGCCTCGGCCTGGAGAAATTACTTATTGACTCCAACCTGAAGGTTATATGACGGGCTGCTGTTCTGGGTTTGATACAGGGGACGTGCTCTCACACCCATGACAAGAAATTCAATACGCCTTTAATTTTATTATCGCTGATTTGCATAATGATTGCTCTGTGGTGTAATATTGCCGGGGCCACGGCGGTCTTTAAACACATAATTATTCGTTTATGTTATTTTTGAGGGTCTCGCGCGAGGAACGTTGATCTTGTTATGGAGCTTGTTCTTGCGGAATTATGCAGATGCACAAAGTTTCATCATAAAAAAAAAGTTAAAATGCAAGGTATGCAATTAGCATTTTCATTCAGTTTGCCTGGTGAATGTGAAATAAGGAACAGGCTTCTCATGTCATGGTGATAGTGAGCAAATGTGTTCAAACTAAATCACAACGGCCAGCTTCAATGGTCAGCTTAAGTCACAAGAATAGTTAAAAAATATATATAGATATAGATAAACATTTTAAAGTGTAGATTTCACAAGTGTTT
>CAIGQV010018202.1:3508281-3542400 GCA_903798115.1 Danio jaintianensis
CTAAAAGTGCTCCCGCATTCAGATCGGCTGAATGTATTCAAAAATGCAAAAACTCAACTGTTTAACTCTTGGGAAGTTAAAAAAAAAAAAAAAAAAAGTGGAGTGTTTCTTTAAGAATTAAAGATCGCGAGGTAATGGCTTTGCTAAACAAAGTTCCTTTTTTTATTGCAAATGCAAAAAGTCTGCCTTGAACTTTCCACTGAAAGCTGATCTTGTTGTGGAGCTTGTTCTTGCAGAATTATGCAGATGCACGAAGTCTCATCATTAAAAAAGTTCAAATAAAAGGTATGCAATTAGCATTTTCATTCAGTTTGCCTGGTGAATGTGAAATAAGGAACATGCTTCTTGTGTCATGGCAGTAGTGAACAAATGTGTTCAAACTAACTCACTGTGTAACAACAGCCAGCTTTAATGGTCAGCTTTAATTACAAGAATAGTTTAAAACATCTATAGAAACAGAAGAAAAAAAGTTTTAAACCATACATTTCACAAGTGTTTATTGTATTTTTTGTAATGAATTTGTGTTCATCATCATCAAAAAAAAACAAAATTCTTAAAAGGTAGTTTACATTTATACATCTCCAGCTCTGGCGAGACCACTTTTAGCTTATCTTAGCATAGATTATTTATTCGGATTAGACCATTAGCATCTGGCTTTCGATCATTTTCCTAGCAGCTTTTCTTTTTTGATGCTAATGGTCTAATCCGATTCAATGATCTATGCTAAGCTAAGCTAAGCTAAAAGTGCTCCCGCAAGACCCAGAGATCGGCTGAATGGATTAAAAAATGGAAAAACTCCACTGCTTAACTCTAGGGGTGTTGTAAAATGAGCCTATTTCCCAAAATAAAAAATGAAGTGCTCTTTTAATAGCCTAAGAATTAATTTATACTTACTTTATACTTAATTACTTGATCTATACTTAATTTATATTTCCATTTATACATCTCCAGGTCTTTTAGCTTAGCTTAACTTAGCTTAGCATAGATTATTGATTTGGATTAGACCATTAGCATCTGGCTTTCGATAATTTTCCCAGCAACTTTTCTTTTTTGTTGGTCTTAGTGCATGATGAAACTACAAAAATGTCAAGTTCTAAATAGGAAAATTACCGAAACTCTTTGCTCATTTTTGATGCTAATGGTCTAATCCAATTCAATGATCTACGCTAAGCTAAGCTAAAAGTGCTCCTACAACACCCGGAGATTTGCTGAATGTATTCAAAAATGCTTGGGAGTTGTGAAATGAGCCTATTTTCCAAAATAAAAGGTGGATTGTTCCTTTAATAGCCTAAGAATTAAAGAGCACAAGTTAATGGCTTTGCTAAACAAAGTGACAACTTACTTTTTTTTATTGCAAACACAAAAAGTCTGCGTTGAACTTCCCACTGAAAGCTGATCTTGTTGTGGAATTATGCAAATGCGCTAAGTTTCATCATAAGTTAAAATGCGAGGTACACAATTAACATTTTCATTCAGTTTGCCTCATGAATATGAAATGAGCAACATGCTTCACGTGTCACTCCAACACCAAACGCCGAGCGCTCAAACTAACCGGGCGAATAATAATGGCCATTAACGCAGCTGAGTGTAAAACACAATCACAGGTAATAAAAAACTCTGCGCCGTAAACGTGACCTTGCCGCTGGAGGCTCAAATGAGTTTGGATGAACAGGCAATGGGGCTCTTCATTGGTCCTCCAGAGTGAAATGAGCAGAAGAATCGTGGAAGCCTTCAGCTCTTTATCTCGGCCTTGGCCTGATTATTCAGCTAATAAAGTCTGCCATTGTTAGCTGCCATGTACGTTACAAATTTGTATTGAACCGTCCCCGTGGCACAATCATGGAAGACAGGAGACTAAATGAAGCATTCGCCGAGAGCAGGAGTGGGAAATGCATTTAATCTTCAGGATGGAGTAAATAAAGAAGAATTCACTCGTGTCCTGCATCTGATCTTTGCTCTCCTGCAATGATGTTCTGCCTTTATCAGTGACAAATCTATAGACACATGTGGACCATGACGTATAGTATTAAAAATGGATAAAAATATAACATTAGACTGGTAGAAATACAGTAGAATGCATAAATACACTCCAAACAAAAGGATTCGTAGTGATATCATCAGAGTTGGGTATAACACGCTCCACAGTAACGCATTACTGTATTCTAATTACATTTTTGGGAAACACAGTAATGTAACTAATTACATTTTAAATTTGTGTAATTTGATTACAGTTACTAAAGTCAGTGTAATTGCGTTACTGACGTTACAAATCTAGTTTTTGGAAAAAAAAATGCTTCTTTTAAATCACGATTTCCGCTGCAATGTCAGTTAATAAGCATGCATTTTTAAATTGCTGGAGAACGCGAGCTGATGAGAGTAGATGCTTCTTCAAGAGGAAATACAGGCATTAGGCTGCTTTGACTTCATTGAGCGTAAAAACAAAAATATTGCTGTGAAATGCAGTCTACGTCCAGTCTCTAAAGAACTTTCAACTGCTTTTAACTCGACCGGCAACTTGTTCAAGCACTTGAACAGAAAGCATTCTACGACAATCCTCGTCGCCAAGGAGGACAAGGAAAACACAGCGGCCCAATGGAGGCACGCACATATTGGGAGCGCATATTGCGCGCACTCGCATTTTCCAGGTGCACCCAGTTGAAAACCGCGAGTCACGCGACAAGAACTGACCAATCAGCTTCATACTTTGTATGGAATATACACATTTCGGTAGATTAATTACTTCAGACAAACACAGAACAACCAAACACTGCAGTGCTTTTTCATACTATTGATGTCAATGGTTACAGGTATCCAGTTTTCTTTATGTCTTTTTTGTGTTAAAAAAGACAAACAGGTTTGGAACAAGCGAACGATGAGAGAATTTTAAGTTCTGGGCTAACTATCTCTTTAAGTCTCTTGAATATGTCAAGCTGCTGTGTTAAACCCATTGTAATGTTTTTCAGTGAATATTAAATTACTGAAAGAGCTGCTGTGTGTTTTGTATTTTTTATATGAAGTAACTTCAAAGTAAAGTAAGTAGTAATCAGATTACTTTTTACATTAAGTATTTAGTAATGTAATCAAATTACAATTTTCTGGTAGTAGTCAGTAATTTGTAGTCTATTACTTTTTAAAATAACTTACCCATCACTGGATATCATACAGTAGAAGAACCATATTTGGTTCCCCAAAAGACTTTTCAGTGAATAAAAAGTTTTTATAATAACAATTTCACACAAAGTGTGAATAACATTTTTCCATTATTAACTATTGTGTTTTTTGTTTTTTTTCATGGAATCAACAATAATAAACTGGCTCAACATTTTAGGAAATGTTATTATAAAATATTGGACATATTCCTCTTAAGTTTTATATAAACAATGTTGTTAACACAATGCAAAATTGATTTTATGTTTTTAGTGCAAATATTTAAACCTTTTTACACTACTTGAGAAGCAAAACATTAAAATAAAATTCTGAAAAACATATCAAAAATGTATTTGACGCTTTAAAAAGAGAGAAAAAAAATTTCCAATAGAGTATGAAAGACAATCATATATTTTTTTCCTACAACACTGTCATACACTGTAAAAAAAAAGTTAAGTTCCACACAATTCCTTCATGTTGTCCCAACACAAATCAATTAAGTTAACTTAATCGTTTTTACAAATTTAAGTGGATTGAACATAAAACAATTAAGCTGTCTCCAAAAAACACAAAAGAATTGTGTTGTTTCAACTCATTTTAAATAAGTAGTTTGAACAAGCAGCATTTTGAGTCATTTTTTGAGCGTATTTTTATCTTAAAGCATCGTCACGATTTTCAATCATGTTAAATAATTCTGCATCTCAGATTTAAACACTTGTGCCGAAAAACAAGACAAAACACTGAAGAAGAAAACAAATATTTTTTTTTACAAATTTCTTGGTCATAAGTTCAGAAAAATACTCAATCATTCATTCATTTTCTTTTCGGCTTAGTCCCTTTATTAATCTGGGGTCGCCACAGCGGGATGAACCGCCAACTTATCCAGCATATGTTTTACGCAGCGGATGCCCTTCCAGCTGCAACCCATCACTGGGAAACATTCATACACACTCATTCACACACATACACTACGGACAATTTTAGCTTACCCAATTCACCTATACCGCATGTCTTTGGACTTGTGGGGAAACCGGAGCACCCGGAGGAAACCCACGCGAACACGGGGAGAACATGGAAACTCCACACAGAAATGCCAACTGACCCAGCCGAGGCTCGAACCAGCGACCTTCTTGCTGTGAGGCGAACGTGCTACCCACTGCGCCACTGCGTCGCCAATACTCATTCAACGTTAGGTAATTATGGCCTGCTTTGCGCTTGTGTGCATGTTTGTCATTTTTCATGTATTTTATGGTCTTGAATCTCAAAAGGGTTCAATTTAAGTTAAGCTCAGACAAATATTTTCAGTAAATAAAAACACTGCATTTACAGTAAACCATCTACAATGGAGATTCATATGGAAATCCAAAACAGGCTTTAAACGAAACATGCAGCCTGTGCTCTTGTTTATGCCATGTTTAATTGTTTCTGAAAGCAGCCTCTCTATTTTTAGATGTTTTCTGGTTTTCAAATGAGCAAGACCACACAATTAACAGCACAATTGTAATATGCAACAATAAAAGCAATTAAAAGTGCTATTCATCATTCATGTTAACTGATTGCTCTTCTAATGCAACAATATAATCTTCTAATGCAAGAATTAACTGCAACAAAAGTTCTCGAAATCGAATGCCAGTCTACAATTTGGCCTTTTTTTTGTGTGTGTAAACTGTCTGACATCCTTCATGCAAAAAAGAAATAGCTTAGCAAGTTGTTTTGCATAAAAGAAACAGGTAGTGTAGTAGAAAAGTAAGCTGAAGCTGCGATTCTCTTTAGCATTACAGTTAGCAACGGCTGGCTGTTCCGTAAGCAACCCAGCATGAACCTAGAGACAACATGAATATTTCTCAGTTTCGCTCCTTCCTTCATTTTCACTGTCACCACTTTCCTTAAACAACATCCAATTACGCCCCCACACAACACTTCATCCACGAAAATCCATCTGGCAAACCAACACGTGTGCTCGGGCTTCAGATCTGATAATGAACATTTGCTTGGGTTCCTTCAGCTAGTCCACATGAGAACACTGAGCCGCTACACTTGCATATAAATGTATACATATTTTACATATAAATTACATTTAAATAGAAATTCAAACCTATATATTAATTAATAAGTTGAAAAAAACAATTCTACTTTGGAAATATATATTTATATTTGCATATGAAAATATATATGCATGTGTTAAAAATGTGTAAAATTATTACAAATGCTTAAAAAACAGAAGAAACATTTTATTTTGTTGCATTATTTAGTTTTATTTTGAGTTTATAAAGTTTATTTTTGTTTATTCAGTTTGGATGTATAAGAAAATCAACTTCACTTTATATTTTTTTATTATAAAGTAATAAAAATGACATTTTTAAAATTATTTTATTATCAATTACACGTAAATAAATATTAATTATATATTTATACAACAGTTCTGTCTGGTTCTCGAATCTGATTGCAGAATATCACACGGCTATCAGCCAATATCAGAACTCGTACAGCCTCCTCACCCTTGTGTATTACTCCGCCCACATAGAGCGACAGCAGATCAATAAACTCACTACAGTTTGACAAATACTGCAGCTGTTGGACAACATAATGTACTTTTGAGGCGAGAATGTAGTTGTTTAGATTGTAACTATGCAGTTTATTTATAAGGATAGTGCCTATTTTAAGCATTTATAATTTCGGAGAGACAGCGCGTCAGCATCCATCAGCTTGTCATGCAGAGCAAAGATGGTTGACGTTGTCCATTCACAAGATGGCGACAGAGACCGCATAATAAGCCCTTAGAGGTGAAAAACTCAAACTCGTACTTTCAAATTACAGCTGATCAAATCATTATAAAACAGGTAAGTAACATTTTAAGTTGATCTCTCTTTTGTATGTTGTAGTGCTGTATTTATACCATAGAAATTGTAGTGTATTGAGTGTGAGATGGGACTCACATATCAGGAATGTGTGTATTTTGTGTTGGTCACTCTTTGTATAACCGAGTTACTTTTTGGTTGGCCATCTGTTTGTTTCTAATGAGTCTCCTGTTTTTGTTACTGCAGACTGGTTCAGTAAAAAGAAAGAAGAAATGCCCGCATGTGTTTAGCATTTTTCCTTATCTCAAACACAACAGTAATCTGGTAGTGTTTGCTTTGCTTTGGCTTTTTTGGGGTTAATTATTGTGATCTTCCGATTGCAACAGAGAAATACTGAGAAATGTCTGTAGACTGATGGCATTTTATGCCGTTCAGCCTTATAATCTTAAAATGTCAGCAAAATCACCTGTTTTGTCATCACTTTAGACATTACGTTAGAGAATCATTCAAAAACTAGCTCTAAAGTGACGTTAGTGAATGAGCAATGGTTTCTGCTGTTCTTATGTCAGCTGCAGATGTAAATGAATGGCGGAAGAAAGTAGTTCCTCTTACAAAAGGATTTTTAGACTCTCCGTGTTTGATATTTTTTTATATACACGATTATGCCGTCGAACTGTTGTATAAACGCATTATCACACGAGTAGCAGTGCGATATGGCTGTATATCGTCACTGGTGGGACACTACGCACGCCTCCCACAGCCATTATATATATATATTATATATACATATATTTTATTTTTTTTTACATGTAATTGATGATATAAATTAATAAATTGAAAAAAACAAAAACTTTACTTTACAATTGAAAAAGTAATTATATATTTGCATATGGAAATATATGTGCACATTTTAAAAATGAGTAAAATAATTAAATGCTAGAAAAAAAATTTTAATCTTTAGTTAACATTTATTAATTATCAAAATTATTTATTTAGAAAATGTTGTATATATTTATATTACTATTTATAGATCTAATTATTTAAAACTTTTTTATAGATTTTTTAAAAAGATTTGTAGATATGTGTTATTACATATGCATTAGATATTTATTATAAACAGCGCACACACTTTCTGGAAACATTTTAATGGGTTCTTGCTACATAATTTCACAAGGCAATTAAATACGGACATGGATACCAGTCTTTTCTCGCTGTGGTTTTGGATGCTGCTTAGGATGTCTTATCAGCCCGAACAACCCTGGAAATCAGTTGATATATGCAGGATTTTAAGGTCAGCTTGAACTGTGCAGGGGATTAGGTTGGATCCAACACATCCATTTTGGGTCAACGGAGCCAAAATCCTAATTAGCATCCTGTTGCTGCCAGCAGGACATTTGGACTGGGGATGAATCCAGGACTATTATTGAGAATGTAAAAAAAAAAAAAAAAAATGTACCAACCTGCCAATGTTTGTGTTGTGCTTTTTGTTTGGGTGCACCTGCTTCAGCATTGTGGGGCCGCCTGGAAAGCGTCAATTCACACGGTGCAATACAGGACTACAGTGTTGGCTCCAGGAGACTGCTCGCTTTTACTGGTGCACTGTGGAGGTGAAGGTGAACGCAGGCTGATAGGTGACCGGCTCAAAGCAGCTGCTATCAGCCTGCAGCAGGAGTCAAACGCGACCCCCGCCTGCCAAACAGTCAAGAGCTCTCACCTCCCAGACAGCTGAATCCTGGCAGACGCCGCAAAGCTAGCATTACAACAGCAGCTGGGCCCATCAATGCTCGCAATTACAGCCATTAGGAAGTTTAATTAACAGATTGCTGTCAGCCCAAGCTAAAGACTTGCCCCCCGTTCACACCCCCTAACGCTTCCCAAAGACCACAGACCCGACCAAAGTCCGGCAAGCAGCTCTGGAGCTTAAAGGGATAGTTCACGTATTAAAAATGAATATTGTCATCATTTACTCACCATTATATGTTTTTGGAGGGGGCAGAGTTTATAGGTAGAGGTGGCTAAACAAAGCACGCAAATGAAGTATGTAGATAAAAGAACCTGTCCGAAATCAACAAAAGGGTTTCTTTGGACTGTATGGATCCAAAAAGACAAAGGCACAGTCGTTGAGACCCTGCCTGTAGCATTTGCATCACTTTGGGATCTGTCAGTGCTCAGGAAGGCAATAGGTTTAACGTCTCTTGTCACCTGGGCTGCTAGAGTTTTGAATTAAATGATATAATTAAAAACCAAAGAATATAACTTTTCAGTTCATTAATTCATTCATTTTCTTTTCGGCTTAGTCCCTTTATTCATCAGGGGTCGCCACAGCGGAATGAACCGCCAACTTATCCAGCCTATATTTTACGCAGCGGATACCCTTCCAACTGCAACCCATCACAGCGAAACACTCATTCACACTCATACAATACGGACAATTTAGCTTACCCAATTCATCTATAGCGCATGTCTTTGGACTTGTGGGGGAAACTGGAGCACCCGGAGGAAACCCACGCAAACCAGGGGGAAACATGTAAACTCCACACAGAAATGCCAACCGACCCAGCCGGGGCTCGAACCAGTGACCTTCTTGCTGTGAGGCGACAGTGCTACCCACTGTGCCACCGTGCCGCCCAACTTTTCAGTTATACATATATATTATTGTTAATTTAGAATTTCTGTTCATGAGAAATAAGAAACTTGATTTGAAACCACCTGGATTAAGTAAACAGTGTTTAAAGTCCGCCTTAACGTTCCTAGAGAAACGGAATATTAAATGAGAAAACAGTTGGTGTGGCTTGTTTTTTCTACTGGTGTGGCTTGTTTTTTCCTGTTAAACACTAAAGATGATATTTTGAAAGCTGTAGGAAAAAAAGTCAGTGGTTATAGGTTTTCAGCTTTCTTCAATATATCTTCTTTAATGTTCATCAGAGGAAAGAAAGTCAAACAGGTTTGGAACAAGTAAAAGATGAATAATTGATGACAGAATTTTCAGTTTTGGGTAAACGATCCCTTTAAAGTTCTATTTTGAATCGGCTGTTAAAAGCACACACAAAGCATAAGTTTACATCATATTTTTTTATATTTTATAAATGTGAACTGTTGGAGAAGAAATAGCATGCGGATAGTTTATTAAATCTTTGTATTACTCTATCAGAAGTGTCTCTAGGACATGAAATGTCCCCACTCCCTTGGGCAGAAATGATTAATATTGGAGATACGGACGTGTTCTCGGAAGAAAACTCAGGACTCCAATCAAAGCGTTTGAGGGGATTCAAAAACACTGCTTACAGATAAAGAGAAAAACTCCTTTTGAAGTGGATTTTGTAACTTTGCAGATGTTTTCATGCTTAAATAGTAACACTAACAATTAAAGTAAGTTAAGACCATGTTTAAACACAAGATTGAGCATCAAAATGAACATGCAATTTAAATTCAAATATTAAGTTAAAGGGCACCTATCATGTAAATTCAACTTTTGGAAGCTGTTTGGACAGAACTGTGTAGGTTTAGTGTGTCAACAGTCATATTGGCGTGATATAAACACAAGTCTCTACAAGGATAGAATCCAAATCCCAACGATTTTGAGGTCCACCAAAATGTGATGTATTAACCAACGCAATCTCACGGCAATTCGTAACTTTTTGATTTAGTGGCTAAGTCGTATGAATTTGTACGATCTAATTCATACTCATACGAATTCGTATGAATTAGCCACTGAACTAACAAAATGTAAAATACTTTCGTTTTCTCGTGAGATCAGGCTGGAATTAACATTTCAGTATTAACGCATTTAAACATGTCCATAAGGCAGGATTTGCAAAGAGACTGCGATTAAGAGATCTGTTCCAACTCTCTGTGATCAGTAAGTGCTAAACTTTTTATTTTTATAGCATTTTGAACTATACTTTTTTGAGCTGCGTAATTCATAATCACTGGAATCAGCACAGCTGCACAGTGTACACAACTATATACGAGGACGCTTCAATCACACAACTGGAGTCGCTGTTTGTGGATGTTAAATCAGGTTTATTTTGTAGAGTAATTAGCTATAATGGATCTCTGTTTACCTGTTTGGTGGGCATCCTGTCTCATTTGCTGAAGTAGATGAGCAAAAACAGCAGAACGTGTTAAATGCGTGCACATGTGTGTGTGCACATTGATCATTGTAATGCCATTTGTGTGTGGCTCATTCATCTTACTATTATATTTGTGACTGTGGATCTCTGTTTCATTGTGTATGAGTTGCTGTGTGTCATTTTGCTGTGTTTATCCTGACATCTGACCCTGGTTATCATTCTCTAAAGCTAAATATTCCAAGAGTGGGCGGGGAGAACCAGCTCATTTTCATTTAAAGGCACAGGCGCCAAAACAGCTACAATTCCCTCTGACCCAAATACTGACATTTTCAACAGGGCATAATAAATGCTCTGATGGGTATTTTGACCTGAAACTTCACAGACACATTCTGGAGACACAAAAGACTTATTTTAAACCTTATAAAAAGGAGCCCTTTAAGTGATTCTCACATGAAGAGATTGCAAGATGTCCAATCTGACGACATCTTTACTTAAGAATGATCAAATGTGCACAGTTAACACGACTGCTAGTCACACTAGTTTGCCATTTCTGATATACAAAATCCAAACTGAAATGAATCAAATGCCTCATTAAGAAAAGAGACCCAAGGTGAATAAGCTAATGAAACAAATAGATAAAAAGTATTTTCTCTTTTCATTGATTAATTAAAATGAAAAAAATCTGAAAGGTTGTTTAAATATGCAAATGATTCAAATTCACAGAAGTCAGAGTTAAGTAATGTTCAAAATTCTTTGATTTGTTTACATGTATGTTTTTATCTATCTCTTTTTATCATTAAACACAAAACGCCGCAGAAAAGAAAATCCCCATGTTTTCCGCAACAAAGGCAAATGACATATAAACCATCTGTGAAAACGTTCAGAAAATAGAGAAGGATAAAAATGAGACGTCTGGTGTGTGTAAGTACTTCTGAAGTTGAGATTTCGGGCTCAGTGAATGATAAAACTCATTGTCACAAAAGATAAAGATGCGTATTGTAATCAAAACCTACAGACGCTGCAATGATAAGTGCATTGTAGATGTTTTTACTCCACGAGTCTGAAGCACAAAATCTCACAATTGACCAGTGCATTAAAAACTTTTCATGTCTAGCATCTTGCCTTGATGTCGCCATGAAGTCAAACTGGCAACTAATATTATGGAATACTGTAATATTTATTATGCACTTTTTTTGTTACATTCCCTCATTTTCTCTAATCAGTATAACTTAATGGTGTTTACAGGCCTGTGGGTGGGATCAACCTGTCAATCACATAAGATCAACCAATAGTAAACCACAAAAATAGAACCAATAATTCATGAAGCTATTTAACTCTTATATATGCTACCTGTCAAAAGTTGGAATCAGTAAGATTTATTTAATGTTTAAAATAAAAAAAATTCTAATTATCAAGGCTTCATTTATTTGATCAAAAAATGTGAAACATTATTACGATTTTAAATAACTGAATAACTGAATTCTTACTGAATGTAGATGGAAATGCAATTTATTCCTGTGATTCAAAGCTGAATTTTCATCATCAATACTCCAGTCTTCTGTCACATGATCCTTTACAAATCACTATAACATGATGATTTGCTGTTCTATAATCACTAATAATGACTATGACAATGACAGTTTATTGATATAGCACAATTAAAAACAACTAAGTTGACCATTGTGCTTAACAATAACTAAACACCACAAACAACAAGAGTAATATAGAAAAAAAAAAGAAAAACGAAGCTATTCCCTGGTCAAAAGCCAGTAAAATATGAAATAAAAGCCAACTAATAATGATTCTTACAATTATCAGTGCTGATTTTTTTAAATCTTGCTTCATAGTATCGTGAAAACTGATACAGTGTACTTTTTAATATTTTTTTTTTTACCTTTTACAGGAATACTTTTAGGCTCTTTGATAAAAAAGAAAATTCGAAATAATAGCTTTTATTCAACCCAGGCTCATTCTGAATACGCACCCTTATATACATTTCTGGAGAGCACCAAATACTTCCCAGGAGGTACAGTTCTTGTTTTCGGGAATTCACCAGAGGCCGCTGTGTATGCTTTTTGAGATCTCAAATTTCTCTCGCGAGTGTCATTCGCACCTGCTGTTCTCACATAAATCCACCAGAGGCTGCTGTGGACTGACTGACTGACTGATCGACTGACTCACCTTCCTCCTTCCCTAAACCCAACCAATAGTGTTTTCAAAAGCCCCGATTGACCAGCACCCACCCACTTCCCTAAACCCAACCGACAGTTTTAAAAAGCAATCCAGAAAAAGAAAAGCCCTCACCTGATTTTTACCACATTTTCAGATTTACCACATTCTCACCCTGTTATTTACTAGTTTATTTTATTTTTTGGCTTCTGTTTTTGTCTTACCTGCTTTCTAGAACCGTTCTTTGCCGGACTTAAACCCTGTCATCGTGGTCAACTCCTCTCTGCATCTCAAGTCTGCCAACGTACATGACGAGCCACTGGACAGACTGGTAACAGCGGGAATGCCATATGGAGGTAAGCGGTCAGCTGGTAAGCATGAAAAGGAACAGCATCATACCGCCCCGTAGCGTTCATTTTAAAGACTAAATGCAGCCATACGTACTTCTGGCTACATAATTCGCGATCTCTAGAATTGTATATAGGGCTACGTTTTCAGAATGAGACTATGTTGCTTTTATTTGTAATCTTTTATCTTTTTACATTACACATTACACATATTTACTTTCTCTCTTGAACAATTTATTGTGATATATAAAATTTAAAAAAAGTAATAATTTAATGGTATTTTTGAATAGTATTGTAGCAGTTTTCCAAACTGACAACAATGATAAATGTTTCTTTTTGAGCAGATCATGAAACTAGAATATTTGAAGGATTATGTGACACTGAAGGAAGACAAATTTAATTAAGGGGCAACACGGTGGCTCAGTGGTTAGCACTGTCGCCTCACAGCAAGAAGATAGCTGGTTCAAGTCCCAGCTTGCATTTC
The DNA here is from genome assembly GCA_903798115.1 of Danio jaintianensis. Classification (NCBI taxonomy): domain Eukaryota; kingdom Metazoa; phylum Chordata; class Actinopteri; order Cypriniformes; family Danionidae; genus Danio; species Danio jaintianensis. The sequence continues at coordinate 3,521,300 of CAIGQV010018202.1, forward strand.
TGTGTGGAGTTTGCATGTTCTCCCCGTGTTTGCGTGGGTTTCCTCTGGGTGCTTCGGTTTCCCCCACAGTCCAAAGACATGCGCTATAGGTGACTTGAATAAACTAAATTGGCCTTAGTGTATGTGTGTGAATGAGTGTGTATGGATGTTTCCCAGTACTGGGTTGCAGCTGAAAGGGCATCCACTCTGTAAAACATACGCTGGAATAGTTGGCGGTTCATTCAGCTGTGGCGACCTCTGATAAATAAAGCGACTAAGCAGAAGAAAATGAATGAATGAATGAATGAATGAATGAATGAATGAATTAATTTAATTTAATTTAAATACTTTATTTAAACTACAGTAGTCATCATTTAAAGTGGATCAAAACCTTTCATCGCAGTTGTCCTAAACCTACTGAACAACACCCTTTATTGTTTTAGGACAATTTTGAAGGATCCACTTCAAATGTTGACTACTGTAATTGAAACCAATTCATTTAGTGACTAAATAAATCAAACTACACTCAACACCATAACAGCTATTTAATATTGCAATAGCATTTCACAATTTGACTGCATTTTCTATTAAGTAAATGCAGCTTTTGTGAGCAGAATAAGCTCATTATAAAACTTTTTTTTTTAAACCATACTGATTCCAAACTTTAGACTGGTAGTATTCATCACAGTAGCAAATAAAAGGATTGAAACTTCAACTGAATGCTGACTTCAATATGAAAAGACCCTATCTGTATAAAACAGCTCTGTTGCTTTGCCAAAAGCTCAATTCACTGCATTTCCGAGCAAGTTCATAATTTTTTTTTTTCCCAAGCCTGAATGTACAGGCAAGCTTCGGGATGTGTTCGCTGATGAACTAGAACCAGCGCGAAGTTCTGATTATCCCACAATTTCCCTTTTACAGCTTCATTTATCCAGCGAGCGCGCAGCCCCTGTGGGCCGGAGCACTTAAAATGAAGACAATTATCATATTCTCATTTCCGTCCGTACACGAGGAACAAGAGACAGATCCGCCGCTCTTGACGGGCAGCGGTCTCTTAAAATTCTGTTAAAAGATCCAGACTGGGACATAATAAAGAGGAGCGGTAAGAAAGAGTGTGAGTGCAAGAGAAAGAGCACGTCTTCCACAGCATGTGGCACTTGTCCATGGCTTATCAGCCGAGCTATTTAATTGAATCTCGAATTCTAATTAGCATGCATCCACTGAGCAGCTGATCCATTCCAGCGTTCCTTCTGTGATCGGAGGCGGGGTGCAATGCTAACATGATTTCCCACAATGCTTCACTGGCGAACCCTCTATAACCCCTGTTTACCCCTTCTGATAGTGACCCGCGTCGGTGAGAGGCATCCAGCAGGAGGACGAATGTGTATGTGTGTGTGTGTGTCTCGCTGGTTAATTACAACTCAAGTTATGTGTGGCAGTATTTGTATGCCGTCCACATCACTGGCTTGAGCTCGGTGGGAGTAAAGAAACCCAGCGGACCGATTCTTAATTGTACAGATGAGACAAAAGGTGATGGAAAAAAATGCACTTTGAAGACTGCATGCGCTATATTTATGCTGGAGTACAAAGGTAAGGATGTGTTAAAGGTCTGGTGACGTGGTTTGTTTGACGTAATCTCAACTGAAACATGAAGACAGGGCGGGGCATATCGTAGCCCCTCCCCTTTATAAAAAATAGCGTGTTTATCACAGCTCTGCCAGTGAAAGTGGTTGAGATCAAGAGCATCAAATGAAAAGCCAATGAGAAACGCCTTGAAGGGGGCGGGACATGTCAGATACTAGAGAGCATATGATTGGTCGGAAGATGGTGACGTCAAAAAAATCATTGATCCATTTAGGCGGAAGAGACAAATTGCAAGCTTTGGGTGTTTATATCAGGTTTATATCTTCTAAATGAAAATTTGGTAACTGTTTTGTAGCACATTAGCTAATGGACATCCTTAAGACTAACATACTAACACTACACTGTAAACCCCACTGTTGTCATTACTAAAGAAATTAAGGCTGCATTTACACTGCATGGCTCAAGTGACCCAATTTCGAGTGTTTTCTCCTGTGTGGCACAGATCGGATTTGGCCCATGTACGTGTAAGCAGGAAAAAAATCACATGGATTCCGATTTACTCAAATCAGATTCAGGCCTTGTTCATATGTGGAAATGTATCCGATATGAATCGGATCCGTGCCCTCGTGTCTGCAGTGTAAGCAGGTAGATCGGATTTTCACCTGCCAATGCAAGTCGCGTGTCATTAAAAACCGTAGCGAATGACATTACCTTTGACACTTTCATTTCGGAACAGACTTTAGCAGAGTCCCAAACCTTACATTTCATATATTAGAACAAAAAAAAGCATTTATATTGTCATGTAGCACAAGTATTCAAGCATGTTAGCGAGCGAGAGAGAGAGAGAGAGAGAGAGAGAGAGTGCAACATCCGCCACGTAAACAATATATAAAACTGTTGCATACGTCACGTGCATAAATCACGCCATGGACATTACATTGAGATGCCTACTGGTTTAAAAAAAAAGGCTAGATTAAAAGAAGATGGCCAGATGAGAACTTCATAGAGACAGAGAACTCTGTCATAAATGATAGTGATGATAGAAACAACTTGTCAAAAAGAATTTAAAAAAATGAAACAGATTAAAGAACAGATTAAATATAGGAATGGAAAAAAAGGGTGCTCTTTTATTATCAGCTGCTCCTTTTTTCCTGGTCATTGCGTCTTGTCATTGTGTGCAGTGTAAATGCAGACAATCGGTTACGAGTCATATTTAAAAGATGATGTAAGTGGGTCGTCAAAAAAAAGAAATCGGATACAGTCACAAAATCGGAATTGACCATCAAGATCTGTAGTGTAAATGCGGCCTAAGTTAATATAACTTAAAATACCAAGTTTTGGCATCAAAACTTAAACAGATGTATCTAATTTACTCATTAGGCAGCAAAAAACGTTTAATTAATATTTTAAGTTCTCTGAACTGAACATTTTAATTTCTTTAAATGATTCACCATGTCTCTGTTTAAAATGATTGGTTGCGCTTGAAATTCTGCTTTGACAACCGCGCTGATTGGTCGATCGTATGTTATATGACACAAGGTGGTCATTTTGCTTGTGATGCTGAATTTTGCTAAAGCGCAGCAGGACAGAGGCACTACCTGAACCCATCTGACGAAAGAGAAAAGTTAAATCAGTAAGTAGAGATTTAAATCCTTATATACATTTTTCTTAATTGATATACACTCTATTCTAATGTTATTTTTCTGTTTCACTTCAGTAGCAGCACAACGCTGGTGCCTGGCGGTAAAGCAGTAAAGTGTCATGAAAGGTTCATTAGAGTGACGTTACACAGGTAGGTTAATGGTAAAATATACAAGTGTAAGCTTCGCTTGGTTGCCATTTTATTTTTGGAGTATTTTGTAGTACTTTTTATTTTCCTCCCCCGCAGCACTCGCAGGCTGGTGGTCGTGAAGCGCGCAGGGACAGGGATGGAGTCATGATAAAGGCCCATAGATTACGCTGGTAACTTAATGTTTACAGTGTAACATCGGACCTTTAAAAATGGCCAATTTATTCACTTTATTTATTTATTTATTTACTGCTAACAACCATTGCGCGATAACCGAAGCCACAAGTTAAAAACTGTTCACACAATCAGCCAAAGTTCTTGTCATTCATACTTTAAAAACAGCAAGAAAATATAGATTTTTAGCACATTTTCCTCATGCTAACAAACTAATTGACAACAGTTTCAAAACAGACTTGATGTTTGACATTTACTGCTGTATTTATTTCGAAATATAGAAAATCTTTGATGAGCACATGCCCATCGTGTGACAAAATAAAAGCCTTAATGGATTCTGAACCCAAGAGGCCACGCAAGACACATTTAAATGCATGGTAATAAAGTAAAAAAAATTAAAAATGGAATTCGTGCAATAGGTTTCATGCGTATTTTCAACATTTATGAACATCTTGGAGATTTCAGTAAAATTCAGAATGAAATCAAAATTTGCTCTTCTTATTCGTTTTTATTTTCTTGTTTCTTTTATTCTTGTTTATGTAAAGCACTTTGAATTACCATTGTGTATGAAATGTGCTATATAAATAAACTTGCCTTGCCTTATTTTTATTTGTATATAGTAGTGCTTGTTTATCTTTTATCAAACACCAAAAACCTTCCCTCCCCCCTCAAACAACTCTTCTTCACTTCTTGTTACATGGAATGCCTTTAGGGCGGGGCTATCAGTCATTTAGGGCGGGGCTATCAGTCATTTAGGGCAGGGCTATTAGTCATTTAGGGCAGGGCTATCAGGGCGTGTCTCGCTTTTGTCCATTCGTCAATCTTCCCCCATTTTAGTTGCTACGCCCATCTTCTGACAATCCAATTGATTCCCAAAAGACGAAATTATGCACCGCCCTTCTCATTTCAGGACAATTTCAATCGAATGTACGTCACGATAAGGGAAAAAAAGGACAATCTTAACTTCCGTTTCACGCCGACTTTAAGCACATTTGTGTGCGATATTCCAAAATGCGTATAAAAATCAGCCTGAGCTCATGAGGAAACGTATCTATTTTACGTTTTGTCAGATTAGTGGCTAATTCGTACAAATTCAGTTGTTCAAAAAATGTACGATTTTAAAAGGAGGTGTGGCACCAAACCCCATCCCTAAACCAACCGTCAGTGAGAATTGAGCAAATCATATTAAATTGTATGAATGAGGTCATACAACTTCATACGAATTAGCCACCAAATCAAAAAGTTACGAATTGCCATGAGATCGCGTTGATAAAAATAGGTGGATGAAATGTAGCTAATGACAATCTGTTGTGTGTCCAAGTCCCTTTACGGCAAGTCATTTCACTCGGCGGCCATCTTTGAAACGCCTCTCGGGCAGCATGCTTGGGCATGAATGGAGAAACATCAAATTCTCCAAAATTGCTTGGCAAGCTTACGATTAAATTTCATATTAGGAAGTACCAATAAAATTAAACAACAACTGTCTCTTTAGTTTCATTTCTAAAGGTTCGAATCACATAAAATCTGCAAAAACTCACGTCTGGTCTGAGCCCTTCCCCAGGAGAATCATCAGTCTATATCAATCGCTGATTGGCTCATGTACTAGAAGGCGGGGCTTCATTCGCCATATTGACCGTTACACTTTTCCCTATTCAAACCTACACGAGTGACACGTCATGTGTATTCTATAGTCTTTGTGTGTGTCCAGCAGTGGGCTTGGAAACACGATCAGTCCTGCAAACATCAGATCTCCAATACATTCACACACATCGCATATTGTAGCGAAGAGTAACGGTAAGAATGGAGGTTCAAAAACTCGCAGATGACTGCAGCCCCACAATTCTCAGTGTTTATTAATGCCCGTGTAGCTTTGCCACATGAGTGACAGTGATTGCTCCCACTCATTTCTGTTTTAATGAGGAGATGGAGAAACAGGGAGACCGCAGCACAACTGTCAGTCAACCAGCCATCACTGTGACATGATCACACTCCCGCTGGTTGGCAGCTGACGGCGGCAGCGGCGCGGGGGGGTGAGGCTGTATTAGTTCTCCTGCCACTGTCCTGGGTGGAAGGTTCTCTTTGCTTGGGTCACAGTCCCCACATCATCGCTCCTCATTAATAAAACCCTCCCTCCCTGTCAGGCTCATCACCGCTGGTGGCTCTACGCGCTGGAAAGGTGAAGCCCTAGACGTCAGAACGAGACCTCATGAACCCTGCCAAAGCTCAAAGGACTCTCTAATGAAGGACTCTTCAAAAACATTGTGCTCTAATCGAGACACTCTCAATAATAGAGCTGGATTTCTAATTAAACGTTCTAAATATTTAATCAGCACGCATTAAAATGAATGATCATCTGGTTCCGCGTTGGGTTTGACCAAACAAACAGTGCCAAAATCCTTGCTGAAAAACGAGAGCTGTCAAGATGGCATTCTGAGGAAAATCTCTGCTGGTGTTTTTTTTTTTTTATTTCTCCCTCTCTCTCTCTCTCTCTCTCTCTCTCTCTCTCTCTCTCTCTCACCTGCATGCCTTGAAGCATCTCGCTGTTCTACAGATAAAACACTCTTATGAAGTTTTGATTAGGTGGGGGAGTCTGGGTCGGGAGAACTAAAAGTTTTAAGGCTTGCACGATGTAGATACTCCTAATGTAACAAATTATGCATTAGATCACAAGAAAGAAAGAAATCAGAACTTTCGTATTGCTATTGCTTCTCCGAGAGCTACGCTATTGTATGAGACTGAATGGAGGACAAAAGGTCTCCTGCTGCTCAGATTTTTCTAGAGAGGAAAAAAAACTCAATAACCTCACATCTGTCTTTTTTGTAAATCCTTCTGAAATGTTTCAATTTGTGCTCATCAGACACTAAAGTTTGCAGTCGAACATCAAGAGACGCACAGTATTTAAATAAGAGAGTGAATCCCCTAAATTTAAACTCCATCTGTGTACGGTACGGAACACAACTGACTTTTCGAAGCTGTGGTGATTGGCACCTTGGTAACCATAGCAACGCTACAACACCTTGTGCATTTGCTATCTACTATTTTTAGCCAAAGTAATATTACGGTGATTTTAAATGAATTACTATCAACACAGAGGCATCATGTTTTAAGTTTGGAAACCTGTTTCACAAAATACGCTGAACCAGGTTTGCCATGTTCACATACTTTTAGTTTAGTTTTGGCTTATAAAGTGATCCTACTTACAGGGTTATTAAAGTAGGTAATCACGGGCTTTAAAATTTAGATCTTCATTCATTCATTCATTTTCTTTTCGACATAGTCCCTTTATTAATCAGGGGTCGCCACAGTGGAATGAACCACCAACTTATCCAGCACATGTTTTACGCAGCGGATGCCCTTCCAGCTGCAACCCATCACTGGGAAACACACACACACACACTCTCATTCACACACATACACTACAGACAATTTAGCCTACCCAATTCACCTATACCACATGTCTTTGGACTTGTGGGGGAAACTGGAGCACCCGGAGGAAACCCACGCGAACATGGGGAGAACATGCAAACTCCACACAGAAATGCCAGCTGACCGAGGCTCGAACCAGCGACCTTCTTGCTGTGAGGCAATTGTGCTACCCACTGCGCCACCGTGACGCCCCAAATTTAGATCTTATTTCTAGTATATGGCTTTTGAATGTATTTACAGGTTTATTGGCTTGGTCTTGATTGATGTTCTTTTTACATCTTTTATCAAATACCAAAACCTTCCTTCCCCCCTCGAAACAACTTTTCTTCACTTCTGGTCACATGGAATGCCTTAAGGGTGGGGCTATTAGTCATTTAGGGCAGGGCTATTAGAGTGTGTCTCACTTTTGTCCATTTGTCAATCTTCCTCCATTTTGGTAGCAATGCTCATCTTCCAGTGATCCAATCGGTTCCCAAAGAACAAAATTATGAACCGCCCTTCTCATTTCAGGACATTTCAATCGAATGTATGTCACAATATGGGGAAAAGGGACAATCCTAACTCCCGTTTCATGCCGACTTTAAGCACATTTGTATGTGATATTCCAAAATGCGTATAAAAATCAGCCTGAGCTCATGAGGAAATGTAAGTATTTTTACGTTTTGTCAGTTTAGTAGCTAATTCATACCAAGGTTATAATAGTTTCTGATTTTTCATTAGTTTTAGTTTTTATTTCGTTTTGACTTTTTGTTTTCAAATTCAGTTAGTTTTAATTAGTTTTTAGAGGGAGATTTACTAGTTTTTATCAGTTTTATACTTTGAAGTTGCTTAGTTTTAGTTTCGTTTTTATTAGTTTCAGTATTAGTTTCAGTTTTTTTTTCTAAATTAGAATATTTGTTAGATGCAAGATACAAAATCATCAGAATATTGTATAATAACTCAATCAAAGACATATTTTCGAAACCTGTATTCAGAGGACACATGAACACTACCATCTACCATCCTCAAATTCAAATACAACAGCCCACAAGATAGCAGGCCCAAGTTCAATATGTGTGCAAGGCTGCTTCTGGGGTTAGATGCGCGGTGATGGAATGTTCAGATCTTTTCTGTGAACCGGATCTTTCGTGACAATCCTCCCACGTTTGGGCTCAACATATCAAAAATATGTAGTCAGCAATCATAATTTCAGTCAGTTAAAACATCACCATGATCTGAAAAGTTTCTTAAAATTAATTTTTGCAACCCAACTGAAGCACGATTCACTTATTTAAATTCCATTACGATTTTCTGTTATGAAATAAACTTACATTTCTCCAGATCCTCTCATTTAATCCCTCGGTTCACCCGCGCTGCAGTTGTCCAAGTTTAGTTCAGTCACAGCAGGCTGTCATGTAGTGTTTGTGTTCGGTTCACTGAATCATGCATGTGCAGTATTATGAGTTCACCCGTTCTCAAATACGATCTCTGTGTACTGTTCTAATAACTGAATAACTCGGTAAATTGGTTTATTTCGAGTCAGAGGGGGGTATCAGGCAATGTTAAAAAGTAAGTCTTTGTGGATAAGTGCTTACTGGAGACGCGAATCACTTCAAATGATTCAGGTCGATTTGGTGAACTAGTTCAACCGGTTCACTTAGAAGATCCGGTTAAAAAGAAAGATTCGTTCGCGATCAGGATCACTAATACGGAAATAAAACCCATTATTGGATACAAATGTGTTAAATGAATAGTTTTAAGTGTCTGCTCGAGTCGTATTTAATGTGTCACCGTGCTGCTGTCATGTCCAGTCGTTGTTTTTGTCACGGGAGCAACAGCGAGGACTGACTGGAGGAGGACCGGCTTGATCTGGCCAATGGCAGCAGGATTACAGACTCCGAGGTGCCTTACGGCTCAAACACCTGGCGTAAAAGTAGATAGATTTACTTCTAAAAGACTTATGTATTAAATACATTTACAAAGACTAAAACGAAGGATGTTTTTGCTAAAATTTTAGTTAGTTTCAGTTAGTTTTGTATGTACACAATGCAGTTTTAGTTAGTTCTAGTTTTTTTTTTTCAATTAACGAAAATGTTTTTTCAATTCTAGTTTTCGTTTTTTATTCGTTTTCGTTAACTATAATAACCTTGATTCATACAAATTCATTTGAGTTCTGTCCTACAAAAATGTATGATTTTAAAAGGTGTGGCACCAACAGTGTTGCCAGATATACCTGACTTTTTCCAGCCCAAAGCTGTCCAAAACCCGCCAAAACGCACAAAAAAACGCCCAAATATTAGATTAATATTTTATTTAATTGTCATTTATTTAAATCGAAATTAACCCAGTTACTTTAACTGTCATAATTTTTAACCATACAACAACCAACACCAGCAGTCACAGAACCACAACATAAACCGGATCACATCGAAACACTGCCCCCCCTTACCCACACACTGCACGTAATGTTGTGTAGATTACACTACCTATTAGAGTATGTTTTACTTTCGAAATGGGGTATAAATTCGTCCTATTTGGCGTTTTACATTCTTTTGAACATAATTAGGTGCTGCTTGTTAATCAGACAGCACTTCTATGTTTGTTCTTGCTGTCAATTGCGGAAAAAATGATCGATAAAAGTGTCATGATAAACCGCTGTGTTTAAAATTCAGATTTGTGGATTTGTCCGGGGAGTCAGATTTTGATACAGCTTTCCTTCACCTCCTCTTGCGGCTGGGCTCACGCTGTTTGTGCTATGCACTGGTCACTACTAACTGAATGGAGTAGGAGCACACAGTTATGTTTTGTTGAATAAGTTGCATATAAAAGTTACGTTTCAAAACCGCCCAAATTTTGTCAACCCGCCAATGCCATTTTTTACCCGCACAATCAAATTCAAAACCGCCCAATATGGCAACACTGGGCACCAAAGCCCACCCCTAAACCCAACCGTCATTGGGGGATGAGGAAATCGTACTAAATTGTATGAATGAGGTCGTACAAATTCATACAATTTAGCCACCAAATCAAAAAGTTACGAATTGCGTGAGATAGCGTTGATAAAAATAGGTGCAGGGAAATGTAGCTAATCACAATTCACATCTGTTGTGTGCCAAAGTCCCTTTAAGGCAAGTCATTTCAATCAGTTGGCAATCTTTGAAACACCTCTCGGGCACTATGCTTGGGCATGAATGGGAAAACATCAAATTCTCCAAAATTGCTTTTTATCAATATCTGGCAACGCAAATGAGTCTAGGCGTATACCTATTTCCATGTGATTTCTTGTATTTTGCTTATTACTGACAGAAAAGAGAATGAATGACATGCATGTTTAAACATGATATTAACAACTTATTCATTTGTGTAATTGCAGTTGTCACTATGCCTTAGTTTTCAGATAATGAAATGATCAGATAATGTGGGTGCTAAATAGAGTAACTTTTTGAACTGACAATCAAATGTAGCATCTGTGCATATTTTGCCAGTAAGACCTCTTTTCATCAGCCTCTTTCTTCTGAAGTCAAATCATCCAAATTCATTTGTATAAATTAGCAAAATCACATTTGTATGTTTTTATACAATCTGTTCAAGCCCCAGTGACCGTTAAGTTTAAGAGTCGGGTTACAACGGCATTTTCATATGAGATTAGGCTGGAAATTCACAATCCACTGAACATCTGTACTGTGACATATTTCCATGAACTTGTATGACATGACTTAATTTAAAATAATAAAAAAACACATCTTATGGTCTACTCGTGACTGACTTTTTAATTGTATGAGAACGGAGTTAAATTTAATAAAATGCTTTATATGTTTGTATGTGTTGTTGTGTATATGTGTATATGTTTGTTGTCTGTTTTAATGTGAAACCTATCCAGCTGCCATTTTAGCCAGGACTCCCTAGAAGAGATCTTGTATCTCAATGACTATCCTTGTAAAATAAAGTACAACTAAAATAAACTTAAAATAAAATAAATGATTGTATGTGTTATTACGTGATCAACTTGAGAACATTTAGCAACACGTACCATATTTTTTATTAAATCACATTTTAATTAACACCAATATCTACGCATTTCAGATAAACAATGCACATTTGGACAACAAAAAATAATAAAATAAACAATTAACTTGAATGTATTATGAATGTAATTTACTCCTGCAATGATAAAGGTGCATTTTCAGCATCATTTCAGACAGTAAATCAGAATTCATTCTATTTAGGGTGGCACGATACTGGAAAAATATGCGATATTGTTGTTGAGTATTGTAATAACGATATGTCTTACGATGTAACATTTCCCTGAAAAACAATATGTTTATTAGCTGCTTTTAAATCATTTGTTCATCATCTAATTCATTGTAATTCAGATTAAAAAACTCTGTCAATGTGCAAACATTTAGTCTTTAAAACACTATGAATGAGTGAAAACCTCAGCAGATATTCTGACTCTGATTGGCTGTTGTCATTTTCCTCTCTCGCCATTAGTGTTTATTTTTAGCTTGAGATGCGCCTTTGAGGCCCCATCTGATTGGTCAAATTTAGATAAACAACCAATGCACAAATGAAATCTAATGTATCACGCATGTCTGCGATACATACACTACCTGACAAAAGTGTTGTCGCCTAGCCAATTTTAGGAACAACAGATAATAACTTGACTTCTAGTTGATCATTTGGTATCAGAAGTGGCTTATATGAAAGGCAAAGGCCTCTAGATTACAATTATTTTACCTAAATAAAATATGATCATACCTTCATTTTTAATTAGGACAGTAAGGTCTGACTTTACTTAGACAAAAGTCTTGTCACTTAACAGAAATAATGCACAGAATATAAAGCCATGGTGCAGTGGAAAAAGAATGAATATTGTGTATGACCCCCATGAGCTTGGAGGACTGCATCCATACATCTCTGCAATGACTCAAATCACTTATTAATAAAGTCATCTGGAATGGCAAATAAAGCGTTCTTGCAGGAATCCCAGAGTTCATCAAGATTCTTTGGATTCATCTTCAATGCGTCTTCCTTCATCTTACCCCAGACATACTCAATAATGTTCATGTCTGGTGACTGGGCTGGCCAATCCTGGAGCACCTTCAGGAACTTTGATGTGGAGGCTGAAGTATGAGAAGGAGCGCTATCCTGCTGAAGAATTTGCCCTCTCCTGTGGTTTGTAATGTAATGGGCAGCACAAATGTCTTGATACCTCAGGCTGTTGATGTTGCCATCCACTCTGCAGATCTCTCGCACGCCCCTATACTGAATGTAACCCCAAACCATGATTTGTCCTTCACCAAACTTGACTGATTTCTGTGAGAATCTTGGGTCCATGCGGGTTCCAATAGGTCTTCTGCAGTATTTGTGATGATTGGAATGCAGTTCAACAGATGATTCATCGGAAAAATCCACCTTCTGCCACTTTTCCAAATGATCAACTAGAAGTCAAGTTAATATTTGTTGCTCTTACAACTGGGATCGACGACAAGACTTTTGTCAGGTACATTGCATATACTATTATCGAGATAATGATCATTTAACAATATATTGTGCAGCACTACTTCTAATGACATGATGTTCTCAATTAGCAGTTCTTAGAAATACTTATTTAACATTTCTGTGGAAACTTTTTTTTATTATTTGACTAATAGAAAGTTCTGTAATACTTTTTTTTAAACCTTTGCTAAAAAACATATATTTCTTTCCAAAAAAATATCGAACTGCCCCCAAACTTTAGAATGCTGGCGTACATGTGGAGTCATGCTGTTTACCACCTGAGGGCAGCCCGCATCTCTGAGAACCGGCGTCCTAAGCAAGTTTAGAAGAAACATCTGAAAAAAAGTTGATGCCTGAGCGAAGCGATAGCTTGCAAACTCAATTCTCCTGAGATATGAATGAGCAATTTCTGACTACCTCGACTTTCTTCTGGGTTCATCAAATGGACAAATCTGAAAAGAAAGAACTAAACAAAAAAAACAAAGCTTTACAGATGCAGATACTTCAACAAGCCAACCAAAAAAACAACAAAAAAAGACAAAATATCTCCCTTCAGCACAAAGAGCACAGACGTACCAGGGAGATTGTTTAGATGCACTGTGCATTGTGCGGCGCAGGCTCTGTTCATTAGGAAACGCTTGTAAAACGTTTTCATCCTACCCATGTGCTCCCAAGCAGAAAATGAATCTATGTAGCGACTGCAGAGAATCATAAACACATCGGGGTTGTTCTTCCTCTGGCTCCCTCCCGCTAGTAAACACTCACACTCACACACACACACACACACAAACCTGGATGGGTTTGCAGGGTAGCACGCGCTTCTCAATGTTGCATCTGTGCATAATTAAGGGCCAGACGTAATTAACTAGTGCCACTTTAGCCATGCGCACACACACACACACAACAGTCAATAACAGCTAATTCCGCTCCTGTCTAAGGAGCGTACGGTTTTAATAACGGAGAGTGGACAAACTCGGATTGTTTGAAACAGGGGGAAAAAGAGAAGACGAAAAAGAAAAAGGAAGGCTCAGCAGGGTGGGCGGAATCTGTTCCATTCCAGCCCTTTGTTTGTGCATTCATCTGCATTCTGGAGACAAACTCCTATTAAGTCCATCAGATGCAAATGAGCAGGGAGACAGACACGCTGCCACGCCGCTGCCTGCAATACAATCAGAGCAGCCTTTGGCTCCTGCTTCGTGCATTTAACCTGCTTCAGTGCATTTTCATTAGCAGACGAGACTCGGCTCTGCATCCCCCCCACCCTCCATACCCCTACTAGAAACAGCACCCGGCAGAATTAGAAAACTCTGAAATGAGCTGGAACATTACGCTCTCCTGTTACTTTTGTTTATCTTTGAATGGGCTCTTTTAACCCTCGATGTGCATTCGGGTGCATTTTGACCTGGAACAAATATATTGAAGAAATTTGTAAATAAAAAAGGCGTTTTTAGTAAAGGAGTGGATTTTGTTAATGCTTTAGTCTAGTATATGACAATGTAAAAAGTATTTTTGTGTTCAGGTCAGTGTGAAAAAGGAGTCAAAAGACATTGGCAAATAATCTATGAAGTTATTTTAGCATCAGAAATGTTTGCAAAATACATCTAGCCTTTTTTTTTATGGCTCAAAATGTTCTGAAGGATGATTTATTATAGATAAACATGTATATGTATATCAATTTATGAACCGCTGCAGCATGAAAAAATTGATTTTGTTTTATCTAAAAATAAAACGAATTTATTTTGTTCAAAAACTTTTCCGATTTTTTTTTTGTTTTGTTGGAAATAAATATTTGGGATTCATATATTTGGACAGGTTGTGTGATATGGGAACAATTGTGTGCTATACATTCAACGTAATTGAATTAAATGACATTATTTCAGTGAGGAAACACTGTTAGTACATGCTCTTATTAATTTACATACAATTTTAGAGTTCTTCCATAATAGTTGTTTTTGTGTGTATCATTTGAAATCTCAATTAGTGTTTTTTAGTTGTTTATTAAAAGCTATAAATGAAGTAACAACGTGATCAAAAATATTTTAATGAGAAAACTGATAATATTCAATGTCTTTTTTGTTGTTGTTGAAGTTATGAGTAAAATAATGATTCTTTATAATTTTTTCCATTCATTCATTCATTTTCCTTCGGCTTAGTCTCTATTTCAGAGGTCGCCACAGCGCAATGAACCGCCAACTACTCCAGCATATGTTTTATGCAGCGGATGCCCTTCTAGCTGCAACCCAGTACTGGGAAACACCCATACACTCCCATTCACAAACACTTATACACTACAGCCAATTTAGTTTATTCAACTCACCTATAGCGCATGTCTTTGGACTGTGGGGGAAACTGGAGCACCTGGAGGAAACCCACGCCAACACGGAGACAACATGCAAACTCCACACAGAAATGCCAACTGACCCAGCTGGGACTTGAACCAGTGACCTTCTTGCTGTGAGGTGACAGTGCTAACCACTGAGCTACCGTGCCGCCAATTCTTTTTTTTTTTTTACTTATTTTTAAATAAGTGTGATCAGTCACATGCAGGCGAGGTGGTCAAGTGAGAAAGTATAATGACATATTCAAGATTCCCTCCTGCTGGCCCTGTTCTGCTCTATAAGGTTATTTGTGCAAAATCCAGCAGAGGGAAATGAGCTTTTTACGCCGTGCCAGTGAGTAAATGTGTGTGGACACCGAATGGTGAGATATATGTCACCTAAAATGACTAACCTCCAAATTGAGTGCCTTCTTACAAACTGGATAAGTATAAAAAAAAAAAAAACTGGAGTTCATATGAGGAAGAACATAAATAAAATATATTTATATTATTTTAATATATTACATAAAAAATATATTTTTGTTATTATTTACCAAAAACTTCACTGTGAAAAATATTAGTTAATTAGTTTCAGCTCAAAATACAGCACAAATAAAACTCTTTGAAGGCTTTGTTTCAAATTGTGTCGTTTTGGTGACTGTCGCTTTAAATTCAAATGAGATTTTGCTCTTTTTCAACAGAGGGCGGAGCTTCATAGCAGATTCAAAACTCTAACGCTGCTATTCGCACGTAAAAAGACACGTAAACATTTTGAGTTTGCGCGTGAAATTCGCTTCACAATAGACGCGGATTCGTGTCATGGGCAGGGCTTCTGTCTGCCCGGTGAGTCTAGCTTCATTCCTAAATGGCTAACATGGATTTTATTGAGATAGTAGCTGTGCTTATGTGCTTTAGGAAGACTGAAAAACAGCGTATATTCGATCCTCTAGATCCTTTCAGAGGTGCACCCAGCTCTGTGAGTTCATCAACTCCTCCAGAAACTATACCTGGAAGATAAAGGCTTCCAGCGGTGCTTCAGACTGAGCCGAGCCCAGTTTGATGAACTGTTGTCCGGTGTCGGCAAGAGGATTTCCCCTCGGGAAACCAACAACAGGCACTACGTCTTAATAACTCCCCTACGAGAGCAAGCTCTTGATTGGTTAACGTGGCGCAAATGTCCACTGAAGTTCAGATTTTCCAACTCGAGCGATTCGCGCGTTTAAGCGCATAAAACGCGCAAAACGCTCAACTTGCGCCGCATCATTCGCGCCACCTCATTCACGCAAATAGCGCCACAGGATGTCTATTCGCGTCTTTGCATTGACTTAACATGTAAATCACTCGCGCTTGACGCTTCATCCGCGTCTGGTGTGAACGCAACCATAATGGTGGACGACTGCTTCTCACTTAGGGCTGTTTATGCTAATGAGGGAGAGATCGTCACTAATCGGCGGGGATTTCCACCTCTGATGACATGTACAAAGGGAGAATGTCCCTTTTTTATCACGTGTAATTATAAAAAATACACTTAATTAATTTTTACCATTAAATGCTGGTTATATTCACACACTGTTGCCACACAACTGTGTTTAAACCCCTTATAAAAGTGTTTTTTGCATAATAGGTCCCCTTTAAAACAGTATATTATCTTAGTCATGTAAATTATTGTTTAAAACCAGTAATAAGCTTCCATTCATTTTTCTCTTATTTGACAGATTTTACAGATAATTTCTAATAAAATACATGGTTTAAAATAGCTAAAAATCAGACTGATTAACTCGAAAGCTAATAGAGCAGAGATCAAGGCCTCGCAACGCAATTCAAAAACACCTGTGAGTCATAAAATATGGAAAGTGTTAATTAACAAATATTTTCAAAACGGGATACCCTGATTTAGCCACTGGTCACCATATGCTTTCATTAAAAGCATCATTATACAGAATTTCACCTTTTATGATCCCTGGGGAAAAGAAAGCCAATAAAACGGCATAAAGCTGGGTACAATAAATGATGACAGAATCATTCATTCTTTCATTTTCCTTAGACTTAGTCCCTTTATTCATCAGGGGTCACCACAGTGGAATGAACCACCAACTATTCCAGCATATATTTTAAACAGCGGATGCCCTTCCAGCTGCAGCCCAGTACTGGGAAACACCCATACACACTCATTCACACACATACACTACGGCCAATTCAGTTTAATTCACTTATAGCGCATGTGTTTGGACTGTGGGGGAGCACCCGGAGGAAATCCATGCCAACATGGGGAGAACATGCAAACTCCACATAGAAATGCCAACTGACTCAGTCGGGACTCAAGCGACCTTCTTGCTGTGAGGTGACTGCTAACCACTGAGCCACCGTGCCGCCGATACATTCATAAATATATATATAAAAATAAAAGTTGCCAACATTAAGATGCAAAAAAAATAAAATAAAATAAAATAGAAAGACAGATGTCAGGTATATCAAAAAAAATAAAACGTGTGAAAATCAAGAACATCCTTTGGAAGTGTTAGAAAGAAAACGTGTTATTTTGCTCATCATAAAGCAAAATTAGCCTTTTCTCGGTTTACACAAGTCAGTGAGCAAAAATAAGTAAATGCGAAGGGAATGTGAAGAGGGATCGTTAATCTAACCCTACCTCCAGCCTATGTGATACAATCGAGTTCTCATTAGGCCGTGATTGAACAAGCCTTAGTTAACGAGCTCCAACTCGCTGCCTTTTAGAAAAGCAAACGGCAACAAAAAAAGTTGCTGAATTACTGCAAATAACAAAGCTGTTTTATAAGCATAGAGCGACTGTCTGAAATGAAAAACGACAGGAGTTGCCTCCACTTTCCTGCAGCTGTTTGTTAATGATGTGGGTGATAATGTCTTAGAAAACATAATCACATGTTAAAAATAAAAATGCTACTAGACTAGACATGACCGCCATGACTCAATCCTCATGCTTGAACATCTAAAGGGTTCGATATTTTCCCCTCAAAGTTTTCAGCCCGTGCAGTGACTCGAAAAAGTGAATAATTGAATCATATAATGGGCTCGTAGACTTCAAATAGTTTCTTAGATCTCAGTGAGGCAAATCAAGAGGGAAACGGAGGAGATTAAACGTAAACAGAACTATTGAATCACTTCCTCAGAATGCACATCCGGTACTTACATTTATGGAAGAAACTGCTGAAGTTGGAAGGACCAATTACGTTTTGAACAATTTCTAGTTATTTTATATATTTGTTTGGTCCATAATATAATGATGGAAACTATCTAGTTACGGAGTTTATTTCAAGAAGAAGCACGTCACAATATCAGGAATTTACATCATTGCCAATTAAAGCATGTTCAAGGGGGAGGGGCCTAGTTAAGTTGCAGTAGTAGTGTGTTGTCTCCATGTCTACGTTTCACAAATGAAATATTACGATTATTAAGATTAAACAGTAGACGACATGCAACATTCATTCATTCATCTTTATTTCTATAGCGCTTTAACAATGAAGATTGTGTCAAAGCAGTTTAACATAGAAGTTCTAGTAAATTGAAACTGCGTCAGTCCAGTTTTCAGAGTTGAAGTTCAGTTTAGTTCAGTGTGGTTTAATTTTCACTGCTGAAAGTCCAAACAATGAAGAGCAAATCCATCAATGCGCAGCTCCACAAGTCCCAAAACCAAGCAAGCCAGTGGCGACTGTGGCGAGGAATAAAACTTCACCAATTGACGAAAGTGAAGGAAATAAACTCGAGAAAACATGACATCTAACAGCTGACTTTTAGTGGCTGTGCATCTCAGGAGTTACAAACGCCTGTGATTTAGCATAGCGGCAGATTCAAATCAGGACTAACATTATCTCTGTGAAAAAAAACTCAAAAAGAATGCAGTCTATGGCCTCTGGGGAGGGTTTGGAGTGTGGGAGTTGTTGTTGATTGATTTTGACTTTATTTCCTCTTAATAGCGATATCCTGTTTCATTTTGTAAGGCTTTTGATTTAACAATTTGGATATGTTTGCAAAAATTCAGCAATAATAAATAATTATTGATATCGGTACTAATATTGGCGATACTGGCCTGGTATTTACTTGGTCTTGGCCTGGTCAGTACCTGGATGGGAGATCACATGGGAAAAAACTAGGTTGCTGTTGGAAGTGGTGTTAGGGAGGCCAGCAGGGGGCGCTCAACCTGCAGTCTGTGTGGGTCCTAATGCCCCAGTATAGTGAAGGGGACGCTATACTCTCAGTGAGGGCCGTCTTTCGGATGAGACGTTAAACCGAGGTCCTGACTCTCTGTGGTCATTAAAAATCCCATGGCACTTCTCGTAAAGAGTAGGGGTGTAGCCCCGGTGTCCTGGCCAAATTCCCTCCATTGGCCCTTACCCATCATGGCCTCCCAATCATCCCCATCCACCAAATTGGCTCTATCACTGTCTCTCCACTCCACCTATAGCTTGTGTGTGGTGAGCGCACTGGCACCGTTTTCCTGTGGCTGCCGTTGCATCATCCAAGTGGGTGCTGCACACTGCTGGTGGTGTGGAGAGACCCCCCCCATGATTGTGAAGCGCTTTGGGTGTATGGCCATACACGATAAATGCGCTATATAAATACACATTACATTATATTACATTGGTATCGGATCAATACCATGGTTTGCAGTATAACCCACCCCTACTGTTAAGGAGTGTGGCGCAGTATTTCATTTGCATTAAAAGAAACACAAAAACACCAGCCTGGTTTCAATTAAAAATTACCATAGAACTTGTGACATTTTCTAAATGCCAATAGAAACTATTTCAAAAGGATCGTGTTTCCATTATCTGGTGTGGCTGAAGTGTAATTTTTTCTTCTTATTCACGGCGGGTGTTTACATAAACCGCAACAGACTATCCATTATTGTTAATCAACAAAATTGGTGTGATATTCCAGCATAAGCCAAGGCAAACCCCTTATGCATGGGAGCCACCATGTATGAGGTGTTTCTGGGAATTTAGAGTATATGCAATTTCACAGAGGACCTGTAGATTCAGAATTTCCAGATGAACAGGTCAACATTTCTTGATTTCAATGTAATGCCAGGGCCTCTCGCAGCTACTGAGTAAGTATATACTAAGTATGTTTCAGCCCCAAAAATGTATATTCACGGGTGATCCTAAAAAAGTCCTAGCAACGCCCATGTGTATGTTTATACACTCAAAAATGCTGGGTTTACATAGGATTGTGTATTGAAAATCGACTCTGTATATAATATATACATTTTTTTTCTTCATTTTCCTTAATCCAAAAAAGTTTAGCTTTCTGTGAAGTTTCTGTGAAGATTTTTCACTTGCTTGTTTACAATGCTTATGTTACTGTTTTGGTTACAGTTAAGGATTAATGCATTTTTCAATACAAAATCCTTTGTATTCCATCATTTTAAGTGTTTTGAAGTAGTAAAAAGTTGGTATGTTGAAACATATACTGAACAAAAATATTGAAAAAATAAAACCTGTCAACTTTCACATAACCTGTCATTTCTTTACTACCAAATTGCCAGCTTTATGTAATATTTTGCATGAGTAGTCTACTCCTAAATAAAATTTGTAATGTAAACAATTTTTAAAAAACCTAGTTGGTTTCAATACTAAATGCAAGTTTATAACTCTTTAGGTTATGTAGATCACGCACACAAAATAATGATTAGAGAAATAGAACAATTAAGTTTATGTGAAAATTTTATTTTGACAGATAGTAAGTTCTACAAGGCTTAGTATTGTTTCATCTAGGTAATAAAATCATGAAAAAAAAATCTATTCAATTTTTTTTAAGTAAATGAAGCAGTAAATTTGTATCAGATTACAAATCACTAATAGATTGTAAATAAAGGAAAACAATGATCTATAATTTAATTATTTAATGCATAGAGTATGCATATTCATAAAGCAAGTTTAATTGATCTGGATCTTTTAATAAGATTTATCTTCTTGTAAAGAACAAAAATTACATCAGTAATGTGACTCCTTTGTCCATCTGCGAACAGGTCGATGAAAACGAACCTGAATGCCCGTGTGAACAGGGCCTAAATTACTTTTTCTATTTTTTTAACATTGGAAACAAAACTGGGAATCGTTAAGAATCGGAATCGCAATTGGAATCAGAAGTGATAATATAAAGAATACCCAACCCAGATCCCAATATTGGGGTCAAATAAGGACAAATTCATTCATTCATTCATTTTCTTTTCGGCTTAGTCCCTTTATTAATCTGGGGTCGCCACAGCGGGATGAACCGCCAACTTATCCAGCATATGTTTTACGCAGCGGATGCCCTTCCAGCTGCAACCCATCACTGGGAAACATTCATACACACTCATTCACACACATACGATAC
>CAIGQV010018202.1:3547400-3566771 GCA_903798115.1 Danio jaintianensis
CCATCCATCCATTCGTCTATTCATCTCTCTGTCCATCCATCCATCCATTCAAGTTTAATTAATTTTAGTGAATGCAATCTATTTATCCATCCATCCACACATCCCTCCATACATCCATCACTCCAACCATCCCAGTTTGATTCATTTCAGTAAATGCCATCCATCCATCCATCCATCCATCCATCCATCCATCTATATGAAGTTCTATACATATATGTGTGTGTGTGTATGTATCTTGAAGTCATGGTTCGGTACATTTGGAGTACAGTGGAGGTAAATAAAATAAGCTACTAAGGTACTAAGGTAGTTGTCGCATTAACATTCTAAATTATAATTATGATTCCTACTCCAATTTGATGTTGAAAACCATTTATAATATGACTTTCATTACTTGTTTTCATGACAGATTTATTTCAACCAACAATAACTGAGACATCACTAGCATGCTAAGTAGAGATAATGAATATATAGGCTAATATAGTGTTAATATTAAGAGAAATGCTTCTCTCTAAACACTGAATGGACCGCCTGAGGCAAATGTAATGCTACGTGACACACTGTTTACAAGCTGTTTTACTGATGTCTTTCACAGTAGAAACACTGAGTGATGGAGGGGTGGCGCGCTATATAAAGTCTAGTGAAGTTTTATTTACGCATCAACTAAAACAGCATACCCTAAAAGCTCGATCTTGGGATTTACGAATCAATATTGATCCAATAAAAGTTAAGCTCTCCACATGCAGTGGGTAAAAAAAATCTGACAGCAAAAATCTTCAGTATGGATGCGTCTTCACCCCTATTGATCCCCCCATCCATCTGAACAAGTTTAAATGCTTTCAGCGTTCAGACTTCATTGCTTTTCCCAGTCCTTTTCTACAAACAGCAACTCAAAACCTTGAGCATTACACTGTAAAATACGATTAGTTACACTGCAAAAAAAAAAGACACGACAGCAATGTTTATATGTGGCTTTAACTTATTTTATTAAGTTAATCACACTCAAAAATTTATGTTTGCTGTTTGTTCAAATGACTTATTTGAAATGAGCTGAAACAACACAATTCTTGAGTTTTTGGGGGGAACAACTTAATTGTTTTATGTTTATCCACTTAAATTTGTAAAAACTAAGTTAAATTAATTCCTGGGTAGCACGGTGGCGCAGTGGGTAGCGCTGTTGCCTCACAGCAAGAAGGTCGCTGGTTCGAGCCTCTGCTGGGTCAGTTGGCATTCCTGTGTGAGTTTGCTTGTTCTCCCCATGTTCGCGTGGGTTTCCTCCGGGTGCTCCGGTTTCCCCCACAAGTCCAAAGTTATGCGCTATAGGTGAACTGGGTAAGCTAAATTGTCCATAGTGTATGTGTGTGAATGAGAGTGTATGGGTGTTTCCCAGTGATGGGTTGCAGCTGGAAGGGCATCCGCTGCGTAAAACATGCTAAATAAATTGGCGGTTCATTCCGCTGTGGCGGAAACCCACGCGAACATGGGGAGAACAAGCAAACTCACACAGAAATGCCAACTGACCCAGCCGAGGCTCGAACCAGCGACCTTCTTGCTGTGAGGCGAACGTGCTACCCACTGCGCCACCGCGTCGCCCCCGCCCATAATATATAAACGTAAATAAAATTAAAAATTTTAATACAAGAATTATTGTTTTGCTAAGTAAAATATCAAATTGTTTATGGAAAGCATCGCCAATGCACCGTGATATCGAATTGAACCGAATCGATGGCATGATAATCATAACCGAACTGAACCGTGATCGGCCCCTAACAGTGCAGCTAATCACTTTAAAAGCAACAGGTTTACTCGCTTTTTTCTTTTTAAGTAAAGCAAACTAATCGCTTTTTACAGTGTAGGGTGCCTGCTATGATCTCATCTTCCTGAACAAAATTCGTGTCGTTTGGTCAAACGTTCCTCTCCATAATTAACACACGAACGCTACACAAACGTTATATTTCTGGTTTCTGGCGACAAGATGCTTCATTATTAAGCAAAGGCTTCTTTCTGATCTGACACGTTTTCCTTTTCCCTGTCAGTGCTTTGGCTCTTGCTAATTGATATCCCGTTGAGACTAAGTGCCTAAAAAGGTCAGCCTTTCTTTCTGTGGACAAATTGCCCAATCCATCTGGAAAGGTCAAACTACCTTAGCTAGAATCTCAGCTTGACTGTCTTTAACTGAAAGTTGAGATTAAGTACATCTTTGTGCGTTCGCTCTCCCTGTCATTTCCCAATCATACGCATGTCGTGAGTCATTATGTGGACGCTCTGGCATCTGCACTTCAATACGGAGGCAAGAAACACTGGCGGTGAAGACGTAATTGTTGGTTGTCCTCCGTCTGTTTCATTGGAGGGCCGCTGGGAAACAAAGGCCCTGTTTGGCACTTGATATTAAGATGCGTTTTTGTTCAATCCAATCACAAGTGGACAAAGGAGACACTTTACCATTCTCACGTGGCGCTTAATTGTGTTTCTTTTATCCACTTTCGAGCACTTTCAACCACTTCTCTGATGACTGAGGGTCTGTGGGAGGGTATTGGATTTCTCTGATCTTTCAATATAATACTGCGAAAGCTAGTGCAATTTTCATCATTTAAAAAATAAACAATATTATTAAAAGTAACAGATCAATAAAACTCGCTTTACGAATAGACTACACTGTTAACAATTTAACGTAGAATCTACAGTAACTTACTGGCAGCAGTTCGTCAGTGACTTATACAACTTATACAAACGTATACAACTGATATATGTTACAAGGCAACTCACTATTAAAAAACAGCATAAGTGTCGGCGCAATAGCCTAGAGATTAGCACGCTGACATATAGTGCAGTAGCACTTCAGGGCGTCCCGAGTTAGAATCCCGGCTCGAGGACATTTCCTGTCCCTACCCCCCTCTCTTTCCCACTTCGCTTCCTCTCTGAAATACTGTCCTATCCACTTAATAAAGGCCAAAAATAAAGCTTTAGAAAAAATAGATAAATAGCGTTAGTCTTCATCCGTGTCATCTTCGTATCAGCTCTCCTCAAAAATATTCTCCTCATCGCTTCAAGCAATCTCTATCAAACCCTCTTCAGCAGAGTAAATCTGTTTTGATGATCCATTTTCTTTGTTTCCTTTTTGTAAAGCAGCCAAGTAGCCTAGCTTGAACCTTTTAGCATACAAAGCTATAAGTTATTACTCACTTAATGATTGACAGCCGCACTGAACCAGTGACCGTGCACAAAAAGCAATAAAACAACAACGTGTCCAACCGATGAATAAACGTCATCATATATTGAAAGAATCATGCACTCATTGGCTAAATTCTCCATCAGTCAAACTAGAAAGTAAACCACTGGCTAAAAGTGGCTCATAGATGCATAGAACACTCGACTGCTTCGTTTAGATTTTAGTAGCTCTAACTTTGACTTTTTATTCAATTAATGGTCTCATTTTGTTTATAACACCGTAAGCTATAAAACCGCGTTGCTTTTTACTACGAAGACGTCGTTTCCGCGCGCAAGTAACATTGTAAACCAGTGGTCCCTAACCTTTTTATCACTGCGGACCGGTCAACGCTTGACAATTTTACTACGGACCGGGGGGAGGGAGGGATTGTGTGGTCGTTCGTAGGTTGCTAGGTGACCATCAACCATTTTCTCAGAGGATGACAAGCTGACAAAACATTGCTGCAATTCTGATACAAGTTTTATTTATGGAGAAAATTACAAAGCCCTGCGGTGTTTGGGTGTTCTGTGTTTGTCTGAGATAACTTGTCCACCAAAATGTGTATATTCCATACAAGCTGAAGCTGATCGGTCAGTTGGTCACGTGACTCGCTGTGTGCTTGTGGCATTTATTCAACTGTAAGCTTCTGGAAGGCGCGAATGCGTCACGCCCCTTGTGTGCGCAAGCAGCGCACCTCCATTGGAAATAATGAACTTGCGCGAACTCTACAAAAGACTCAATATGCGAACGCCCCCTAAAAGTCCGTCGTCATTTGCGATCTCCAGCAGTTGATCTTCTTGCACAGACATGCTGGATTCACCTGATTTGTTGACAGATGGGTTGCGGATCCATTCTTTGGCAGTTCGCGGGTCCTTCACTGGGCCTTTTCCCCTTAGCAAAGAAACGTTCCAAAGACGTCTGTTTCTTACTCATTTTGCTGCTTATGGGTTAAATTTGGGCGCTCAAGTGAGAGCGAGAGAATACAGTCATTTTTCAAAATAAAAGATTTTTCAAAATAAACGATCGTTCAGACTCATAAATAAAACGGAAATAATTAATGATTTCTTGTGCGGTCCGGTACCAATTGATCCAGGGACTGGTACTGGTCTGCAGCCTGGTGGTTGAGGACCACTGATGTAAACAATAGGTCTCTGGAAGAAACGGTGACGTAAACATATGAATAACCATCCATAATTCAACACTATTGTGTCGTTAGACTAAATGTGCTTTATGGGATGTTGTTCAATTCACCCTTACCTTTCAAAATAAATCGCGATGTACAGTAATGAATGTGTGTGTGTGTGTGTTGTTACTCAGTGATAAATGTATGTACTCCGCTGTGTACTCCTTACATAAATTTAGCAAATACATTCTTTGTAAGCTTTCCATTGAAGATCAACTAGCTACAATCGGTGCTTGAGGGTTGTAGCTTTATACTGATGTAGACTATAGTTTGCAAAGACTACTCATGTTCTTTTTGGTGTCATTTATTCGTAAACACTGACATGTTCAAAAACAGCGCCACAGTGCGTCGATGTCCTGATGCTGGCTAAAAGGTTAATACAAAACCTATTATCAATGACAATGTTTATATCAGCCTCTGAATGTGATCAAAAGTGGGCAAGCATCATGTTCACACCTGTACTTGTGATCATATCGACAAAAACACATCTTAATACCAGGTGTAAACTAGGCCAAACATGTGATGTAATGACAACCTAAATCAGAAACGATATAACTAAACAGCACTTCTCCTCTGCCAAATAATGAGTATAAGACGTATTAAAAAGCATAATCGCTGTGTGTCATCAGATCAGACCTCTCATAAAACTCTGAACAGCCAGCTGCTCACCACATCTGTCCAACAAACTACCCGCAATGACTCCCCAGGAAGGTAGGAGTGTGTTTGAGTAATTATCAGCATCTTTTTTTAGTCGTGAACACAATTTCTCACCCAATCGCTCCCTCCCTAAGGTTAATTAATAAGCGGGTTTTGTCTATTTTGATCAGCTGAAAGGTAAGGATGGGAAATCAGACACTCAAGAATGTTTTTTTCCTGCTGTATGGGGTCTGTTTCCATGGAGAATAATGAACTCACGTACACCTTTTAACTGTCGATTTTTGTGCTCATTGAGTCACACTGAGACTGTTTGTCAAGCAAATTACATTTAAGGGGGAAAAATGGTAACAAAGGGAAACTTTTAAAAGAATAAAACCATGCAGAGGGTGTTCAAAATCTTCACAGGAGACACCGGCTTCCGAACGTGTGTGCTGGTGTTGGGGAAATGTGCGACATTGACAAAAAAATGTAATTTAAATTTTTGGGATCCTTTTCTATAAGTGAAGTTTATTTATAAACTAATTTCGAGAGGATCACGTGCTTATGATTGCTTGCGGCTGGTCCCGCATTATTCAATTTATGATTCACCAATCAGACGATTCCTAAGCCACTCTAAATACCCTAAGTGCCATCTTCGTTTTAAAGAACCCCCCCTTCCACCCCTACTCTTCCTCCTTTCCTAGATGGGTGGCACGGTGGCCCAGTGGTTAGCACTGTTGCCTCACAGAAAGGACGTCACTGGTTCTAGTCCTTACCAAGCCAGCTGATGTTTCTGTGCGGAGTTTACACGTTCTCCCCGTGCTCACGAGGGTTTCCCCCGGGTTCCCTGGTTTCCTTCCACCGTCCAAAAACACGCAACTTAAGTTAATTGACTAATCTAAATTGGCACCATAGACATGCACCTAGTAAGTAGTTATCTCTTAAGAGCAATTACTATCTGTTCATTAGCTACTACAGCAGGGGAGTTCTCGAGATCTACCTGAGCTCAAACTCCCCTCTCGCCTTGCAAACGGGAGGGAGCCCCGGGATCTTATGAGCTCAGGGCTCTCTCCCGGGACAGCATGCCAAACAAGCTTTATAATCAATCATCAGCTAAGTGTGAACTCTTGAAGGAAAATTAAAAACAATTCCTGAAGATGCTTTTGTGCTAGTTCCTTGACAAGTTTAGACCTATAATGGATAAATAAATAAGACACACACATAAAGACAACGTTTCTGTCTTTATGAATCACTAATTCAGGCATGTCACGGTGGCGCAGTGGGTAGCACGATCGCCTCACAGCAAGAAGGTCGCTGGTTCGAGTTGGCATTTCTGTGTGGAGTTTGCATGTTCTCCCTGTGTTCGCGTGGGTTTCCTCCAGGTGCTCCAGTTTCCCCCACCAGTCCAAAGACATGTGGTACAGGTGAATTGGGTAAGCTAAAATTGTCTGTAGTGTATGTGTGTGAATGGGAGTGTATGGGTGTTTCCCAGTGATGGGTTGTGGCTGGAAGGGCATCCGCTTTGTAAAACATGAGCTGGATAAGTTGATGGTTCATTCCGCTGTGGCGACCCCAGATTAATAAAGGGACTAAGCCGAAAAGAAAATGAATGAATGAATGAACTCAGGCATTCATTGAATCATTTATTCAAATAGCTTGATCCTAATAGCTGATTCATTTAGAGATGAAGCTGTCTTAATGAATGAATCACTGAATCTTTAAATCATGATTCATTTAAAAAGATTCACTGAGGAACAAAACATTACGTTGATGCTTAGATACACAAATGTTCTGAAACTTTTCATTGTAGAAACTGAAAAAGACAGACAATACCGTGTTTAAAATGTAACTTAGTATTAAAAGGATAGTTTGCACAAAAATGAACATTTACTCACTATTCACTTTCCTGAAGTGGTTCCAAACTTTTATGGGCTCTATTTTAATGATCTAGGCGCAAAGTCTAAAGCGCATAGCACCAAAGCATGAAGGTCGTGTCCGAATCCACTTTTGCTATTTTAAGGATGGAACAATACGGTTTGCGCCCTGGCGCAGGGTCTAACAGGGTTGTGCTTATTCTCTTAATAAGTTATGGGTGTGTTTTGAGTATAACATGCATTAAACCAATCAGAGTCTCATCTCCCATTCCCTTTAAGAGTCAGTGGCATTGCACCATGGCGCATGTGCTATTTACATGGCGGACTTTGTAAGTGGAAAAACTGAACGCTTCACTAGCGATAAAACAGTTAAACAGAGCATCTGCAGCGCAAGGATAATAAACGAGCCTCCTCCATTCGGCCTGTTTACTTTCTCTTTACTTTACTTTTAGTCTTTACTTTACTCCTTTACTTTCGTGGAGTAAAGAAACGGTGCCACTGAAGACATCCATCAGCCTACATATTTAATTTAGTACATTAAGCACAAAGAATTGTTTCAAAATTATTTCTAAATTCAGTTCTAATTTCCAGCAAACGAATAAATGAACAATAATAACGAAGTGGGGTCAAAAAACTGAGTTATATCCAAACACACGTCCTGTTCTTATGCCACATATAGTGATGCAGACGTCTCAAAAACCCCACAGGTGGACAAATCTAAGCTTGTTTTTATTAAAACAAATATAAATATGCATATAATAAATAATACTGCTAATAATAATAACATTATACAAAAGCAAATTGTCATGAATAAACTGAAAAAAGGCATGGAGGCATGAAGAAGGCATGGAGGCAGTGGTTTTTATATTTATGTAGAAAATAAAAAATTTTGTAACATTTTAATCCTTAAATTTTGTTCATATGTAAAGATATTTGTGTATTGCTGTACATCCTGTGTGTATTAAGCAATGTGTAAGCGTTTGGACCTGCATAGCTGCATTAGTTGGTCAATGGCGCAACCTATTTCAGTTCCTCAAAATAGCAACTCACCAACAATGCGCCTTAACACACCTGCTTTTCAGACCAGAACACCCATGAGTCCACAAAGTGGCGCAAATAGATTTGCTATTTAAATAATGTGGCAAAAAAAACTTGCACCTTATTGCGCTGGGTGTATGATAGGGCCCTATGAGTTTCTTTTTTCACTAAAGGAGATATTTTGAAGAAAGCTGTAAACATGTAACCATTGACTTCCATAGCAGGAAAAACAAATACTATGGAAGTCAATGGTTATACGTTTCCAACATTTTTCAAAACATCTCATATTTATTTTATTATTTTATGTTTATTCTCATATAACAATTTTCATTTTGGGGGTGAACTATCCCTTTAAATGTATGCTGAACTGTTGAACTGCATTAATATGACATGTGGAGTCATATTCCTGCTGATATTTAGCAAAACAGTGTAATATTATTTAACTACATATCTCATAAATAAACATATAAAACAAAACAGGAATGTCTTCATTAATTTACCTTCTAATAGGCTTTATTACATAGTAAATGCTTTTTGACACTCAATATGCTTTGGAAAGTGAGTGACATACTCAAAGAATCAAACATACAGTATTGCACATCCCACCAAAAGTGAGTTTTCCCATACAATAAGCAGCAATAGTTTATTTTTGATGATCTCCCAACAGACATTTGACTACCTGTAAGTTATTTTGCAATCAAGTCAACTTATTTTGAGAGTTAGATGACATTCTAAAGTTAAATTTATAGTCAGTAGAATCCTGACTATAAACTACAAGTAGCATACCTTTCTGTGTTCTGCAAAATAAAGTGATGTAGGTTATATAAAAACTCTGAGAAAAACCAGCTAATTATGTTACTAATGCTATAAAATGGGCCACTACTTCTGGCTACGCTCTCACAGCAGCCAAATACAGTACGGTTTACAGTTCTGATTTAGAATGCTAAATGCATTTATTAGTGCACACTCAATTTAACAAAAACCACATTTCCCAAACAAAGAGACTCCATAAAGAGAGACAGTAAGTCTTTCCACTGATGCTGTTGGCAAAATAAATAAATAAATAAATAAATAAATAAATAAATAAATAAAAATCAAAAACTATGTCTTAATTAAGATTTAACAGATAAACTTGTGCCTTGATTGGACTTGTTTATTAAAAAACTTGTATTAACTGTGATAAGAAATTACAGCCTTCATGTTTGATCCTTCATTTATTCAATTTCACTTCAGTTACAAATGGTACAGAATTTGCCACCTCGCAACCACGGATGGATGGATGGACGAATGGATGGAGTGATGGAGTGATGGATGGAGTGATAAATGGATGGATGGATAGATGGATGGACGGAAGGATGGATAGATGGACAGACCGACAGACGGATGGATGGATGGCATTTACTAAAATTAATCAAATTGGGATGGATGAATGGATGGATGGATGGATTTTATTGAAATGAATCACATTGGTATGGATTGAGTGATGGATGGATGGATGGATGGATGGATGGATGGATGGATGGATGGATGGATGGATGGATGGATGGATGGCATTCACTAAAATAAATCAGACTTGGATGGATGGATGGACAGATAGATGAATAGATGGACGGACAGATGGATGGCATTCACTAAAATGAATCAAACTTCAATGCATGGATGGATGGATATATAGACAGATGGATTGATGGATGGATGTATGGATGGATGGCATTCACTAAAATAAATCAAACCTGAATGGATGGATGGATGGATGGATGGATGGATGGCATTTACTGAAATTAATCAAATTGGGATGGATGGATGGATGGATGGATGGATGGATGGATGGATGGATGGAATTTATTGAAATGAATCACATTGGTATGGATTGAGTGATGGATGGATGGATGGATGGATGGATGGATGGAAGGCATTCACTAAAATAAATCAGACTTGGATGGATGGATGGACAGATAGATGAATAGATGGACGGACGGATGGATGGCATTTACTAAAATGAATCAAACTTCAATGGATGGATGAATATATAGACAGATGGATGGATGGATGGATGGATGGCATTTACTGAGATAAATCAGACTTGGATAGATGGATGGATGGATGAATGGAATTTATTGAAATGAATCACATTGGTATGTATTGAGTGATGGATGGATGGATGGATGGATGGAATTTATTGAAATGAATCACATTGGTATGGATTGAGTAATGGATGGATGGATGGCATTCACTAAAATCAGACTTGGATGGATGGATGGACAGATAGATTAGTAGATGGACGGACGGATGGATGTCATTCACTAAAATGAATCAAACTTCAATGAATGGATGGATGGATGGATGTATATATAGACGGATGGATGGATGGATGGCATTTACTGAGATGAATCAGACTTGGATCGATAGATGGATGGATGGATGGATGGATGGCCTTTACTGAGATTAATCAGACTTGGATGGATGGATGGATGGAATTTATTGAAATGAATCACATTGGTATGGATTGAGTGATGGATGGATGGATGGATGGATAGATGGCATTCACTAAAATAAATCAGACTTGGATGGATGGATTTATGGCATTCACTAAAATGAATCAAACTTTAATGGATGGATGGATGGATGGATGGATGGATATATAGACAGATGGATGGATGGATGGCATTCACTAAAATAAATCAAACTTGAATGGATGGATGGATAGATGGACAGATAGATGAATAGATGGATAGACTGATGGAAGTTGGATGGATGGATGGATATATATGCTCGTTATTAGTCACTCCCCACTGGTCCTCGCAACAAAATTGGTATTCATCGCAAAACAAATTGAACCCACAATATCCAAACGGCACAGAAACTTCCGCTCGGAAAGTATGGAGGCATTCCTCTCCGTGCGGTAATTACCATCAGGATAATTTATTATGCCACATTACAATGCAATTAGGCTGAATTGTAAAGAGGGTGTGGAGAATTCTCACAGCCATCACGGTCCTGCATTGTGGATGTTTCTCACACGTTTGTGAGTCGATGCAGAAGAGCAGGGGTGTGTAACGCTTTGTTTCACCGAGTGGGTCGTGTTTGTTGCTAAGAATGTTAATGTGCATCGTCTAACAAGCCTGTCGTTGCCGGGGTGTGCGGTGCGTGTCAGGCCAGCCAGCAGAGGTTAACATAGCTTGGCTAATGAGCCTCGACCAACATTAGCACAAATGAAGGGGCAGATTCTATCGAATTCATGATGGAGTTATTGAACGGCACACACTGGCAGAACGTCACGTCTGAGAGACTCGGCAGTCAGGCGAAATTGAACTGATGTCACGTCTGCTCTGAAAACAGAACAACAAACTTGTGGAAAGCCAAAAAGGCAATAATATGCTTTGCAAAACTTTTCCGCTTATTTGGAACATTGATTGTGGCGGGTATAATAGAACAACATTTGTACAGCATTTGGCTGGCAGAGCAGAACCGCTCATAGCTCTCTATTGGCTGGACTACATTGTAAAAAATATCTGTTAATTAAAGGTGCAGTAGGTGATCTGCCAAAACGCTAACCGGTTAGCATAATATCTTTGAAACACAGCCCCTCCCCTGCCATCCAAAGCCAAGTCTCTTGAAACACATACGCGAGCAACTTAAAGATGACAGCAGACAACCCACTAGTTCATGTCATTCGCCAGTTAGAAATGTACTTACTGGTTGGCCGGCAGCGTGCAGGAATTATTACTAAGCCATACTTACATGCTATTTCAGACCGAATATTCAAAGTAGCATGGTAAACAATACATGGAGCGCGTCACAGGTTGTCATTGTTCAAAAATGAACCAATGTTAATATAAAACCAACTTCACCTCAGTAAAGCAGGCTAGGCGGAATAGCGCTCTTTACTGATGTTTTGTTGTTAAACTAAATAAAATCTACATTATCGATGCTGTAAAAGGCCCTTATGAAACTGAAAATAGTCACATCAATCTTTCAACGGAAGATTTCAGTGGCTGAACAACACTTCTGTGCATATAACCCATTCATAATACAATACAATCTACATCAGCTTTGCCTGACTAAAATAGTTTTAAAACATAACATTACCAGTCTAAGAGAAATAGTTTAGCCATGGTGTCATCCTTCCTACAGCGTGCAAACGTAACTCCAATACTGATTCAGGATTTTTTAAAGCTTTGATTCAGCATTTGATTTTACCGCTGTGATCTCATGTGTCTCCTGTGTGCGTGCACACGCTAATGGTGGATCTGCGTGAACAGATGCACAAATGTACAAATCTACATTTGTTGACAGACACTTTGGGCTACTTATCAGAATTATGGGAAATGTCGGTCTGACAATATTTAATTGGATGAACATTTTTTTGTTTTATGCCTCACCCAGATTATAAAAATGCATATAAATACATTTAGATCATTTACTGTAATCATTACTATTGGAATGTGAAGAGACCTTCAACCAGCTCAACGAAAAATGTTTCTGAAGACAATCACCGACTGCACCTTTAACAGTATCCGTATTTTGTGTTTTCTGTTTTTTTTAAGGGTTCTAGATGATCTCTGCTCAATTCATGTTGAAAATTCAACTCTACAGAGATTTTTATTGACACGTTAGTAGTTTGAAATAATATAATGTATAAGAAATAATATACAGGGAAATAAGTCTGTAAAATAACTGAAAATGTACTGGCGGTTTATTACAAGGTTTTTGTAGCGTAATATACAACACCAACCCAGGCAATATATCACTTTAAACTATTAAAAATGTCACTTTTTAAAAAAACTTTTCAAGGTTAAAAGTTGTTGGAGGAAAGATCAAGGTTCCATAATGCAAATCAAAAACATAAATAAATGGGGAAAAATACTAATTAAAAACAGGTGTCACAAAATGAGGAAAACTTCTAATATACAAGAGATTTTTTACAGTGTAGCATTACCAACACACAACTGGTTCAACGCAAAGGCTGAATGGTGGTTCCATATTCCACACTTTATTTATTACCCATTCATTCATTCCCTTTAGTCCCTTTATTAATCTGGGGTCGCCACAGCGGGATGAACCGCCAACTTATCCAGCATATGTTTTAGGCAGCGGATGCCCTTCCAGCTGCAACCCATCACTGGGAAACATTCATACACACTCATTCACACACATACACTACGGACAATTTCAGCATACCCAATTCACCTATACCGCATGTCTTTGGACTTGTGGGGGAAACCGGAGCACCCGGAGGAAACCCACGTGAACACGGGGAGAACATGCAAACTCCACACAGAAATGCCAACTGACCCAGCCGAGGCTCGAACCAGCGACCTTCTTGCTGTGAGGCGAACGTGCTACCCACTGCGCCACCGCGTCGCCCCATTTATTACCCATTTACTAGGCAATTACAATAGCAAAAAATTTCACAGGTAAAAAAAATAATAATTTAACGTTGTCAATAGTGTTGTGATGTCTGAAGCACAGTTCAAAATTTTTATTATAATAATAATAATAATACCTTTTATTTATAGGCGCCTTTCAAAGCACTCAAGCACACCTTACAGCATATCACAAGCACATCACAAAAATACAAGCAGTAAAAATAACAATCACAAGTTATGAAGAGTTTTGTATGTTAAGAGGAGAATTTTGTATTGTATACAATAGTGAATGGGTTGCGGCTGGAAGGGCATCCGCTGCATAAAACATATGCTGGATAAGTTGGCAGTTCATTCCGCTGTGGCGACCCCAGATTAAGCCTCGCAGCAAGAAGGTCGCTGGTTCGAGTCCTGGCATTTCTGTGTGGAGTTTGCATGTTCTCCCCGTGTTGGCGTGGGTTTCCTCCAGGTGCTCCGGTTTGCCCCACAATCCAAACACATGCGCTACAGAGGAACTGGATGAACTATATTGGCCGTAGTGTGTATGTGTGAGTGTGTATGGGTGTTTCCCAGTGGCTGGAAGGGTTTTATGCTGCGTAAAACATATGCTGGAATAGTTGGCGGTTCATTCCGCTGTGGCGACCCCTGATAAATAAGGGACTATGCCGAAGGAAAATGAATGAATGAAATCAAAGTCTGGATTTCACTTTTTAATGTAATTATAACCTAAAGATGCGACGTGAAAGTTTGAAAAAGAAAATAGTGGTTTTCATCTTGCCACTTTCTTGATAAAGAAAAAAACTGTTTTACTCAAAATAATCCAAATGGATTCATAGCGTTTTGGAACCAAACTCTTCATATAATATATAATAAGAATTGAATAAAATGAATGAAAACACTATCGATATACGCTCACAAATCCTGAGTGAATTCATTACGGTCCAATTTCTGTTCCCAATCCTGAGTGTAGCACCATTACATACGCAGAAGACAGCTGACGCTAGCACTGAGCTGATGAAGTCTTTGATATACACTTTTAACACGACAAAAGTTCAGCGCTTAATTATTCTCTTTTAAGCTGATTTTTTTCTGAGCGCCGAGGATCAAAGTGAGACGAGCTTCATGTTCATTGTAATTAGCAGAGCTCTCTGTCACCTGTGACTAATGAAACAGCCCTTAAAGGGTGGTGGTGGTGGTGGGGAGGGGGCAAAGCACGGGACTAATTTCGTGGGCGGCCGACTTTGACCCCGTAACTGCTTCACTCGCTGTGAAATAAGAAGCAGATCCCATAAAACGAAGGTGTTCTTTTTGCCTGACTGAAGTAATGTAAGGCGGTTTGTCTCGGTAATCGGAAATGTGACCTGTTGCCCTACACTTTTTTTCTCCTTAAAGGAACTTGTGGGGTTTTGGATGGACAGCCTGTGAAGACAAGTGATTCCTCACAAAGATACAAGCTCTAGGAAGTGTTCATCAACATGCCAAATATGAAGAACACTGTAAAATATTCCTTCATGTTGTCCCAACACAAACCAATTAAGTTAACTTTATAGTTTTTACAAATTTAAGTGGATTGAACATAAAATAATTAAGTTGTCCCTACAAAAATCTCAAGAATTGTGTTGATTAAGCCTATTTTAAATAAGGAGTTTGTACTAGGGTTGTCACGATACTGGAATTCGGTACCAATCAGTACTGAAATTTTAAAAACGTCCATTTCCCGCTAACATTTGAGCGCTGATTTGCCATTGTGATCACGTGCTCAACAGAAATGACTGTGATTGGCCGTAAAGGTCATTAGTTCACCGAACTCACCGCTGTTTACTGAGTGTAACCACAGATAGAGGGACACTGGAGCGTTTTAAAACCGCAATTCATCAGCGGATCGCTCATATGTCAGCTTATAGACAAACCAGCTGATCGACGTGACTTTCAAGCGCTCCAGTATCCCTGTATCTGTGTTTACACACAGTAAACAGCAGTGAGTTCAGTGAACTGATGACCTTCACGGCCAATCACAGTCATTTCTGTTGAGCACGTGAACACAATGGCAAAACAGCGCTGTTTAAAAACGTGCTCAACAGCGCTCAAATGTTAGCGGTATAAAATTTCAGTATCGATTGGTACTGAATTCCAGTATGGTGACAACACTAGTTTGTACAAGCAGCAAAAATAATGTTTTGAGCGAGTTACACTTCAGAATGCTTTTTTAAAAAGATGCTAAATGAATAGCAGATATTATCAGACAGATACAATCAAATAATAAAAATGCATTATGGATTAGATTAATATTAAATAAAGTTAGGCAAACTTTAGAGTGCTTTTGACATACTGATGTTGGAGCTATATCTTTTTAATGTAATTTCATAGTGACATCTATTGTCTTTGGCATTATGCTTCAACCATATTTCAAATGCACTGACAAGTATTTATGATAGCCTAAAACTTAATATCATTTCTACACTGTAAGATAATTAATGCAGGCATGTTTTTCCAGTACTCTAAATCATCAAAAGACTTGTTTTTGAGTCACAGTAATTCAATTTCTTTCATTCCGATAAGTGACCCTGGACCACCACTTTTTGGCAATAACAAAAAAGGCATTGTACGGGTCAAAATTATGAATCTTTCTTTTATGCCAAAAATCATTGTAATATTAAAGCAAACCTCATGTTCCATGAAGATATTTTGGTAAACGTCAACCTCTAAATATATCATTCATTCATTCATTTTCTTTTCGGCTTAGTCCCTTTATTAATATGGGGTCGCCACAGCGGAATGAACCGCCAACTTATCCAGCATATGTTTTACGCAGCGGATGCCCTTCCAGCCGCAACCCATCCACTAGGAAACATCCATACACACTCATTCACACTCATACACTACGGACAATTTAACTTACCCAATTCACCTGTACCGCATGTCTTTGGACTGTGGGGGAAACCGGAGCACCCGGAGGAAACCCACGCCAACACGGGGAGAACATGCAAACTCCACACAGAAATGCCAACTGACCCAGCCGAGGCTCGAACCAGCGACCTTCTTGCTGTGAGGCGATTGTGCTACCCACTGCGCCACCGTGAGGCCCCTCTAAATATATCAAAACTAATTTTTTTAATGGTAATGTGCATTGCTGAGAAATGAATTTGTGATAATTTAAACACCGTTTTCTCAGTATTTACATTTTTCTAAACTCACAGATAGGTGGCATGGTGGCTCAGTGGTTAGCACTGTAGCCTCACAGTAAGAAGGTCGCTGGTTCAAGTCCCGGCTGGGCCAGTTGGCGTTTCTGTGTGTAGGAGGGCTAATAATTTTGACTTCAACTGTACATGGTTAATTATAGTATGTCATTATAAATTTAAAGATTAAAAATACACTAGAAAGTGCACACATATTAAATACATACACTATAAGACCCAACAGTCAACTTTATTAAATGAAATGTGTAGTTAACTCAAAATTGACTGAAAGTTAATTCTACTCATTTGAAAAGAGTATTTAACTCAACACTCAGTGTTGAGGGTAATGAGTTAATTAAATTCCTCATTACTTCAACTTAAATGGAGTAAGCTCACAGTACTCATATAGATTAGTTTTTAAACTCAAATGGTTTGTAGCAATCGGTTTCCTCAAACGGTTTGAGTTGCCTTAACTCATTGGGTTTTACAGTACTCAGTTGGTTTGAGTTCTCTTCATTTATTGGATTTTACTGTGCTCAAATTGCTTCGTTTACTCAAATGGATTAAGCTCACAGTACTCATTAGGATCAGTTTTCGAACTTAAATGGTTTGTTGCAATCGGTTTCCTCAAATGGTTTGAGTTACCTTAACTTTTTGGGTTTTACAGTGTATATAGACACATTGAGTAGTTTTTACAACAAGCTTTCATTCTTTTAACTGAGAAAAGATGAATCAAAATAAATTAATTACAAATACTGTACAGTTCAAATTCTACCAAATCAGTATGTGCACAGATAACCTAACAAAAGCATCAATGTGTTGGCATGCTGAATACTCAAACAGCCTAAACCCTACAGAATAACATATTTTTAAAGTGTTGTAAATCCCGCACATCAAATCCCTTTTTCACTGCTTTTTCTGAGAATTTTACTTGAGAAAAAAAAAAAAGTAATGGACAGATGATGTAGGACGAGTCAGAGTAAGCGGCGCACGCTTTCATCCTATGTAAATGAGAAGATGAAGAGCCTCTTCCAGCAGAACAAACTAGGACAGTCTCAAAATTCATTCAAAGGGGGTCACTAACTTATGCAAGCCCCGCCACGATAAAAGCTTCGGCGGGAGGACCAGATGCATCAAAAAGATGCGGAGGAGATTTGATATGCTGGGCTCAAGAGGCCAGAGGAACAGCGGAGGAGATTAACCTGCTACCGGGAATAAAAAAGCTGACAAAATTAATGGCTAGAAAAGTGTTTGGAGGCACGCTTATGTTGTCTTATTCATTCGCTTCATTTATTTATTTGTCTTCCTTGTTTACTACAAACAGGCAGTTCCCAGCTCACAAGAAAGAAGATGTTTTTCTTAAGCTTTCAAAGACTTGCTCGGCTGCACACGGCGTGACTTACTGCTATTTGTGCATGTTAATTATTTGAGCTGACGCCCCCCTCGGCAATAAGCCACTGCTAATATCACCATCGCCTGGTACTAATTCATATTCATTTGCAGTTTTACTCTTGCGCCTGACCACTGTTTGCATTTGACCTCCTGTGACCTCTCAGTCAGAAGCTTAAGGCTAGTCATGACACGTGTTGATGGTGGATCAGATTTTATTTTATTTTTTTAAACTAGTTTCATCGAAAATCAGCAATAATACTAATGTGATCATCTCATTGGAACAATAACTGGGAGGCAG
The DNA here is from genome assembly GCA_903798115.1 of Danio jaintianensis. Taxonomy (NCBI): domain Eukaryota; kingdom Metazoa; phylum Chordata; class Actinopteri; order Cypriniformes; family Danionidae; genus Danio; species Danio jaintianensis. The sequence goes on from CAIGQV010018202.1 coordinate 3,565,569, forward strand.
AGGGCAACCACATAATGTAAACTCTGCTTGCACATACAGTAGGGCTGGCTTTGTTATATTTATCATCTATGAAAGTAGTTGTTTTATCAGTGTGTAACCTCACATTATCAAGAATGTGACTCAATTTAGGGAGGAAATGCAAAGCAAGTCAAGCATTGACTGCATAATTATTATTACAATAAGAGTGACCCTATAGTATTTTCAGATCTATATTCAGTAATATAATATATTCAATCTATCCACCCATCTATCCATCCATTGACCTAAATATCCATCCATCTATCTATCTTATTCATTATTTATCCATCATCATTATTTTATCTGACTGTCTGTCTGTCAGTTCATCTATTTATCTTAATAATTATTTATCGATCCATCTTTATTTTATCCATCCATCCATCTATCCATATCATCCATATATCTGTCTGTCCGTCCATTCATCTATCCTTCCATGTATCTAGCTATCTTTTTTAATTATTTATCATTTTACCTATCTATTAATCCATCCATCCATCCATTCGTCTGTCCATCCATCCTTCCATCTAACTATCTATATTTTGATTTCTTTATCAATCTATCCATCCATTCACCTAAATATTCATCCATCTGTCTTATTAATTATTTATCCATCATCATTATTTTATCTGTCTGTCTGTGTGTCTGTCAGTTCATCTATCTCTCTTAGTATTATTTATCCATCCATCATTATTTTTTCTATCCATCCATTCAAATATCCATCCATCCATCCATCCACATCGCTATATTTATATATCTGTCTGTCTGTCCGTCCATCCATCCTTCTATGTAACTATCTATCTTTTTAAATTATTTATTATTTTATCCATCTATCCATTCATTCATCCATCCATCCATCTATTCGTCTGTCCATCCATCCATCCTTCCATCTAACGATCTATATTTTTAATTATTTATCAATCTATCCATCCATCCATCCCTCCCTATGTCCGCCCGTACGTCCATCTATCCTTCCATCTAACTATCTATCTTTTTAATTTTTTATCCATCTATCATTATTTTATCTATCCATCCATCCATCCATCCATCCATCCATCCATCCATCCATCCATCTATCTATCTATCTATCTATATCATAAATATATCTATCTATCTATCTATCTATCTATCTATCTATCTATCTATCTATCTATCTATCTATCTATCTATCTATCTATCTATCTATCT
>CAIGQV010018202.1:3579839-3631477 GCA_903798115.1 Danio jaintianensis
AGAGAAGAGAAGAGAAGAGAAGAGAAGAGAAGAGAAGAGAAAAGGAGAGAAGAGACGAGAAGAGGAGAGGAGAGAAGAGAAGGAGAGAGAGCAGAGGAGAAGAGAAGGAGAAAGAGTGGAGGAGAAGAAAAGAGAAGATAAGGAGAGACAGCAGAGGAGAAGAGAAGAGAAGAGAAGAGAAGAGACGAGAAGAGCGGAGGAGAGAGAGCGGAGGAGAGGAGAGGGTGATGGCAGTCACATCAGAAGAGCGTGTGGCAGATTGTGAGGATTTAAGGATTTGAGAGGAAGGATTGCAAGCTGTGCGTGGGGATCTGTGAGGAGACTGAGACCAGATGGTTGTGATTCTGGCACAATTATCCCCCTCTATTGTTACTGATCTCCATCATTCTGTCTCTCCCCGCTCATCTCGGCCTCTGCCAAACAGCCCAGAGTCACTTAATGGAAACATATTTAAAGCGACTTAAAAAACATTAAAGGATGAACTGCTCGTGAGTGTGTGTATGAGCATGACCTTTAATCTATTCATATACGGCAGTGGCGTTTAACAGCAGCTAGAAAGTGTTCATTCACTGTTCATTTCCTGCACATTAATATCTGCTGTTCAAAGGAATTAAAAATATAAAAGAACATTTATGCAAAAATTATGGTACGTCACTTTTTACACACTTCGTTGCAGTTCAGTACTATCTTAAACATTTAGCATTCGTTTCTTGCATCTCAGAAGATCCAAGACCTGCACTCAAAACATGACTTTTGCTGCTTGTTAACTAATTTCTAATAATTGATTTATTAATTAGCAAGAAGGTCGCTGGTTCGAGTTCCGGCTGGGTCAGTTGGCATTTTTGTGTGGAGTTTGCATGTTCTCCCTGTGTTGGCGTGGGTTTCCTCCGGGTGCTCCGGTTTCCCCCACAGTCCAAAGACATGCGCTATAGGTGAATTGGATAAAGTAAATTAGTCGTAGTGTATGTGAGTGAATGAGAGTGTATGGATGTTTCCCAGTACTGGGTTGCAGCTGGAAGGGCATCCGCTGTGTAAAACATATGCTGGATAAGTTAGCGGTTCATTCCGCTGTGGTGACCCCTGATGAATAAAGGGACTAAACCAAAGGAAAATGAATGAATGAATGAATTCTTTTATCTTTGCCATGATGACAGTACATAATATTTGACTAGATATTTTTCAAGATACTAGTATTCAGCTTAAAGTGACATTTAAAGGCTTAACTAGGTTAATTAGGTTAAAGTTAGGGTAATTAGGCAAATCATTGTATAACAGTGGTTTGTTCTGTAGACAATCGAAAAAAAAATATTGCTTAAAGGGGGCTAATAATATTGACCTTAAAATGGCTTTTAAAAAATTAAAAACTGCTTTCATTCTAGCCGAAATAAAACAAATAAGACTTTCTCCAGAAGAAAAAATATTATAGGAAATACTGTGAAAAATTCCTTGATCTGTTAATCATTGTTTGGGAAATATTTAAAAAATAGAAAAAATAAAAAAATCACAGGAGGGCTAATCATTGTGACTTATATATACTGCTGACTAGGGTTGTCACGATACTGGAATTTGGTACCAATCAGTACTGGAATTTTAAAAACATCCATTTCCTGCTAATATTTGAGCACTGTTGAGCACGTTCTTAACCAACGCTGATTTGCCATTGTGATCACATGCTCAACAGAAATTACTGTGATTGGCCGTGAAGGTCATCAGTTCACCGAACTCACCGCTGGTTACTGAGTGTAACCACAGATACAGGGACACTGGAGCGTTTTAAAACTGCGATTAATCAGCGGATCGCTCATATGTCAGCTTATAGACAAACCAGCTGATCGACGTGACTTTGAAACGCTCCAGTGTCCCTGTATCTGTATGCGCAAATCAGCGATGTTTAAGAACATGCTCAACAGTGCTCAAATGTTCAGTATCGATTGGTACCGAATTCCAGAATCGTGACAACCCTACTGCCAACCCTTTACACAACTCCTTAACATTTCTGATTTTGGCTAAAATGTAATGCTGGGCACCTTTGGTGAAGCTGCTTTGGGATGAGAATTATTGTTATGCATATCAGTTCACCAACACATTTTAGGTACACTCAGAAAAAAGACAGTGCTGTTTGTTCAACCTACAACTCCATTGTTTTAGGTTAACTCCACTTAAATTTGTAAAAACTATTAAGTTAACTTAATTCTTTCATGTTGTCCCAACACAAATCGATTGTGTGGAAACCCCACATCTTGTATAATTGTAAACCGCACATCTTGTATAATACACATGTATAATTATTGTTATTAACTTGAATTAAATCGAACCCTTGGGTAGCTATGTAGCAGCTTAAACATGTGAATTCAACTTTTGCGCAAAACTGAAATGTCACATATGCAAATAAAGCTTCGTTTTCATCCAATGGAGTCAAAGAGAACAAAGTCATCACTTCCTGAAAAACAAATACAAAAAAAAATGCCACTGTGGGCCGTTTTTCTTATATAATAAATTACTCCCACCTCAGAAGATGCAATTAACACAGTCGTAACTTGCTTTAAGAAGCAAATGATTGTTATTTGGGAGCGCGGATGCTCCAGACAGTTCTGGAGGTAATAAGCACTTTGATGATGGACTTTGGCTGAGGGATTTTAGATTGACTAAAACAACATTTCAGAAGATATTGCTCCAAATGTGGTCGCGGAAAACCAGCGGATTGACATTGCTCAGTTTAAATTGGCTACATGCACCTATTAAAACAAAATCACATGACTTTTTTGATGCTCATGCTGGAATTTATTCAGTAAATGTGCAGTAAAACATTTATTGTACGTTAAAATGCTCCTATGCATTTTCAAATTGTATGCACATCTTGGCATTTCCATTAAAGATGACCTATTATGCCCCATTTTACAAGATGTAAAATAAGTCTCTGATGTCCCTACAGTGTGTGTGTGAAGTTTCAGCTCAAATTACCCCACAAATAATGTTTTATAACTCTTTGAAACTGCTCCTTTTAGGCTTTGATACAAGTTGTGCCATTTTGGTGACTTGCTTTAAATTCAAATGAGATTCTGTGCTTTTTAAAAAAAAAGGCGGAGCTACAAATCCCTTTGCGTCAGCATAGTGGCAGATTCAAAAACAAGACTAACACTTGCTAATGAGGGAGAGATGGTCCCTAATGGGCGGGGCTTTTCCGCTCTGATGACACGTACAAAGGGAGAATGTCAATCAAAGTGTTTCTGCAGACTGTTTTTATCAAGTGTGATTATAAAAGCTAAATGACTACATTTTTACCATTAGAAGCTGGTTTTATTCACAGACTGTTGCCACACAATTGTGTTTAAACCCCTTATAAAAATGATTTTTGCATAACAGGTGCCCTTTTATGCGAGTGCAAAATACTCATAAAATAGCTAATGTCACATCCTTGGTTTTTTCCTAGAAAACAATATTCCTAGTCATCCATATATGAATTTATCTACAGTATTTCATAGACAACCAAGTCTGTTATTTTTCTCTTTTTTTCAAAGTTCATTAAAAGCTTCACACATTGGCAATGAAAAGTAATTAATACTAGACAATCCGAACAAATAGCCCCTTTAAACGTGAACCGGCGATGTGACATATGTTCAAAGAGAAACCCAGTAAGCCCAATTGGGAATTTAGTGAGATTGCAACATGCGGCAATATTATTGGTTAACATTATTTTTTCCCCACCTACACAGTCTTGATTACACAAGCAAAAAAATGTAATTTTGCAGGCGGAAAAAACTAAACAAAAAAAAAAAAGGTTATTACATTTCCATGAAACAATTCTCAACAAACAAGAATAAAGTGCACTGATGAATCATCCTCCGTAAAGACCTGGGACTTTTATTAAAAACCAGATAGTGTCATTTTTTGATTTCATGTTGACTTACGGAGCTCTCGGCAGAATGATGCAAGCGCGAGCAGATGGCTGAACGCAGGCCTCGCTAAACCTGAGAGACACTGCGTTTCCTCTGAAAAGATTTTCTCACCGTCGACATTTGTTGCTCCAGCGAGAGACGGGCCTAAGAACGAGAACGTATAAGAGGAATGGGGTTCTGGTTTCTCTGCGGAGTTCACATGGCCTCTCGTTACCGGCTTTAATGTCATCATCTACTTTTACAGTTGCCATCATCTGCTGTTATTTCAGGTAAAGCAGACATCATTTCAGTGTTTTCATTCAGAGAGTAACCTTGTAGCATCCAGCGCCGCCGTTCCCAAGAGCTTTGATGAAATATCACAATAACACATAACACAGGGGGCAACGGGATTACGGGGACGTGTAAACAGGCCGTTTTCAGCGGGAGCCCGAGTCGATGCAAAAATAGAGCATGACAGCATGAAGGCTGTTTTCTCTGTCAGATATAAGTTGTGCTCTTTGAAGTGCTCTGCTTTAGAGGAACCTGAGGCAGTTCATTGTAATTATTTAACACTTAAGCCCACCAGACTGAAGCCGCTGATGTATTTTTCATGTTTACACGACAAACTGCGCCACAGATTTGGTGAATGCAAAACCACAGAGAGACTTGTTTATTTGAGTATCTTTCTTTGCTTTCGTCACGGCTTAATTCGACATGTTTATTCTTCAAAGTCTAAGTAATTGTTTGTGTTTTTGCTTTGTTGCAAATACTGTGGTCTAAAAGCAAAGTTTGGTTTGGATTCTTGGCGTCACAATTTGTTTTCAATCATATCCACACTTTCGGCGTTTTCTTGCAAAGTGTCACATTTCTCTGTGGTATGAGAAAGGAATAAATAATGAAAGGTTGCTAAATTATTAGAACAACACCCCATTTTTGCAATATTTTCTGGTGATTTAATAATCCACACAGTCAATTATTCAGCATACGCTATGGTTGCCACATCTCAAGACACTTGTTCAGATGTTTTATCAAACATCTGAGCAATTCCAGCATTATGGACACGACATTTGCAGTAGAAACTTGAAATTTAAAATCACAGAGAATGTATATGTTAACAGTAGATTAAAACAACTGTTTATATGTTTCAAAACAACTAACCACTGAGTTAAAGAATCCCAAAAAAAAAAACGTGTTTTATATTTTAAATGCGAGAAATAAACATGTTAACATGCGTCGCTTTAAATTCAAATGAGATTCTGTGCTTTTTAAAAAGAGGGCGGAGCTACAAATGCCTATGTGTCAGCATAGTGGCAGATTCTAAAACAAGACTAAAGCTAATGAGAGAGAGATGGTCACTAATGGACGGGGCTTTCCCTCTGTGATGACACGTACAAAGGGAGAATTTCAATCAAAATGTTTCTGCAGACTGTTTTTATCAAGTCTGATTATAAAAAATAAAATTAATACATTTCTACCATTAGCAGCTGGTTATATTCACAGACTGTTGCCACACAATTGTGTTTAAACCCCTTATAAAAGCGATTTTTGCATAATAGATCCCCTTTAAGCATTATTTATGTGAGTGCAAATTACGCAAAAAATAGCTAATGTCACATCCTTGATTTTTTCCTAGAAAACAATATTCCTAGGAATAAATAACGAAAGGTTGCTAAATTAAAGAACATGTTTTATATTTTAAATGCAAGAAATAAACATGCGTTATGGATGTGACCAAAAAACTCAACCCAGGCACATTCTGAATACATACCCCTATATACATTTCTGGAAAGCGCCAAATACTAGATAGATCTCATAATAGGAATCCACCAGAGGTCACTGTGTATGCTTTTTGAGATCTCAAATTTCTCTCGCGAGTGCCATTTGTGCCTGCAGTTCTCATGTGAATCCACCAGAGGCCGCTGTGTACGTTTTTGAGATCTCAAATTTCTCTCGCGAGTACCATTCGCGCCTTACTGACTGACTAATCGACTGACTCACCGTCCTCCTTCCCTAAACCCAACCAATAGTGTTTTCAAAAGCACAGATTGACCAGCGCCCATCCACTTTCACCAACCGACAGTGTTTTCAAAAGCAATCTAGAAAAACAAAAGCCCTTGCGGCAGCCTGATTTTTTCCACGTTTTCAGATTTTACCACATTCTCACCCTATTTACTTGTTTATTTTATTTTTTGGCTTTCTTACCTGCTTTCTAAAACCATTCATTGCCGGACGCGAACCCTGTCGTCACCGTCAACTCCACTCCACGTCACAAGTCCGCCGACGTACGTAGCGGGCCACTGGACAAACTGGTAACAGCGGAAAAGCCATCCACACGGAGGTAAGTGGTCAGCTGGTAAGCGCAAAAAGGAACGGCATCATACCACCCCGTAGCGTTTGTTTTAAAGACGAAAAGCAGCCAAACGTATCTCTGGCTACATAATTCGCGATCTCCAGAAATGTATATAGGGGTACATTTTCAGAATGAGCCTATGTTGCAAAAACTATGCAAATTTACAGTAAACAACATCATTTGTAGGAATTGCACATCCCCCCAAAAATAATGCTAATCAAAAGGATAAGCGTTGTGAACTCTATAGAACAAAAATTATTTGTTTTATTTGACATTTTTGAGGAAAACGCTTTATTACGGATGTGACATTTTTCCATTATGGATGTGACGGATGTGAAATTGGCACTTGTGTGACTTTGGAAAATCAAATAAAATTGTTTAAAAATGTTGATAGACATTTTTTGACTATTTTTACAGCACTGTAAAATACAAGCTTAGACAAACAACTTTAGTATGGGTTTCGCTATTTTGATAAAAACTTTTTTTTTTGTCATGGCAAGGTTGATATTTGCTCCTTTTATCAGGTTTAGTCTAGAGTAGGACCTATTTCTTGCACATCGCACGCCAAGCTCCTTTTGCATTCCAAAAATACAGTTCAGCACCATTAATATGCAGACTAATGCAGTTATTTATGGAGAGACACACTGATTGATTGACTAACTGATTGATTTTGGCAGTAGTTTCTTTGCTCTGCTGCTTCTCAAAAAGTGCTCTTACTAACCCTGCTAATGAGAAATGTCATGTAGATTTCCAACTGCAAAACTTTTTTCTGCTGTTGTAGGCTGTAAGATGTGGGGTTTCCACACAATCAATTTGTGTTGGGACAACATAAAAGAATTAAGTTAACTTAATAGTTTTTACAAATTTAAGTGGAGTTGAGTGGAAATTGAGTTGTAGGTTGAACAAACAGCACTGTCTTTTTTTGAGTGTACCTAAAATGTGTTGGTGAACTGACATGCAGCAGGGGAAATAAGTATTGAACACGTCATGTTTTTTCCTAAGAATAATATTTCTGAAGGAGCTGTTGACATGGAATTGAAGCAGATTTTGGTAAAAACCCAAACAATATAAACATAAAAATAAAACTAAACAAAATCTGAAAAATGAGTTCTGTGTAATAACACTGGAATGACACAAGGAGAAAGTACTGAACTACTGAAATGTATTTAATACATTATATAAAAGGCTTTTTTGGTGATGGCAGCTTAAAGACGCCTCTCATATGGAGAATTAAGTCACATGCACTGCTCAGGTGTGAGTTTTTCACAGACTTCAACAGAGTGTAGAAATCTGATCTTTAATTTGTATTTTCTATTGGATTGAAGCAGTGGTGGAGGTAACGAATTCCAACTACTCACGTTACTGTAATTAAGTAAATTTTTGGGGTTACTTGTACTTTCATGAGTATAATTTTAAGTCTGTAATTTTACTTGTACTTGAGTACAAATTATTGTGAATAACTTCAATAAAAAATACATGGAGGAACACTTTCACATGTCGAGATGTACATAATATGTGTGTGTGTGCTGGTGCTCACTGGAGCACCCCTTCACGTGCATGCGCGTCACGCAGCTGGAGCAGAGCTTGAAGGTAAACTAACAGCGGTTTATCGTAAGCATTTTACCGATAATTTTTTACACAGTTGGCATTAAGAAGGAACATAGAAACGTTATCTGAATAACATCTAGCAGCTAAATGTGTCTGGAAAAATATTCAAAAGTTTTTATTTATTTAAACAGCGCAGATGTGAATGCCTCTGAATGTTCTGATTGGCTGGAGTAGACATTGTAAACGTGAATGCGCTCTTTCCGGCAATTTTCCTTCTGTGTTCACACAAATTACTGGTAATGTTACAACTTCTCTTTCTGGAAAATTGCCGGTATTTTTTTTCCGGAAAGGTCTGTATGTGTGAAAGGGGCTACTACACTGTCTGCCATGCTGTGATTTCAGCTTACAAGACTTTCAGCCTCTAATCTAAAAAACACATTATGGTAAGAAGACACATAACTTCATTTGTGTGATATTTTATAATAATATTATAAAAAATAAATGTATACTGTTTAAATTGGGATAAATTAATACTGTTTACAAGGTTACAAAAGTGTTTTTATTATAAAACACATAATGGTAAGAATATATATATATATTACAATATTTTATTGCGTGGATCTTGTCTGATTCAGCAATTATGTATAATTCAATAAATACCACCAGCTAAAAAGTAATTCGTACTCTGAGTAGTTTTTATGAAGAGTAATTTGTACTTTTACTTGAGTACTTTTTGACACCAGTACTTTTACTTGTAATTTAGTATAATTTCAGCAATGTTGTAATTGAGTATTCATTTTTAGCACTCTTTCCACCACTGGATTGAAGTCAGGTGATTGGCTGGGCCATTCTACAGCTTGATTTTCTTTCTCTGAAAGCATTTGAGAGTTTCCTTGGCTGTGTTTTGGATCATTGTCTTGCTGAAATGTCCATCCAGGTTTCATCTTCATCCTGCTGCTAATGTAGATGTTGGACTGAAGTAGCTTATATTCATTTACACTGAGGAAGGGCAGAGGGTTGCTTAAGAACTACTGAGAGATTTCTGCTGCTGTCTGGGCTTTCACTGCCATTCTACACCTCCCTTTCTTCATGTGTTCAATATTTTTTCCCTGCATTTCCCTTCATTTTATTATGCATAACGTCATTTGTAAACTAATTAGATTTGTTTTCTTTGCATATATGGATTTCTTTAGTTCTTAACAACACCTGGGGAAAAATTCACGTCAACAGCACCTTTAGAAATATGTTTTCTGAGAACAATGGTGACGTGTTCAGTACTTATTTTCCCCGCTGTATCATGGATTTAATGGATAATGGAGTCCAAACATGCCTGGAAAGAATTAAACTGTAGTTTCTCTGAAAATAAGTGCACACCTTAGAATGTCTGTCAGCCAATCAAAATGAAACATTCAACTAATTCAATTAAAGCATAATGAATGTTATAAGTGCTACTAAGTAGGGCCAAACAATTGTTTCAGCATCAATTATTGTTTCAGCATCGATATCGCAATGTGCGCATCTGCAATAGTCACATTGCTAGATGTACAATGTTGAGTTGGGATTATAGCTGAGTCACAATAACACATGAGATTTGTGGAGTCATTATAAAGTTTGATCATAATGGAGTAAAAGTTTATTATCTGCATATGTCTTTAGGGTCTGTGACTGAGCATTTCAAGAGACTTTAAAGCATTCAGGCACTATAAATTGTACCATTTGTAACTTCAACACCAATTAATTTGACTGAATTATTTATACACTGAAAGACTACGGAGTGGTATTTTACATTTTATTATTCATGCGCCGTACCTGAACGCTGTTTGACTCCCAAGAAAACCGTAAAACACAATATATTTCACTTTTATCTTTGCTCTGTTGTATTTATCTATGATTGTAATGTGTTTATTATGTTTATGCATGATTCACTCTATTACAGAATGATCCAAGTTAATCTAAATGAATAAATTCTTTTTAAATAGAGATGCAAGGAACTGTATTCGTATCGCAATATACAGTTGAAGGCAAAATTATTCGCCCTCCTTGTTATTTCTGTAATATTTCTCTAGTGATGTTTAACAGAGCAAAAAAGCTTTCTCAATTTTTCCTAGAATATTTGTTTCTTCTGGGGAAAGTCTTCTTTGTTTTAGTTTGGTTGGAATAAAATCAGTTATTTAAAGTTAACTTTAAAGTCAATATTATTAGAGTTGGGTGTAACACGTTCCACAGTAACGCGTTACTGTATTCTTACTACATTTTTGGGGAACGCAGTAATGTAACGAATTACATTTTAAATTTGTGTAATTTGATTACAGTTACTAAACTCAGTGTAATTGCGTTACTTACGTTACAAATATAGATTTTAGAAAACAATATTTGCATTTTCAGCTGCAACGTCAGTTAATAAGCATTCACTTTTAAATTCGCTTTTGCTTTTAAATTGCTGGAAATTGCTGAGAAATATCTGTTGATGAGAGTGCTTGCATCTTCAAGTAGAAATACAGACATTACTTTGACTTCATTGAGCGTAAAAACAAGTCTGCAGTCTATGTTCAGTCTCTAAAGAACTTTCGACTGCTTTTAACTCGACCAGCAACTTGTTCAAGAACTTGAATGGAAAGCATTCTATGACAATACTCGTCACCAAGAAGAACACTGGCACCCAAAAACACAGCGGCCCAACTCAGCCTAAACAGGGTAAAATGGATTTATATGCAGGATCAGGAGTGAAGATAACTTCTGAAAATCTTAAGAGAAGTGTAGCTGCTTATGGGGCCATTCACATATCGTGTCTATTGCGCGCATGCAAGTTTGTTATTTCTAGGCGGGTCTTGCACGGGCATATTGGGAGCAATGCGCATGCAAGCAGTGCGGCACACTCACGTATTCCAGATTTCACTGATTCAACATTTGAGCATTTACAGTTTGTCTCCACAACCGCTGACATGGTAAGCTTAACACTTAAAAGCTTAACTAGGTTACTTAGGTTTACTAGGCAGGTAAGGGTAATTAGGCAAGTTATTGTATAATGATGGTTTGTTCTGTAGACTATCGGAAAAAAATATTGCTTAAAGGGGCTAATAATTTTGACCTTAAAATGTTTTTTAAAAAATTAAAAACTGCTTTTATTCTAGCCAAAATAAAACAAATAAGACTTTCTCCAGAAGAAAAAATATTATCAGACATACTGTGAAAATGTCCTTGCTCTCTTAAACATCATTTGGGAAATTCAAAGGGGGTTTAACAATTCTGATTTCAACTGTAGTTATGTAATTTACAATTTTCCATTAGTAATCAGTAACTTGTAATCTATTACTTTTTTTAAGTAAGTTACCCAACACTGTTAGCCAATAACTATTATTATTATAATAAATCTTTTCCTTTAAGCTACAGATCACACTAATGTTATTCAATGAATTGCCTAATTAACCTAGCTTGACTAGTTGACAATATAAACCTAGTTAACGCCGCAGTCACACTAGAGTTTGAGCATGCGAAATTCTGTTGTATGGCGCTGCGAAAACGGGCGGGATTAGACATTTAAAAAAGCAAGCGATTGGTCTATATTTTAAATTTCTGTACAGAGAGGTCATGTTTTGATCTTCAGTTGGTCTCACGCAGTCACGTGATGCGATTTCGCAGGTCAGAGTTCACCAAGCTTAAACTTTGCAATGCAGCGAACTGCGAAACTTGTTGCACATTTGCATGCGTATGAATGGACGTCTATGGGGCAAAAAGTCCAGTGTGACCGCGGCTTAAGCCTTTAAATTGCACTTGAAGCTGAATACTTGTATCTTGCAAAATAAGTATAAAAATAGTATGTTCTGTCATCATGGCAAAGACATAAGAAATAAGTTATAAAAAATATTGTTAAAAAATGTGTTGAAAAAAATCTTAAAACACATTTTAAAAAGAATTACAATTTTACAGAAGGGCTAATAATTTGATTTCAACTCGTTATTGCAGGAAAAAACCCAAAATATGTCCGATTTTTCCAACATCATGCAGCCCTACTACTAAGTGAACAACTAAACATTAAAAAGCAAGACTCCAGTCTTAACTAAATGAGAAATTACAACCCATACGAAATCTCAGGCCCAAAATTGGTATTCAAGATGTTTGTTGGCACGCAGCATCCTGCTTTCCCTCAGCCAGTTTTACACTTCACACTTTTGCTGACTCGCTTTCACGCCCCAGCAATCAAAGCCAAAGTTCAAAACAGCACATGTCCAGCATGTCTGACGCAGCTATAGGAATGACATGGCTTGTCTCATCCAACTGGCCAGAAAACAAAGCCCAAGAGGCAAGGCGAGAGCTTTTGAGTGCTTGTGCCAGGAATACTGTGAGTCCTTTCTGGGGCAAAAAAAAACAAAAAACTTCCCGTCTACACCTGATCTTCAAAGACTGCTCATATGTGTGATGGAAAATTGAATACGTCTCAATTTAGGCTGGAACTCAATCTGCCGACTGCCTAACAGCACAAAATACAGAACTCCAGCTCTAAAATCTGATTCAGTAAATCATCTCGTAATACAAACAAATCATCTGAATTCAGAATTGACCACGTTTTCAACCAAACCATTAAAAGCACTCAGAGACGTAGCCTTGATTAGCTTTTTGCTTTAAAGAGAACCCTGGGTATAAGACTTGTATGCCTTAATATAATGTAATTGATGCCTCTTTGTGAAATCTTTCCGTTATTCAAAAAAATCCACATTTACTTTGGATACAATTGACTTTTTACGCTACCATTTTTTTTCGATAATGTGATTTGGGGGCTCCGTCCTAGAGGTCAATCCACTTCTATTGTAAATGCAGCACAAATGAGGATACAAAATAAAGATATGACGCCACTTTGTGCAGCTTCTGCTTGTAATTTTCAGTCAAATGGGTGTTACTTTTCATTACCGTTTATTTTTGTCCCACTCAAGGAGTAACATTATAACATTAAAGCCTATTGCACGCTAAATCCGAAATTTTCATCTGCATTTTTCGCACATTAAAATATAAATCCGACCTCACGTTGTGTCAATTGCATTAACACACTGCCTCCGAAACTTACGTTCGTCATAAAAAATGGAATCGGGTTTGATTTTCTCTCTTTAACGCATCCGAAAAGGCATTTTGAGAGGTGTTTTGACAATTTAGAGCCGCCATACAAGTGAAAGGCAAAATCCAAAATGGGGTTGGAGAAACTCCACTTGGTCTCACAACACAAACCCTTTTATGATCAATTTAAGCTCGAACTCAAGCTGCCGACTGCCTAACAGCACAAAATACAGAACTCCAGCTCTACAATCTGATTCAGTAAATCATCTCGTAACACAAACAAATCATCTGAATTCAGTATTAACCACGTTTTCAACCAAATCATTAAAAGCACTCAGTGACGTAGCCTTGACTAGCTTATTCCTTTAAAGAGAACCCTGGGTTTAAGACTTGTATGCTTTAATATAATGTCCTCTTTGTGAAATATGTAGAAAAAAAACAGAACATGTTTATGTTATTCTAAAAAATCCATATTTACTTTGAATACAATTGACTTTTTACGGCGCCATTTTTTTTCAATAACGTAATTAGGGGCTCCACCTCTTTTTTAAATGAAGCACAAATGAGGATACAAAATAAATATACTGTACGACGTCACATGTGCAGCTTCTGCTTGTAATTTTCAGTCAAATGGATATTGCTTTACATTACCTTTGTTTTTGTCCCACACAGGGAGTAACATTGTAACATTAAAGTCTATTGCACGCTGAATCCGAAATTTTCGTCCATAATTTTTGCACATTAAAATATAAATCGATCTCACGTTGTGTCAATCGTGTTGACACACTGTCTCCGAAACTTACGTTCGTCATAAAAAAATGTAAATCGGGTTTGGGTTTTTGTTTTTCACATCCGAAAAGGAGTTTTGAGAGGTGTTTTGACAATTCAAAGCTGCCATACAAGTGAAAGGCAAAATCCAAAATGGTGTTGGAGAATTTAACCCAGCAGGCACTGGACGTCACAGAGATGTAAAATTGACTTTGGACTCCAACGTCAGACTAACTTTGAATTTTGGTTGTATATGAAAGTCGGGTTGACGTCAGAACCCAACGTCAGTTTGAGGCCAGACTCCAATGTCAAGACCAACGTCTGCTGATGTTAGACTTTGACGTTGTATGGACGTCACGTTATGACATTAGGATAATGTTGGATATTTGTTAGTAAATGACACAACCTAAATTTAACCAAATATCAACGTCTCCTGCTGTTACACTTTGACACTGAATGGATGTCATGTTATGACGTTAAGCTGATGATGGATTTTGGTAAATTAATGCCAAAACCTAATATCAACCAAAGATCAACATCTACTGATGTTAGACTTCAACATTGTATGGACGTCCCATTATGACATTAAAGTGACACTGAATTTTTGTTAAGTAATTACATAACATAAAACCAACCAAAGATAAATGTCTACTGATGTTAGACTTTGGCGTTGTATGGATGTCATATCATGACATTAAAATGAAGTTGGATTATAGTTAATGCTATACGCCAGTTGACGTCGGGATTAGACAGCAAACTGACATTAAATTTTGGTCGCCTGACATCGCAACCAAAATAGAACTAAAGATCAACGTCATATAACATTGTGTGCCTGCTGGGAATCCACTTGGTCTCACAACACAAAGCCCTTTACGATGAGCAAAGTATGGGATATAAAGACCGATTGTGGCAGGTGATTGCGCAATAGCTTGGAAACCAGTATGGTAGCTATTGATTTCAAAATAAATGGTTATTTCGCTTACACTGTAAAAAATACAATCGATTTGTGTTGGGACAACATGAAGGAATTAAGAATTGTGTTGATTCAGCCCATTTTAAATAAGTCAAGCAAATAAGCAAACATAATTTTTTGAGTATATTAAGCTAATTATTCAGTTATTAAGCAAAATATGGATTTTTTTTTTGGAATATGGTAATCATGTTGTGTGTTTTTCTACATATTTCACAAATCATTTACATTATATTAAGGCATACAAGTCTTGACATCCACCCACTTGAGTTCCCTTTATAAATTCAAACCTAGTGCAGTGTTTTATTGATGAGTTGGATGCACAGACAAACCACCTTCACTTTCTCGCTAATATAATTATCACAAGCTCAACGTGTGTTTATCCTTAAATCGCTTGGTAAGAAACTGTCAGGAATTACAAGAGGTAGAACTGTAAATGCGAAAAGACTCAAGGCAATCCCGTGTCGTAAAGCACTGAAGTCAAGTCAAGCGCTGGGGTTTGCCCTGTAGCATTAAGAGCTCTAGGGAAATCTGTGACAGCTCAACAATCCCCTCCTCTCTCATCTTTAAGAGTGCGTTTACAGGTACAGTCTTGTGCAGATTACACTTAATAAACCCAAGACATATGAGGTCATGTAAAGTGCCTTAAACTATAATCTTTTATTGATGCTAGGGTCATAAAATAGTTATTAGTTATAAATCTGTAGCCTGTTTCCCCGAAAGAGCCGGGTCTTTTTAGCGTATAAAGAAAAAGTGGCTTTCATATCAGCAGATTAAGATTACAAATGAAATATATCTAAATTAATTATCACTGATCACAAACGAATCGGAGGGTTGTGAATCACACTCTAATAAAGTCTGGAAACCTGGAACAATGTCTTAAAGCCTGTTCACACCAAAGGGGCGATAACTGTAATTATAATAAAGACACTGCTATTCTTTTGTATCCGGAAGGATTTTTAGAACAGAGCCCAAACCGCAAGTATAACAGAATGAAGGAATGAATGCTCAAATCACTGACAGCCAATCAGGATATATCCTGCTTTAAAGAAATGCGGCAGACAACAAAATTGCAGCACCACTTCAGTAGAATAAACAATGCTTTTCTGTCTGCTAGTGTGGACACTAGTGTAGCTATCATTCTTGCGGTGAAGAAGAAAATAGGATAAAACATTATAGTAATGCATTATTATTAAATATCATGTAAACACTCTTACATTGTCACCAACTACGTTATACAGAAGATGAACGCTTTTGGCTTAGTCCCTTTATTAATCTGAGGTCGCCACAGAGGAATGAACCGCCAACTTATCCAGCATATGTTCTACACAGCGGATGCCCTTCCAGCTGCAACCTATCACCGGGAAACATCCATACACACTCATTCACACACACACACTACGGACGATTTAGCTTACCCAATTCACCTATAGCGCATGTCTTTGGACTGTGGGGGAAACCGGAGCACCCGGAGGAAACCCACGTGAACACGGGGAGAACATGCAAACTCCACACAGAAATGCCAACTGACTCAGCCGAGGCTCGAACCAGCGACCTTCTTGCTGTGAAGCGATTGTGCTACCCACTGCGCCACCGTGCTGCCCCACCCAAATGTAAATGTTACAGAAAAATATTAAATACAAATTTTAAAAAGAGGGAAAATCAAGAGAAGCAAAAAAAATTGAAGTATTTAGTTGAAAAATATTTTGCTTGAATTTAATTGTATTATCTTTCAATTTCTAAAGATGTTTGGTGACTAAAATATCATTTGAATAAATATATCTGTTTAATAAATCTGTTTTGTTTAAATGCACCAAAATACATTGCCTATATTCACTGAGAAATGGAGAAAAATATTCATTTTCAAAATGGGGTGTACTTAATTATGCTGAGCACTGTATATATAAATTCTCCCCGTGTTGGCGTGGGTTTCCTCCGGGTGCTCCGGTTTCCCCCACAGTCCAAAGACATGCACTACAGGTGAATTGGGTAAGCTAAATTGTCCGTAGTGTATGTGTGTGAATGAGTGTTTGTGGATGTTTCCCAGTGATGGGTTGCAGCTGGAAGGGCATCCGCTGCGTAAAACATATGCTGGATAAGTTGGCGGTTCATTCCGCTGTGGCGACCCCAGATTAATAAAGGGACTAAGCCGAAAAGAAAATGAATGAATGAATGTATATATAAAACACTGAGTGCTTCACACATTGCTACACCTGTGGAATGATCACACTATTCTGAGCTGTTGGAATTTAATGTGCATGTGAAACATAAAGTCACACTCTATAGCATCTCTTTTAAAAACATAATTCACCGTCTACTGGGAACAATCTACTCCGCTTAATTGAAATCCTGCAGATTTAGAGAGGTCACGGCTTGACGCTTTAATCACTGGTCGCGTCTTATCACGTGGCACAAAATCACAGGTCACCAAACTTGAACTCCAACATGCAGCATTCACAAGCACATGAATGGAAGGAACAAAAGGAGTAGCTCCATGCCACCTTAGAGCTGCAAACCATAAAACTTTGGAGCACTGTCAAAGCCATGGCCTAGCAGTTCAAATCTGGGTCGCAACATTCTCTGACCCCATTCCCCATTACCTCGCCACTCTCTCTACTGAATCAATAAAAGCGTGGAAGAAAAAAAAATACAATTGAAAAGAAAACTAAGCCATTAATCCAACCCCCCTATCTCAGAAGACAAGATGGGGGAGTGTAAGTGTTTGTGTGTGGAAGAAAAATCGTGTGGCTAATGACCGTCCTGCCCTATAATTCAGCGATGAAGACATTCTCTCGGGCCACAGAGAGAGAGAGGCGTTCAGGGTTAAAGAAAGAGCAGCAGAACCATCAGAACAGAGTCAATGCTTTGCCCCGGTGCTCCTCTTCAATCCGCCAAACACACAGCAAGTCAATGCGCAGACCGTAAGAACGGATTAGAAAAGCATGCACTACAGGCAAAGGGGTAATGCAGAAAGTTGTCGGCGTTTCTACAGAGGACGAGATTTTTTAATCATCCAGCAGCCCTGAATGACGTGTGATTCTCAAAGACATTTGTCTGTCAATGGTTTCAAAAGGAAGCATATGTCTGAACCTCTCTGTCACGTCAAATTGCTTCACATTTAAACGTCTTGACAGGTTCTGCAATTCCTCAGGAGGCAAGCGAGGCTGTAAGTCTATGCTACTGTCCAGTGACCAAAAGACCCAGTTTGACAACTTGAGCATTTTTCTGAAGCATTTTTGTTCCATAGGAATGCATTTTTTCCCTTCCAACTAGCTAGCAAATAGACGGATGCTTTCTACTCGCATCAGCTCTCTTAGCCACAGGAGATGTTTTCCCTTCAGCTTGACCCGTGACAACTGACAAGCTAAATTAAATGTTGTCTCCACTCTTTTTCACACCTTTGCCAACATTCTTACTCTTTCACGCCCCTAAAAGCCAGGACTAAGCACACACTCACGGGTCCCTGGTGTCATCTTGCTATCTGGCATTAAAGACCCATCACAGTGGAGTGTCATATCTCCTTGTTTGCCCTCTGCTGGAGTTGTAACTCAAGCACTGGCCTCCGTCTCTTAGACCCTCTGGACACTAGCGGTATTAAAACGACAGATCTTCTGAGGGATCCTGGGTTTGTCCTACTTACATCACAGGCAACTGGAGGAAACCTCACTGCGCTCCAAAACAACCTTGCCATGGGCTCGAGTCCCATGCATCTGCCTTAGAGACTGAGCTGTGACCTTCTCAGTCCTGGACTACGTTCATAAAAAGAATCTGATTTTGTAGTAAAGAAAAGTTACAAAGCTACATTGAAAAGGACCTAAAGTTCTAAAATTCAACTTAATCTCTCTCATACCGAGTTCTTTCTGCTATGGAAATACAAAAGAACACATTTTATACATGTTTGGAACTAGATAATAGTGACCAAACTGGCTGTTGCCTAAACTATTCTTTACAAGTTTCTTTTCTCCTTTATTCCCCCCTGAGCTACAGACCCTTCAGACCCCAGACATGCTTCCTTTAGAGTTTCAGAAGAGAAGTCAACAAGGTCAAAAGCTGCTGAAATATGCGAAGATGCCAAAAATCTGCAAACACACAGAAAGAAAGGTCAGATTTTAATAATAACTGAAACATTTTCCACCGCTTTTGTCCGAGGCCAAATTCTAAATACCACGTTATGTTCTTTAATATTTAGAGTAAAGAACCAGTTTGTGGTTTTCTATACCTATACCAGTTTTATTTCTATACCTACGCTGAAAAGAAACATCAAATGAATGAGGAAAAAAACAGAATTATCAATAAATTGAAAGCAAGCTAAAAGTCAATACCGCAACAAGATAAGAGAAGTATGAGGAATCTCTTACCTGAAACATATTTTATTTATATCTCTGTGCTTCTCCGAAGGAATTTGAAGAAAAACAGTATAGGAAAAAAGTTACTTGCAACTTATTTTTAAAAGGGTGTTTGTTTAATCATTATATATTACTGTACAGTTTTGCGAACACTTCACTAGAAATCTCCATTAGCCAACACTGGTTAACTCATTAACTAACAAATTACAATACATTTGTTACCATGTTTTTAAACAAAAACACAATTATTCATTGTTCACGTTAGCTGAGTTCCATTAAATCATATTAAAAATAACTGTTGATTATAATAATACATTAGAATTAGAATAAATTGGAATTAATGAGATTAATAAAATACAAATTTTCATTATTAATTCATGTTGACAAATGTTAACGAATAGAACATTATTGCAAAGTGTTACTAAAACATTTAAAGTAATCAACAGCTAATTTCATCATTCACCAGTCAGGAATTGACTTTGGCCTAATCCCAATTCTACCCCTTAGCCCTTCCCCTTTCCCCTACCCCTTGTTCATGTGAAGGGGTAGGGGTGTCCCAATTCTCTTTAGCTTGAAGGCTTAGGGCTAGATAACCCTTGAAACAGAGATTTTTCAGGACCACACTCGAAACCAAGGGGTACAAAAATTTCCCAGAATACACCATCTCCAGCGGCAGCATGGCTGCACACGGAAGTCAGGAGATGTACAAATTAGTATTTTTTGTCATTATTACAAATTTTTACAACAAACAAGCATATGTGTTAACACATTCATAACCGTGTCCGTGTTTTAGGTCATGCTTTAAAAAAAAAAAGATTAAAAAAAATTTAATAAAAATAAATCTAAATTTTGCTATCTATAATCCATAATAACTCTTGTATCTGTCACTCGATGACACTCGAATACCCTGTCAGAAAAGTCTAATGGCTGGGAATTCGCTTTTTACAATGTATGGTATAACGTAATGTTGTTTTCTTGTGTTTACATAGATGAATATGGCCACGGTGTAAATGCACAGTACAGTTACGAGCTTATTACCACATTATATCATTATGATAACATGATATATGCCTTCTGTGATTTCCTAAAGATAAATACCAAAAAAATAATGCAACTGGAATAAGTACAGCAGTCGCCATCGTCGATCTCATATGAAGTAAGAGATTGCGATGACATATGATGACGTGTGCTGGTGTTGTGGTGTTGTCTCATTTCTTAGAGGTAAAATCTGAAGCCCTTCCCCTTCACACTCGGTTTCAAGGGCCAAGGGGAAGGGGAAAGGGTAGAGGTAAAAAAAAATAGAACTGGGATTGGACCTTAAGATTACATTTAATTGTTTATTTATTATATTAGTGTACACAACATGTAAATTAAAGGTGATCTACAAATAAAACTAGAAGGAAATTACCATGAGCTATTTATAATCCAGTAAACATCTATCCAATATTAAAAACCATTATCATTACAATGTTACATTACATTGGCGACCCCAGATTAATAAAGGGACTAAGCCGAAAAGAAAATGAATGAATGTTACATTACATCAAGCGATTTAGAAAATGTTGATTAACTTAATCTATTTGTTTAGTCTAGTACTGGAAGTTTTGAGTCCTAAAAGTTTCAGTATGTTTTCACAGTACATTGAAAGAATTAGATTTCCTGTGAATTAATCACACCCCAAGCCTCCAAAGCTATAAAAGAGCAGCCGCTGGGAAATGAAAACCTCGATGCGCAAAAAGTCCTTAAAGAGCGTTTGTGTCCTAAAAAATTATGCTGGTGAAAATGGGGCAAAATAATGAGTGAGAGAAGAAAAGAGAAGGTGTAAATCTTAATACGCTTATGGCGAAGAACGTGTCTCTGTTTTCCACGGCTCCATATGACACCAGGAGTGACGGCAGATATATGGTAATGTCTTCATGGAGAGAAGACGCACGAAATGAAAGTCCAAAGCTGTGAACGATATTCTAATGGACTTTCGGGGTTTTATTTGTTGTTCAGAATGTTTTCACACCTTCAGTCCCATAAAGGAAACTCGCAAGTACGGAATACCATCAGTCTTGCCTCCCTCCTCCGCTTGCTTTCGTCTTTACCTTCCAGATGATAATTTGCACCAGAGTCCCATTAGGGATGTTTGAACACAGCAGTCCATCTTTGCTATTTACCAAACCTGTTTCCATCATCTAAGGCACAGCGGAGGCAGGAGCTGGACCATTAGCGCTAGGACGGGGTACCCCAAGGGTCAGAAACAGGACCACATGCATGGGTACAACCACACAGCTCAGCAATACGCGCGATATGGCCAACCTACAAATGAATTCAGAGAGAGCACATTTATGTGCCGCAAGCCATCAGGAGCTGCAGGGGTTCTCGAAAGTTTACGATTAGCCAGAGAGTGTGTGTCTGTCCGAAATTCCCCCACTACCTGAAAAATGCACTTTGGATGATTGTGCTTCAAAGCCGAAGATGATTTAGCTGGACTCCCAAACTTCGCACTGATGCATCTCCCTGAAAAGGAGCTTTGCGGATGTTCCTAAAAAACTGCTAGGGCTGTAGAACGGACAATCTGCAGATATATAGAGCATCGCCTCTGATTTAGAAAGTGGTAAGTGCTGTAAGGCCACCTACATTAGTCATTTCCTGTGGGACCTTGATCTTTAATAAGTGTAGACGGTGTCACATCATTCTGTACGCTTAGAGCATTAGATGCCGTTCATGTGAAGACCTCTGACGGAGAGCGTATTAATTATGTATTTATGCTTCATCAGTGCCTATGGGACAAACCTGGCTCCCTCGTTTTGTTTTCTAAAATGTTTACTTGCGCGAAAGCATTTAAGTTGCCTGAAAATGGCCTTCTTTTGTTCTCCTCTATAATAAATTCATACCTTAAATGGAAGATAAACAAGCACATGCAGTCGGGGCCTATGATAGTGAATTCAGGGTAATGTATCATTTCATGCAGATTTTCTGCCGAGACCCCTCTGAGACACACAATAATTCATGGCGAAGTGCATTTTATTCATTTTTGTTGTTGTTGTTGTTGAAAATCGTTGATGTAGGTATAAACATTTGAAGTTACAACCTATTCCTCTTGCATTCCTTTGGAGAAATCTCTTTAGTTAGAGAAGGTTTTAGCAGGCCAAAGGGAGATATTTCAATGCAAGCAGCGTTCTGCAGTATATGAACCTCTGATTTTCTTTCCATTTAGCAGAGGTTAGCCGGACTGTGTGGCTGTCAATAAATATTGATGTTTCAAAATTACACTTTTTAGTTCTCTGTCGTCTTTGTTGTTTCTGCTGAATAACTATCGATACATGTAAAGTTGAGTTATTGTTAATGTTCTGTTATCACAATGCTGCAAAAGCCTTTTGTCTCACAAAAGAATCAAACTCTGCCTGTCAAAGTTGAGGCGTGCCTGTCGACTCTTTCTCAAGCTCGTTTCATCTTTCTCCAGCAATCCCACAAAAAAAAGAGGCTTTCAAACGGGAAATGGAGCTTTCAGTCCTGAAAAGCTGTCAGGAAAGAACACATAGTCGCACCTTTAGTTCAGTCTCACCTGCTTTGCTGAACCTCAAACGATGTCATTCGACAGATGCATCATTTTCAAAGCGCACTTAAGAAGAGCGGGTTCAGCCTACTGGCTACTTTTTGAAAAACGCTGCGCTCTCTAGGTCTCCCTGTGTGCTATCTGATCTGACTTCATGGCTTTTATAAGATTACTGCCCAGTCGTTCTTCATTACAGACCATTATCAGTATTGATAAGGTGAAAATAAACTGCACTTAGCTCACAGATTTTCTGTTTATCGGCCCGTTCTCCACTCAAACCGCAGAGGACTGACAGGATCTTAACAGAATCTTGCTTTAGCTCCAACGTCCTGTGACGCTTCATTTATTCGCGGGACGTATCTGATATTAAAAGAAGCCGCTTTTTTGTGTTTTTTGGCTCGCTCCTAGCAGGAGGAGTCAATTCACTCAAGCTGCACCACTTAGCTTTGGTGGACGGCCAAGCGGGTGTGCCGGACGGATGCGTCTGCGCTTCATGTGTGATTTTCTGCGGATGTTTCAGAGCTGCTGATTGAATCAGAGTTGTCCTTTATTAAATCACAGCGCCACAGCAATTGATGCACCCGTTCAAAAGCAGCTCTTCTTAATGTACAGATGGCCTCGTTTGCTGTGCTGAAAAAGCCACGGCTGCAACTGAAGTTGCTCGATTGTTTTGAGGTAGTCTAGGGGCTTAGGCGAGAGTCAAAGACAAACACAGACGGCTGAGTCTCGGACAACTTTTTGCTTTTTTGAGTAAGGGAATGATTCAATTTCAAGATAAAATGATTAATAAAAGTATAATCTCACATGGGCTTTGCCAGATGCATGTTTATTTTGCTAGATTTGCTCAAAGAAGAACACTAGGGATCTAGTGCGCTAAAAGATCTAAGGCTTATACAAGACTTCAACTAAACGACTACATTTACTTCATCCCAGGTTTATTGGAAATATGTGAATCTGCAGATAAATAAAGGCTTATTTTTACACAACACTATCTACTCAAGTCAAAGCATGCTTGGTAGCTCACCTGATACAGCGCTGATATATGCAGAGAGCCACACAATTCTACAAAAGAGCTAAAAGCCATGGAAAAACATGGCAAAATGATTTGGGTATTTATTTCACATTTAAAAACAATAATTCCTTACATTTATATAGCGATTTTCTGGACACTCAAAGCGCTTTACACATTTTTGGGAGGAATCTCCTCATCCAGCATACACCTGGATGACGCAACGGCAGCCATATTGTGCCAGACTGCACACCACACACCAGCTGATTGGTGGAGATGAGACAGAGTGATGAAGCCAATCATGATATGGGGATGGTTAGGAGGCCATGATAGACAGAGGCTAGTGGGCAAATTTGACCAGGATGCCGGGCTTAAACTCCTACTCTTTTTCGAAGGACAGAGAGTCAGGACCTTGGTTTATTATTATGGCGCTCACTGAGCAGTATAGAGTCCCCATCAATATACTGGGGCGTTAGGACCCACATAGACCGCAAGTTGAGTGCCCCCTGCTGGTCTCACTAACACCATATCCGGCAGCAACCAGTGGGCGACACTGTGAGAGTCACAGAGAGCTAGCTGCCGGCACACATTTGCTTTTTGTCAATACTACTAGTTAGGTTTAGTGTGGTTAACTCAATCATTTCAAACAAAGCATTAACCTTTTAGTGCCACTCACCTGACATTTAATTCTTAAACTGCTTCACAGAAAATTAAAGATGTTGTTTAGCACCCAACACTGGACATTTCGGTTTGAAGCTGCCACGAAACTGGTACAAGCAATGTAATATTATTTTCCAATCATTTTGTACCCAGTGCTGTTTAACATGTATCTGCAATGAAGATGAAGAAAGTATAGCAAACTTAACATATTTGTAAGAGTCAAATATTTCTAATGAGTCTGAGTTGTTTTACTTGCATAAGATCTATTGAAAAAGCTTGAGTGAGTCATTTCACGAGCAGACACATTTTAGACTAGCGGGAAATAGAACTCGTCGTTAATGAAACATTTCACACGCTTTACTGAGACCTGACCATCGCAGACATCGCCGAACACAAGATAACGAGGCTCCGCCATCCGCTCGAGTCTCCCGAGAGTAAACTTGGGCGTTGGGCCTTTTTCAAGGAGAACATTATTAGAGGTTCTTTATGGGAAATGCTTTAAGGCTTTCAGATCTGCCTAGAACGAAGAGAGACAAAACAGAGACGCATGCTGAGAACAATTATTATAAGCTCCCGTGGCGACTACTTGCAGTTCCCATCAAAAGACGCCATCAAAGCATTCGGTTTACTAGCACAAAATAATGAAGAAGTATTAACCGCGCCTCACGGGGTTCAGATCACACAACTCTTGCCAACAGAAAGCAGCTTTCCTCTGCAGCAAAAAGCAACTTGTATTGTGAAATTGGTCACTCTGAAGTGCGCCGTCTGCCTCCTTATCGGAAATGTGACCATAAAGCAATCCTGGGATTTGGAAGGTGAACTTACAACAGCGGCTGTTAAGGATGCATCGCCACCAAAGAAAACATGCACGCAATTATCTGCAAGGTAAAAGCACAGTAACCCCGCCCCTCAACCCGCCGTTGTGTAGTCAGAAGATTGATTTGCATTTAAATAAGCCAGGCTTATGCTTGTATTGTGGCACTTATCCGTGCTGCGGTAAACAGACCCGCTATGTCAGGTTCCAGACCTGTCAATCTAGGCGTGCAATTGTCCGTGGCACAAACTTCCCGCAGACACAGAAACCCTTATCAGATCAAGCGCTTCCCGTCCAACAGCATAAAATCCGTGTGGAATTTACTAGGCCTATCTCTCAAAGTCTGTCAGGACTACAACCAAAACAACTGCTTGCAATGCGACGCAAATATGTGGCGGCTTCACATTGATTCATAGCTGCAATATAGTGGGAGAATAAAATGATGCTGATGTTTTTTTAAACCACCCCCTTCAGCAAATTAGAGAGAGAAATAAATGATCAAATGATTGATTGTGCAGACTGAGGAAAAATAGGCTCATATGCACACATAGACGAACTGCCACCCACACACACAGTGGGGACCCCACACGCACGCACACACATACACGCGGGGATTGCTCGTATATACAAACATGTCAAGAAATGACTTTGTTATTACCTGCTTGGATCCCATTAGACCTGTCAATGCTTCGCTGTGGGTGCGGAGAACGAAACTTTGATGGGAAGTGTTAAGTGACATTTAAGAAAATCTGACGGCCTTCAAGCTTTAATGTGATCTAATTAACCCGGAGATGAGCAGAGCAGCACTTTTACACTCCCAACTGTCAGGCTGCGAGATATCCGTGAACTAGAACCACTGAAAAGTCTCCCTAACAAATAGCCTCTCTTGACAGTCACCTTTTTTGTATGCATGTCTTTTTTTTGCCCATGCATCTGTGGGAATGCCCTCGGAATGATGGCAAGCCAGCAAAAATAACACACAGCTCTTTCTATCTCTGTCGTCTCACTGAGTTGTGATTTTCTCTTCACTTATTTATGGGCTAATCCGTCTCTGTCCGCCTCAAATCAAATTACATAAAAAACAAATAGAGGAGAGAGCGCATGGAGGCTGACCCCCATCCGCATGGGCCAAGCAGAAATCGGGAACGCACGCTGCCTCATTCCCCGGGCTGACCCAGCCCGCGTCGAACCATCACGCTCAACCGGACAGCAAGAAGGATGAGACCAGCTGGGAGAAAATTGGTGTTTACCTGGGTGCTTCAGAGGGCAGATTACACTTAAATACCACATTGCAGGCTGAAGCTTAAATGCGGCTTTGAGGCAGTGGAGAGTTCAGAGATGTGTGAAATAAAAGAAAGAGGTGGGAGAAATTTAAGCTTCTACCAGCAGAAAGAGATACACAGGCCTGCATCTGTAATGCCTGAACAAGCTGTCCTTAAAAGCACAAACGCAAAAAATAAATAATGATAATGCTTTATCAACATCAACAGAGGCTTTCAGGATCTTTGATATGAACTGAATAAATGCAAGGAGATGATCTTAACTTTTTTCCTACGTTCATTCATTCATTCATTTTCCTTCGGTTTAGTCTCTTTATTTAATAGGGGTCGCCACAGCGGAATGAACCGCCAACTTATCCAGCATATGTTTTACACAGCTAATGCCCTTTCATCCTTGGAAAACACCCATACACTCACGCATTCACACACATACACTACGGCCAATTTAGTTTATTCAACTCACCTGTACCGCATGTCTGTGGACTGTGGGGGAAACCGGAGCACCCAGAGGAAACCCACGAGAACACGGGGAGAACATGCAAACTCCACACAGAAATGCCAACTGACCCAGCCGAGGCTCGAACCAGCGACCTTCTTGCCGTGAGGCGACAGTGCTAACCACTAAGCCACTGTGCCGCCCCAGTTTATATATTTTGATGACTTTCAGTAGTATTTCTTACTACAGAGCTAGACTTACATTAAAAACTCTTCATTTGCATCTCTGCTGTATTTATGCTATGACTTATAATTAGTTTATTTGTTCTCGTTTAACTAATGACTGTAGACATGTCTCTTTGAACTTTGATCAAGTTAGTATTCTTCCGAGTCGACTCATGAACTTTCAATGTTTTTTAATGTGATAACTGCCTTATTAGAATACAAGATTGCATGGGTCAAAAACAAAAGAAAACTACTTTATTTATTTATTTCTTTGTGGCAGGGCAAACATTTTTGGCAGGGCAAGTAAAAATCGAAAGCGTTGGCTTGACCATTATGGGTTATAG
The DNA here is from genome assembly GCA_903798115.1 of Danio jaintianensis. Lineage (NCBI taxonomy): Eukaryota > Metazoa > Chordata > Actinopteri > Cypriniformes > Danionidae > Danio > Danio jaintianensis. Next base: position 3,607,054 of record CAIGQV010018202.1, read on the forward strand.
TAATAAAAATATATAATCCTTGTACTTTAAAAAAGGCAAGTTTAATCAAAGGAAAAAGCCATTGACGAAACATAAAGGCGCTCGGTTTCCAGCATTATCAGAGCTCCACAGCTGTCAGAATGTAGCCTACATAATACAGCCCAAGCCGCTTACAGACAAAAGGCCAAGGTGGCTTGTCAAACAACAGTCGAGATGCCCCCACAGTCGGTGTTTTAGAAAAGACAAGCTCTGATTACAATATAATTGTTAGCAAGCATTGACAGCATCTTGTATGGCAGCGTGTGGGCTGCACAAAACCATGCAGCGCCTCACTGCCCCCACGGCTGCAAGCCGCTGCTGACAATGCTGGTGGTATTTATGACACTTAAAGGGGAAACATAATGCGTTCTGTAGTAATCAGGAAGTTGTGGAGTTTGGTGGGCGAGATCTGGGAAATTCAATATTTGATAAGTTCAACATGCAGCAATTATAGATCATTTTCAAAAGACGTTCAGCATCGTGAATCCTTAAAACTATATACAGTTGAAGTCAAAATTATAAGCCCTCCTGTGCAATATTTACTATTTTTCAAATATTTCCCAAATGATGTTTAACAGAGCAAGGAATTTTTCACAGTATTTTCTATAATATTTTTTCTTCTGGAGAAAGTCTTATTTCTTTTATTTCGGCTAGAATAAAAGCAGTTTTTATTTTTTTGAAAACCCTTTTAAGGTCAATATTATTAAAAAATATCAAATATTATGTGCTGTCATCATGAAAAAGATTAAATAAATCAGTTATTAGAAATTAGTAATTAAAACTATTATGTTTAGAAATGTGTTGAATAGAATCTCCTCGCCATTAAACAGAACTTAGGGAAAAAATATACAGGGGGGCTAATAATTCTGACTTCAACTGTATAGAGAGAGATTGTTTAAAAAAAAAAAAAACATACGTACATTATATCACCATTACATCGAATTACTAAAAAAAACAATAAAAGAAATAGTTCAATCAAAAATGTAAATCACCCAATAATTTACTCACCCTCAAGGCATCCTTTGTGTATATGACTTTTTTCTGTCAGATGAACACAGTCGGAGTAGTTTTACATTTTATTCTGGCTCTTCCATGCTGTATAATGGCGTTGGATAGTGGCTTCTACTTTGAAGCTTATACACAAAAGCGCATAAACCTGTAATCAAACTAACCCATACGCTGCCAATTGGGTTAACGCATGTCTAATGAAGCAGATCGATGTGTTTTTAACAAATAGATTTTAATTTGTTTTTAATTAAATGTTATGTATGTGTGACTGACGTATACGACATATGACGAATGGCTTAAGATGCATTTGTAAAGGATGTTCCTGGAATAGAACCACTTACCACACAGTTTGTTTACTGCCAGAAGCTAATGACGAATAAGAAATCTAGTTGATTTGGAGTTACTGTAAAACATTTTACAGTATATTACTCTTACAAATGCTGCATACATGTGTCTACCCATCATGCGTCGTATACGTCGTATTAAGGCAAGTCATTTCACTCTGCGGCCATCTTTGAAATGCTTCTCGGGCATTCGGTTTGAATGGGGAAACATCAAATTCTCCAAAACTGTTTGCCAAGCTTATGATTAAATTTCATTTTTTGGAATCACCAAAAAAATGAAACAACTTCATTTCATTTCTAAACGTTTGAATAACACAAAATCTGCATTTTATTAAGGTTGCCCAAGCTAATGCACATGTGCACTTGAATGGAACAAGATCGCGACACCAACCTCCTTCATGGCTGTTTCTGTTAACTTGTTACACATTATCATCCTCTGAATAATGCCTCGTCCAATCTCGCTGGTCTTCTGAAGTAATTCTCAAATGGGTCTTAATGGCAAATCTACTCCCAAAATGATAGCATCCTCTTTCTTTACAAGAAGAGTAGTTGCTGTCATGTGATATGCGTTTGATGGGACGGACTGTACCTCGCGTTCATTTCATACAGATTACAAAACCAGAGAACATTAGTTTTCAAGTGTAGCTGGTTCGTTTAAAAGTAGAGATCCAAGCTTTATGTGGATATAATTGGATATATAAGTATTCGCTAGTGCGTTTGACGACCCTATCGGGTTCATAACAACTGCAGAAACTGTCGTAAAAACACACGTCTAGTCTGAGCCCCTCTCCCGAAGAATTGTCAGTCTATAGCTATCGATGATTGGCTCCTGTACTAGAAGGCGGGGCTTCATTTGCCATATTGATGTTACACTTTCCCCATTCAAAACTATACGAGTGGCACGTCTTGAGTATTCTATAGTTTTTGGTATACATCAGCTGCGCATAACGTGTATTCAGCCGCTGGCGGAAGTCAGTGATAGGAGTTAATAATTCAATAATTAGAAACATTTCTGCTACAAAAACTCATGGATGTCATGCTTCATGAGATATGCGTTAATGCTCTGGTGGCATCTGGGTTAGTTTGACTATGGATTTATGCACTTTTGGAAGCCTTTGGGAGCCACTGTTATACAGCATGAAAGAGTCAGAAAAAATTTAAACTTGCTCAAACTGTGTTGGTCTGACAGAACAAAGTTAAAGAAACACACAAAAGACTGAGGGTGAGTAAATTATAGAGTAATTTTCAATTATGGCTCAACTTTCCCTTTAAGACTAATGCAAGAATGATTCTAATGCAGCATCGTCAGGAAATTTGACAATGTTCTTTCTTCTGACTGTCGTTATCTCTCAGTTTTTTCCCTTTTTTTTGAAAGAAGTGAAAACATCATGGAACATGTTGCAAGTGTTGTGAGTTTTAACATGATTGCATTGTATGGACTGTTGCCAGTTAAGCCTAGTTCACACTACATGACTTTAAACATCGGCAGATCGCTGTGCCGTTCACACTACATGACTTGATTTTGTGTCTTTAAATCGCTGCGGTGTTCACATTACGCAACACTACGTAAATGATCCACAAGAGGGGGGTCACACACTACATGATCTGACAACAACTCGTTCCCCCAGCAGCTCAGTCAAGCTACCAAACCACAGCCAATGAATTGTTGAGGGAGGATCCTAAATATCTGTGTATTTCTTTCTAACATTGTCATTTTTTTTTTTATTACAAAACAGAAAAGAACTGAGCATTTCTACCTTTAAGTACCATATCGGTCAAAATGACTTCATGCATGTCTGCTACTTTTCGCCGTGACTTTAAATATGCGTGCCTTTTATTGACTAGCAACTTCCTGCTAACATAAACATAACTTTCTGATAGCAAAAACATAAATTTACTTCAGATATATCTTTCAAAACAGCATATTCTGTGCCGTGAAATAGCTCCTGTTTGAAAGTGAAAATGAAAGCGAGGCCGAGACCTTTGTGGGTGTTCTAGTATCTTAACTACATATTTATAGGTTGTATTACAAAAAAGATAATATTTTTAGGGTAATGGTGTCATAAAAGATGATGACAGACATTCAAAGCTTAATTTTAATATCTCAATAGAAGCTTTGAATGTAAATATGACTTGACAATATGACGTCTTCTATGAGAACGGTCAGAATGAATGCTATGGTAATACTAATGGTTATAGAATTCTAGCTCCACTGTTAATATAGCCTACTCTTGTGTCCATGTTAACGCAGAATGAAGCGAGTGCATCGATGCCCATTCTGGCCAATCACAGACGTTTCTGTTGAGCTCCTGAGCACACGGCCATTCAGCTCATGCTGATATGCTCTCTCATTGGCTGCAGCTCGTCACTACATCTAACCGCACGTGGGGTCGAGTCAGCTGACTGCTCTGGAATATTCAGCATGCTAGATATTGTATTTTCGCCTGCGAGGTGTCTTTGATGCGTTGTTCAGTAGTTCACACATAAAGACTGCCGAGCGCCCCCAGATTTTTCCCCGATCACAGCCCGATCTGTCGCCGAGCTCGTTAACTGCCAAATCGTGCTTAAATCGAGCTTAAAATCCTGTAGTGTGAACTAGGCTTTAAAGAAAAGCAAAAACTGTGCTAAGTAGTAAAAATTGCAAATGCAATTGTTGGTAAACCACAAAGACAACGAAATGAAATGTTTCTAATGAGAATTAAACCGAAAAACACAAGATTTGAAGATTTGTTCTCATCCCTTAAATATAAAATTTCAGCTTTTTTCAGCAAAACGACATTTTAGGTAATCTCAAGTAAAGATAAATGTGTGTCAAATGTCATTTGTGCTGACTGCCATTCCAAATTTAAATGCCGGGTTTCAAGTATGAATAGGGTTAATCGAGTTTTTAATGTGATTTATGCGATGATATTGAATGTATTTGTGTTGCTTGTTTTTTGTGATATATGTGAATGCTGATGTAATTACAGGGTTTCTGCAGGACTCACCAGATCAAAGGTACTTAAAAACTTTTTAAGACCTATTTAAGACCATTATGAATAAAATTTCAGACTTTCACAGGGCAAAACACTACGGTTTTTGGCAACGGCCAGTGGATTTTTTTTACTTGCACCATTAAAAATAAAATTCAGTTTTTTTGTTAACCACATATTTTAAATAATGTGTCGAAACAAGCAAACTGTAGTTATATACATTCATTCATTTCCCTTATTTGTCAGGGGTTGCCACAGCGGAATGAACCGCCAACTATTCCAGATGTTTTACGCAGCGGATGCCCTTCCAGCCACAACCCAGTACTGGGAAACACCCATACACACTCATTCACACAAACACACATACAATTGTGTTTACCCAATTCACTTACAGCGCATGTCTTTGGACTGTGGGGGAAACCGGAGCACCCGGAGGAAACCCACGAGAACACGGGGAGAACATGCAAACTCCACACAGAAATGCCAACTGGCACAGTCGGGACTCGAATCAGCGACCTTCTTGTTGTAAGGCGACAGTGTTAACCACTGAGCCACCGTGCCGCCCCCTGGTTATATACTATTCTTAAAAAAAGACAAGTTTTAAAAACTATAATAAACTAAATGCACAACATTTATGCATAAATACATAGAGAACTTAAAAAATATGTTATTGTAAGGATGTAAAGAAGATAGCTAAACCATATTGGTAAATAGAGTTAATAAATTTTACTTTTGTTAATAGTTTTTTTTCTTTTTATGGATTGTTGGTTGTACCGATTAGGTAGCTTTACATCAGGGGTGTCCAAACTTGGTCCTGGTGGGCCGATGTCCTGCAGATTTTAGCTCCAACTTGCCTCAACACACCTGCAAGGATGATTCTAGAAAGCCTAGTAAGAGCTTGATTAGCTAGCTCAGGTGTGTCTGATTGGGGTTGGAACTAAACTTTGCAGGACACCGGCCCTCCAGGACCGAGTTTACATGGACAAAGTAAAATTAAGACCTGTTTAAAAGTATTTAAGACCTACATCACCATACTGCAGTGAATTTAAGCTATATTAAGACCACACAGACACCCCGAATTATGTAGTGAAGCCAAAAATAAATTTCCACTTGTGGACAATAAAGAAAGTGGAATATTTATTTTGCTATTTGAGCAAATGGGAAAGCTAAAAAAAATGTATTTCACTGAACTATTGTGACTTCTGCTGCCGAGAAACCCGGAAATGTTGAAAAAAAAGTATTGAAATGTGTGATGAAGTGAGAGCAAAACTGAAAGTAAAACAATTTTGCACTTGAGTCTCTTTGAGCTGGTCTGCCCGAGGGTCTCTTTCACGGGGTCCTTGGCTGCTCCTTGTTTGGTGAGAGCTATAAGTGGAGTCTGGGCCAAGCGTGAATGAGATTGTCCCCATCGCTGCGGGGGGAAGATCCGCCGCTCCCCCTCACTGCTGGGGAGGCAGCGGGGCCGCGACGCAGATAAAGGGATCAGATGAAGGGTGTCAGATCGCATCGACTTTTCCCTCCGCTTCTGTTTCCCTGGCCACAGCTCGGCGATTCAACTGTCAGGAGATGCTAAATAAACCTGCCGTTCATTTGTAACACAAGAGTTGGCCATGGTTAACAAAGCGTCCCCGGGGACTGGTACAAACACAAGACTCACCTGATAGCAATCTCCACTCGCCAGACAAACAGCTTCTCTGGGGGAGAGAATAAATAACTGTTCCTTGGATAAGTCTCTCGCTTGGCCAGTTGGAAGAAGGTTAATTTCATGTACACTACCAGTCAATGGTTTTAAAACTGTATGATTTTTAATGTTTTTCACCAAGCCTGTGTTTTTTTGATCAGCAAAGTACAGTAAAATTACAGCAACAAAAATGTACAACTGTTAAATATTTTTACTATTTAAAACACTTTTTATATTTTAATATATACTATAAAATGTAATTTATTCCTGTGATTTCAAAGCTGAATTTTTAGCATCATTACTCTGGTCTCATGATCCTTCGGAAATTATTCTAATGTGCTGATTTGCTGTTCATGAAATGTTTATTATTATTATTATTATTATTATTGCTGCTGTTTTATTATTATGATCAATATTAATATTTAATAACAGTTGAGTCATCTTCTACAGGATTCTTTCATGACAAGAAATATGCAAAGATCAGCATTTATCTGAATAAAAATATTTTGTAACATTATACGCTAAACATTCAAAAGCTTGAAGACCATTAAATTAATTAATTGATTAATTATTGTATTCATTTATTCATTTACTTATTTATTCATTCATTCTACGGCTGCACAATAAATCGTTTCAGCATTGATATCGCAATGTGCGAACATGCAATAGTCACATCGTAGAATCTGAAATGTTGAATTGTGATTAGAATTAACCAGGAAACAGTTCTGAACACAAGTTTAATCCTACTACAGTAAACAAATTGATTTTTTAAGGCTGAGTGAATCTTTAATTTGTTTTAAGATTGAAGATGAAGATTATTTCTATTTTTATTACAATTAATACTATAGTGTTTGTTTAAATTTGATTACATTGTTTGATTACATTACATTGCTATTTGACATTTTACCTCAATACTTATTTATACATGTTAGAATATCCAAAAACACCCCAAACCCTTTGAATTGTGTCTTTGTTCTGTTGTATTCATTTATGCTTGTTTTGTTTATTATACTTTATAATAAACACACTCCCTACAAAATGATCACAATGTAAAATTATAAAGTCTATCCAAATAGAGTTATTTCAATCATCTTATAAAATTACATTCATGTTAAATATATATATTGCAGAAAAACTAAATATTGCAATGTTGTTGTTTTTTCCAATGTCGTGCAACTAATTCATTCATTCATTCATTCTTTCATTCATTCATTTTGGGGGTTAAAGAAATAGTTAATCATTTTATTTAGCAAGCATGCTTTAAATTGATCAAAACTGTTCAACATAATAATAATAATAATAATAATAATAATAATGGGGGTGACGCGGTGGCCCAGTGGTAGCACAATCGCCTCACAGCAAGAAGGTCGCTGGTTCAAGCCTCGGCTGGGTCAGTTGGCATTTCTGTGTGGAGTTTGCATGTTCTCCCCATGTTCGCGTGGGTTTCCTCCAGGTGCTCCGGTTTCCCCCACAAGTCCAAACACATGCACTATAGGTGAATTGGGTAAGCTAAATTGTCTGTAGTGTATGTGTGTGAATGAGTGTGTATGGATGTTTCCCAGTGATGGGTTGTCGCTGGACGGGCATCCGCTGCTTAAAACATATCCTGGATAAGTTGGCGGTTCATTCCGCTGTGGCGACCCCAGATTAATAAAGGGACTAAGCCGAAAAGTATGAATGAATGAATAATAATTATTATTATTATTAATGTTTTTTGAGCAACAAATCAGAATATAACATGTATATAGAATATAGCAAGTATTGTTGTTAAAAATGCAGCTTTGAAATCACATGAATAAATTACATATTCAAATATATTCAAATAAAGAACAGTTCTTTTAAATAGTAAAATTATTTCACATTTTTACTGTTTTTGCTGTACTTTAGATCAAATAAATGCAAGCTTGGTGACCAGAAGAAAAAAAGACATCTTATTGTTTTAAAACTTAAGACCTGTAGTGTATTCTTCCATAAACTGTGCACAAAATGTTTCTCTTATTGAGCTAAGATGCTGTAAGGACACACTAACTTGAAGCACGGATGAGAGCAGGAGGGGGGGGAGGCTGCAGTATATCATCAGTGTGTAAACTCGAAGTTCTGAGCTACTGAAGTGCAACACCGTGTGCATATGGCGTAAACACAACTCTGCAGCAAAAAATCCTGTCAGTGTTTCCTCTCAGGTCATAAAAAATGATTTTCAGAGTGATGGCAAAGCACTCCCTCTCAAGACTCACACGAGGGAGGTGAAGAAAAAAAAAAAAAAAAAAGAAGAAAGAAACAGCCCTGCGAGGCTTAACATCTCGGCACACAGACTCATAAAAAGCCGTAATAAACCAGAAAGCCTCTTGAGATTTGATGTTCATTCGTTCAAGTGTGCATGTGGGAGCCATACCGGAGGCTTTATTGCCAGTTTCAGATTCAAATGAGGAGTTTGGCCCATGCTGGACCTTAAATGCGAGCGTTCAGGGGTTCGTCTTCGGGTTATTTCAAGCTCACACAATCAAATAACACAGAGTCTCAGATGACGGGTGAAGGGAAGTCATGGCATTTTAAATGAAAATGAGTGTAGGGCTGTCATCTCTGTTGTTATATGTACCCTAAAACCTCAAATCACCAGGAAAGAAAGAAACTATGGGCTCTAACCTCGACAAAAACTTCCACACATGTACATTTCAACTCTTTCTATTAGAATTTTACAAACAAAATATTTGTAAATTAAATAATGTACAATGTGCAATTTATGTTATGGGGGGGTCAACATCTGAATTTCTGTCAGACCAATTTTAAATAATGCATAATAATTTTTAGGCATAAATTAAGCAATTAGACTTCATATAAAAAAACATTTATGATGATAACAGCATTACTATTTATTCATATTAATATTATTATTACTAAAACAATCTTTTGTTTGTATGGTTAGCTGCTCAGGTACTGCAATTTATGTGTAAAAATATTTATTGATAGCCAAACATGATCTTAGATTAACATGTAAACTAACTATATGCATAATTTATGTAACAATATACAATTACAATAAATCAAAACGTTAAAAAAGGACATTTATATGCATTATAAGTTCTCTGACTGATGCAAGTCTTAATTGGGGAAATTAGACCTCCCAAAACAATCTCCCATAAATCCCACACTAGTAATTAAAAATCAATCATGCAATCATGACCAACAGACATTAAATACACAGAAAAGTTGCAGAGAGATGATTACAGTGCCAGGAACGATGATTATGTGGTTGCCATATCTGTAACGCAATCAAATCTGTACTGTACAAACCTATAACAAGCACCTGAAAGCACCACAAACAAATCCGCATCCTCCGAAAATCACAAAACCGGTAGCAATGGAAAATAGGCAGAGGAGGATTTACAATAAACCAATCCTAGATATCATGTTGATAGGCACTGAGCGCACTTTTCCTTGCGCTGACAGGTGAATAAATAGCTATAATGCTCATAAATATCTGTACATAATAATAAAAAAATAATAAAAACTCACATACCAAACCCAAGCAGCCCGGAGATCAGCAGCAGCAGCAGCATCATCCCGGAGCACATCACTCGAGTCCGTGTGTGGATCTTTTCAGTAAATGTGAAGCTTTACTGAGGCAATGATGTGCGCTCACTGCGGTCCTCCAAAGTTAGGAGCGCTGATTTCTTCCAAATGCTCGATCTATTCTTTGTGGGGAATCTTTCCTGATTTTTAAATTCTCTTTTTCTTCTGGTTTGGACTGATAAATGCAGCCTGTTGACGCTGTTTCAGGAGCTCCGGGTCTCGGACCCGGCGTGCGTTCTCTCGGTCTGCCGCTCAGAGCGCATCAGAATCCGTCTCAGTCGCGGTCCGCTCCATGCTCTCTCTCTCACTCTCTCAGCCGCGGATGAGGCAGTGCTGAACGGCTTCGCTCCTCCTTCCTCCGTCTCCTCCTCCCCGCTGCCTTTACAAAGAGTCTGATACAAGTCAGCCACACACTATATGACTTAACCAACTAAATATTCTCCGTTTAGAAAAGAGAGTTGAACGGTTTGCGAACAGCGTCGTCAAAACGCAGAGCACCACAGAGAAACTGTTATGTGACGGACAACGTTACAGTTAAATATCTACCACATTTACCACAGAAAATGTTGTTAAAATGTCAGTTTTGGGCTTCAGCTTCTTGTCAATGCAGTTAAACGTTAAGGATTAATTGGAGATCTTGGCCTAAACTGGATTAAAACGGAGTAGTTAGTTACCCAGAAACAGACCCATCAGTATGACCGATTTGAACTGTCGAACACTAAAAATAAACGATTCATTGGATTTACTAATTTTTTTAACTGGTTACAAAGTAACACAACGATATTTGCTTGATTTACTGGCTTAATCTTGTTTGTTTTAAATATATCTGATTATGACCTTGTTAATGTTCACTGCAAACTTATTTTGTCCTTTATTTTTGCAAAAAAAAATATTAAACAGCATTTTCATTTTTAATTTCAGCTCCATCAAATGTTTCAAAAGCAATCCAACAACGCAAAATGTTAAAATTTTCTATAAGTTTGGAATATTTTTTTTTATTATTGGCAATATGCATTAATCTTATAAAACATGTGAGTCAAAATACTGCAAACTCTAATGTGGAAGTGGAAAATAAGGTTTGTCTATTAGCAGTGGGACAAATAACAGTGCTACTTGCGTCCCCACAGGAACTCTTGCCATTTAAACCTGATTTACTTTCAAACTGAAAAACTCAGACATTTCAAACTTAAGAATGTGTTATTGCCCTAAATAACCTGTAGATTGATCATTAGTGTGGAAAGAGAAACAACTTGTAATAAGGAAAAAAGAACCACTACAATAATTTACTTTTTGCACTTAAAAACTGAAATTTGGAGCTAACTGCGGGACACAGTCCCGAAATCAGGTGATATTTGGCAGCTCCATCAAGGGTTGTATGCTGAATGTGCTCTTATAGCCTGGAAATCAAACGTTGTCAGGGCTTTGAGTAAATCGCTTTGTTACTTTCGTCCCTGCTCTCCCCTACTCAGTAAGGTTGTTCAAACCTGATTACCCTAACCCTAAGGAAAATTAATAATTGTAGAGTTAAATATGTTTTTCTAGTTCCCCAATTCGGACGGCGTGGTGGCACAGTGTGTAGCGCTGTCTCTTCACAGCAAGAAGGTTGCTGGTTCAAGCCTCGGCTGGGTCAGTTGGCATTTCTGTGTGGAGTTTGCATGTTCTCGCCGTGTTGGTGTGGGTTTCCTCCGGGTGCTCCGGTTTCCCCCATAGTCCAAAGTCATGCGCTATAGGTGAATTGGGTAAGCTAAATTGTCCGTAACGTATGTGTGTGTATGGATGTTTCCCAGTACTGGGTTGCAGCTGGAAGGGCATTCGCTGTGTAAAACATATACTGGATAAGTTGGTGGTTCATTCCGCTCTGGTGACCCCTGATTAATAAAGGGACTAAGCCGAAAAGAAAATGAATGAATGAATGAATGAATGAGTTCCCCAATTCTAATGATAATAATGCATGCTCATGGCTTGGGTCATTTTTTTAGCTCTAATAAAAATTTATTACAGTCCTTGTGAATTTATTAATATATTAATATATTTTTTAATTGTTTGTTTTGGTAATCTTCAGTCAAAGTCTGACCATCTGCTTCTGTTTGGAGTCCTTCTCTCTTTATGCCAGTTTGATGGCTTCAGCCACAATATTCTTAAAGATCTCGTGAAGTGCATTAAATTGTGCATTTTTTATTCAAAGTAATCTGAACTGAAAAATGAAGAGAGGGTGAGACAGTGTAGCTCCTCCCCTTTTAAAAAAAAACAGCCAATAGCGTTCATTTTTCTAACAGCTCTGCCAGTGAGAGTGGTTGAGATTAAGCACATCAAATGAAAAGCAAATGAGAAGCGTTCTGAAGGGGGCGGGGCATGTTAGATATTAGAGAGCGTTTGATTGATCAAGATTTGATGAGAAAGTGAAGTATGAGGTGACGTCTTTGATCGATTTAGGCGGAAGTAACAAACTGCAAGCTTTGGATGTTTATATCATTCATTCATGCATTCATTTATATTTTCTAAAAACGAATTTTGTCACACTAGCTTAAAGATATCCTTAAAACTAACAGACTGAAACTAACACCTTAAAATGTGTATTTTAATTTCACGGGACCTTTAACCATGCCCCTCTTACTGTAGTGTGCTATGAGGGAATGATAAAGAAAGCCCCGCCCCCTACTCAATATTCAGTTAGAAATATATCGACATACCAGAGATTTTCTAATCTATATGAAGATGGAAATCTGTGTATTACTCACTACTGAAAAAAGCGTAACGGCTAACAGATTAGCCGTTTCCACAAAGCACCTCAGCCAATCATGTAACGGCATTAACATAACTGGTCAGTGTTCACAGTTGACACTGTAATTTTTATCAGGGTAAAATATACATTTGATTCACCATGAGCATGTTGTCCAGTGTAAAACAAGTTGAAGATTAGCGGACAGGCTTTCGACTGATTAAATGACAATTCCTCACAAAAGCTGTTTATTCCGTGTAGTGACACCTCTCCTTCATTGACTTCCATTAAAACAAAACAGCTGGTCTCCTTCCTCACGTACTGGCATTAGCATTAGCCATTACACCTTTTCGGTTAATGATTTCCGGCTTGCCGTCTGGCTTTGGATGTACTGGAATAAAAATCTCCTCAACTTTCGGTTCACGTGGACTTTAAAGGTGCAGTGTGTAAGTTTGAAATCCAGTGGTTGAACTAGGTATTGCATTCCTGGATCAAAACAAACGCAAGTGCAGGTTGCCAGTTCAGACCAACCGGAGCGAGTCTCGAGCCTTAAGGCTGATTTAAATTGTGTTAAATAAAAGCAACGGCACGCGATAGAAGGAATAATTTCCATACTAAAAGGAGTTTTTGTTCTAACCAACACCTAGAATTGATATATTAGAAACGGCTTCTATTTCTCACAGCTGAACAACAGAAAACTGACAATGATCACCTCAGGTACACCTCATGTGCTTTATTCAGCGTTAAATGCTAACCATGTGAGTTTGAATGCCATTTTACAGGACATTTATTGGCATACTACTGAAAGCAGCAGCAGATAGTTCACCTCAGATCTTGAACATAAAATAAACCATTTGAAACTGAACTTTAAAACTGTGAAATAATGCAAACCAACACATATCAGTGATTCAGCATGTACATTTACTAATGTTAAAGAGGTTTAATATGTATTAATTATATTGCAAACCTTACCATTTCGTGAGTGAGTGCATATTCTGTGCTTCTGAATGGCTGTATTTAAATTTCTGTGGTGTTTCGTCTGGTGCAAACAGCCAAATTGCTTATCACTGCAAATCTAGTCACGTAGCGTGTTGTTAGGACACGGGGTTACAATGTAACCTGCTCACCTAATGTTTACGTTCGTAATATTTATATTATTTGCTAATAATAACCTCATGTGGAATACTGAATCTGCGTCTCATTTCAGAGTCTGCTACTGTCCACTGGAGGTCGCATTTCGGTCACGGGCGCATTGAGAGCCTCCCTGACTGAATGAATGAATGAATGAATGAATGAATGAATGAAATATGCGGTTTTCACAATATAATTGGCTAAACTGGCATTGGGCGGGTTAAAAGAACCAAAACAAAGACAGCATACACACACGTAACACACATTTTCAAAGCAGAATATCTGACTTTAGCATTGTTTTTCAGATAAACAAGAATGTTCACTTCGCATGTTTCTTAAATATCTGCAAACATATTATGGTATTTGCATGCTCTAGAAAAGTAAAAAAAAAAAACTTACATACAGCACCTTTAAGCACCACAGAAGAACTTTAAAAACTGGGCTAAAGTTATCTAAAACCAATAATTATTTGCTCATAACCCCAATGAAAGTTGTGTTTAGAGGTATGGCTCCTTTTTAAAATCGTACGTTTTTGTGCGAATTACTCACTTTTCTGTCAATATACAGACGTAAAAAAAAATAGTTATGTTTCCTTTACTTGCATTGTTAAAAACATGGCAATCCTTACTGAAGTTATACAAGTATAATATGACTATAAATAGATATAGCTTGCAAACTTTTAACCAACCATTTCAAATGTCAAGACTTGTGTAGAACCTATTTAGACAAAATAAAATGCGTCAAAACAACTCCTGACAATTTAAATTGCTGTCAGAGTTCAGTAAATCACAAGCTGGAGAAAAGGCTCTTTTTCTTGCTGCATTTCAGTTCCAGCAAATTCTGCTACCGAGCGAAATGACAGAACATGTGTTAGCTATCGATTGTATACAAATACAATACAATGCCCAGAGGCGTTTTGTTTTTCCCACGAACATTCTGGATTCATCTTTATTTTTTGAAATCAAAGCGTCTGACTGACAGAATGTAGGTTGTGCTACCTACCTCCTGTCAGGACACATCAGTAAAACTAACAGAAAACCGAAAACTCGCATCTTCTCGCAGTTCTGCCGACTACTCATTATAGTGTGCTACTTTTCTTTCTATATCTCTTAGTGGTTCACTTTCTACATATGTGTGGGTTTCGGAAACTTTGGGTTACTGATAAAAGCATTGCATTCCCTCGTTTTAACCACCTCAGTTCTCAGTTCTTTCTTGAACAGTCGCCCATTTCCACACTGCTGGTAATTAAACACCTCTAGACTGGGCTAATGGTCATCCGAAGCTCAATTAACAGCCTAAATTAGGCTATTTGCTTCTCTTAAGCAGTTTTATTAAATTAACATGCTGCATATTTGAAGTTAAATAGCTGATTATATATAGGCTGGTTCTTTCCTAATGCTAACATTATCCCCGGCTATTCAGGCACCTATAAAAACCGCATTACATTTTGCTCATTTTGAAGCAATACTAATTTGGTCAGATTTATTTTACAAATACAGTGACGTATGCCACAACCAGACTTAACTCGCAGACATAATTCACGCCAATGGCCTCTCAATCTGACTTTACTTTGAGCAAATGAGTTCCCATCTGACACGAAATCTCTTTTCCTGCTTCATTTGCTTGCTGTCGTTCTGTGGAAAGTGGCGCATTAGACGTCTGTTGTGACAGACTGTATATATGTGACTACATGTTCACCTCTGACTGTGTCTAAATCTCAATTTAATAACCATGTCATCTTGACATACTACGTTTGTTATGGTTTCGTCCTCATTGAATGTGTCATCACGTTCGCAGCATAATGCGCAAACTAATGAATTTCTGAAGATCATTATCACAACATAGGGAGTACGCTAGAACACAGACAACAGCCTTGTTCACAGACTTTTCTAATTTAGTACTTAAATAATAATAAAAAAAAGAAAATTTAAGCATGTGTTCATCCAGTTTTCAGGACACCTGCTAATTTTCGTCATTATCATTATTCATCAAAACCAAAAGTTGGGTAGCTGTGAGTGAACAATTTTCCAATACTTTCCTTTAATCACAGAACTTAAATGTCATGCTTAATGTTTCAAATATCTTCATTTAACGCATCTATATTAATTATTGAATTCCAAAATCAAACGTTTTAGTTGCTGGACTCAAAAAATCACTTTTGCTGCTTGTCCAAACTACTTATTTAAAATGAGTTGAATCAGCACAATTCTTAAGTTTTTAATTTAACTTAATCGTTTCATGTTTAATCCACTTACATTTGTAAAAACAATGAAGTTAACTTAATGGATTTGTGTTAGGACAACATGAATGAATTGTGTGGAACCCAGTATTTTTTACAGTGTGCATTAATAAAACTTGACTAGACATAATACACACATTTTTTTATTAAAAAAACAATGTCTCGTAATTCAAATAGTGTCCATTTTATTGGAGAATTCATACAGTTCAAATGGTAGCATGAATAAACAGCACCATTCCTTCCTGATTACTATAGTACTAAAACATCAAAGATCATAACAAGGCAATTATCAATCAATGTTCCTACTTAATCATCAGTAAAACAGCTTAAGTAATGTGATGTAGCATTACATTTACCTCAGGCAGTTCATTCATTGTCCAGAGCTAGATAGTTCACAAGAGAAATTAACTCAAGAGAAGAACATTTCTCTAAATATGTGCACTACATATACATAATCACATATATATTGATTTTATTTTACCTAAGGTTTGGGTAAAGTCATATTAAAATATGTGTTCTGGGTTTGTCACAAAATCGAAAAATGTGTTATTAACCACCCAGCCAAATTTGAATGGTAAAAAAAAACACCAAGTAACTAAAATAAGTTACTAAATCTTTGAAGAATAGGCAGGCCATCCCTCAACTGTTAAATACTGGGTTGTTGCTAGAAGGGATACAGCTGTGGCTGGAAGTTCATTCATACATTCATTTTCTTTTTGGCTTAGTCCCTTTATTAATCAGGGGTCGCCACAGCGAAATGAACCGCCAACTTATCCAGCATATGTTTTGCGCAGCAGATGCCCTTCCAGTGGCTGGAAGTTAATTATTTATATTACTTATTAAATTACCCATTAATTGTATTTGATTAACGTCAACCCCTACCCCAAACCTAAACCCAACCCGCTCAGAAATGTAAAAAACAGTCATTACCGAACATTATTCATTTAATATATTAAATTATCCATTAAATTGTATTTTATTGATCTGTGGGACGATATTCTTAAATAAATTCACTCATCGTCAATGTGTGCCCAGCACTCTCTCATTCAATTTAAAGTAGTACACAGAGCCTATATTTCTAAGACTAAATTAGCCCAAATGTTTCCTGGTACTAGTTGTCATTGTGCTGAAGGCACCTTATTTCACATGCTCTGGACTTGTCCTAACTTAGAGCATTTCTGGCGGTTAATATTTGATTCATTACCTGTGATTCTTCAGCACAAGCTAGAACCAGATCCGCAGGTGGCACTGTTTGGGGTTACTTCAGAGGAAATACAGTTGCCTCCATCAAAGTGTAAAATCATTGCTTTTTCGACTTTATTGGCACGTAGAGCTATTTTGTTAAAATGGAAAGATTCTCGTCCCTCCCACTCATGCTCAGTGGATTAGAGAAACTATGTCATGTCTCTATTTGGAAAAAATCAGGTTTTCATTAAGAGGGTCGGAGGGGAAATTTTTTAAGGTGTGGTAACCTTTTATTGAATATGTGGAAAATCTCAAATAATTTGATTTTGCTGTACATATGGTATGTATTGTTATATGTTTGTATTTTTGTATATCTTTTTTTTTTTTTTTTTTTGGACCTACGTGTACAATTGTACATTCGTTAATTTTCGGCTATCCCGCTGTTAGATTGGTATGGGTTAGGGGTTTGTATTGTTGTTTTTCTGGTTTGAAAAACTGGAAATCAATAAAAATATCTAAACCAAATTGTATTTTATTAACATCTGCCCCTGCCCCTAACCCCCACAGTAATGTCAAAATATTAATTATTGTTGTACAATGTGACAAAAATGATGCTATATTGATGTAAGTAAGCTGTATCCCTTCTAGACTTTATCCAAAGTTTGCTATAACCTAAATGGATACAGATTAAATATTTGAGTGCACTAATATAGACAACAATGCACATAAGCACTGCGTAGAGTTGAATCCTTCTTGTCTTCAATGCAAGCAGAGCTCGTGGCTGCTTAGCACTGACAGACACCACAAGAACAACCATAAAAGGAAAAAGTGGTGCAGATGCTAACTGTAAACATTCTAGGATTTTAAATTATATCTATTCTGATAGCTAGCAAAATGTAGACTGTAGTAACAAACGGTGACAGTAACTCGAGATTGAAAAGGAGAACCAATGACTCTAAAACGCAATAGTAATTTTGCGAAAGATCAATTGGTGAACACTTTTTTTTAACGCTTTAGCTCCCCTTAATTCAGTACTACATACTTCAAAGTCTTTGTAATGTGTTTCAGCAATACATTTCTTACATTTCTAATTTGTTCAGAAACAATTCTCAGACTTGTCTTTAACATGTTAGTGATATCGGTGCGGCACGGTGGTTCAGTGGTTAGCACTGTTGCCTTACAGCAAGAAGGTCTCTGGTTCAAGTCCCGGCTGGGCCAGTTGTCATTTCTGTGTGGAGTTAGCATGTTCTCGCCGTGTTGGCGTGGGTTTCGTCTGGGTGCTCCAGTTTTCCCCACAGTCCAAACACATGCACTATAAGTGAATTGGATGAACTAAATTGGCCGTAGTGTATGAGTGTATGAATGCGAAAGTGTATGGGTGTTTCCCAGTACTGGGTTGGTGCTGGAAGGGCATCTGCTGCGTAAAACATATGCCAGAATAGTTAGCGGTTCATTCCGCTCTGGCGACCCCTGATAAATAAGGGACTAAGGAAAATGAAGGGAAATGAATGAATGAATGTTAGTGATATCCTAATTATTTAATGAACAAGTTTAAATAACAGATTAAATCAAATTATGAAAACCATTGCGCTAATTATTTTTATTTCAGCAAAAAAAGCTGAAACAGTTGAAACATGGTTTTTATATTACGCCGACAACAACAAAACTTCTTACAGGCAATTAACATGTTTGCATAATTTTTGGAGTTTTGAATATTACATCTGCAATATAAACAGCAATTGAGTTTAATAGTTTGCTCTCTTATGTTAATTGCATCCTATTATAGCATATTCTAGAACTTTGCAAGAAATAGGGATGTCTATACAGTTTATATCCGTGATAGATTTTCATTATCCTTAAGATTGTAATTACAGTTGCCACAATTTGTTCAATAAACCACTGTTTAATTATAAAAAAAGGAAGCAGCAATTTGATTTAAGCCAGCGTTTGTATTGAATTTTTGCATACAATCACACCTTTATAACATCATTACTTTTGAATTTTCTGACATTTTCCAACTAGTGAAACGAGATAATGAGAAAAACTGAAAAATGACATCATAGGCAAGAATGGAGACTGTGGATGTAAACCTAAAAAGGAGAGCAGTTTCATAGAGATGATAAAAACAAACATTATTTTTAGCCTTCACCAGGGCTGAAATGGGACAAAAAATTAAAATAAAAGAAAAAAAATCGGCCCTGGCATTTTGGGCCAGAGCAGCCCACTACATACAATCAAAATGCTACCCATCTGTGCACGCCCTTGAATATGTTTACCAACTCCTATTCTGTAAAAGCACAAAAGCCATATATAGGACATAATGAGAGTTGACAAATTAAAAACTTGAAAAAAATTATTTATTATTATAATAAAATTATAATCCACACTGGAAGTCCATCTTGTGTGTGCCTGTGTGTTATGAGGGAGCCTATACTAAATAATGAACAACAAAAACTGCCTGCTGACGCACACAGTTAATGTTGATTAACAAAATAAAGTTAATTATTAAAAGCAATGTATCAGAGACCCTTAACAAATTAAAATGTTTAACTCAACAGTGAAACATCAAAACACAGCTTAAAGATTTGATATAGTTAATCAAATGAACTTAAACGATTAAAAATGCAACAAATATTTATTTGGGCCCGAACTACAAAACCAAATTTAAAACAATTTCAGTATTAGTTTTGCTTAAGTTGCACACTAGTTTGATCATGTATAAATATCATTATAACTATATTGTATAAATATTATTATAACTATAAGCCTACATGCTGACAATCAAAAACTAAATTACATGATATCACAGGTGATTGTCTTCTGACACAGGTGATTGTCTTCAAACTTCTCATAGAGCGTGAGAAGCATACAGTTCTTTAGGATCTATCATTTGTAAAATAAAGACTTGCAGGTTAAGGAAACAGCATGGGAGGAAGTTGCCGCGGGACTTGGTGCAGATGAAGAGTAAAAATAAAAAGTGTATTTATATAAATAGATAGGTAACGAGATAGAATAGACAGAGATAGATTAATGTGCAACAGTCGCCAATCCGATGTGCGCTGCAGACGCAGCCCATGTGAAAGGCAAACGTCTGCGCGCTGCTTCAGATGATAATCCAGGATCGCATCGTTCTTGGCAAAATCATGACATGCACGTATTAATGTACAGTTTTATTGTAAATCTAAAAAGAAAAAGATCCAAGCACTTTTATTTTGAAATATGTGCTTAATATACACAAAGTTAATCAAGAATGTTAAGAGATAGTTCACCCAAAAATGAAATTTCTGCCATCATTCACCCTTCACTTGTTCAAAACCTACACTCAAAAAAAAGGTTGCTTGTTCAAACTACTTATTTAAAATGAGCCGAAACAACACAATTATTGAGATTTCATTGGGACACCTTAATTTTTTTATGTTCAAATTTGTTAAATCTGTAAAGTTAACGTAATAGATTTGTGTTGGGACAATGTGAATGAATTGTGTGGAACCCTGCATTTTTTACAGTGTATTTGATTTTCTTTTCTTCTCTATTTTGAAAAATGCCGGTTGCTGGTGCCCACTGACTTACATAGTATTATTTTTTTCCCATACAAATGATATTAATGGGTCTTAGCAACCAGCATTTTCCAAAATGTCTTCTTCAAAGAGTTTACACTTAGCTAATGCTTGAATGAGTAAAAGCATATTTGGTACTCTGTCCCGGGAGAGAGCCCTGAGCTCTAAGGATCCACGAGCCCGGGACTCCCTCTATTTAGACAGGAGGGATAAAGGTGGAGTCTGAGCTCAGATAGGTCTCAAGAACTCCCCTGCTATTGGATTTAGGAAGAAGTGGAAGGAGTCGGGGTGGAAGGGGAGTTTTGTCGAAAAAAAACGAGGATGACAAAGGTAAGGAAGGCGGACTATTTATATACATTTGAATAAGTCTGATTGGTTAGTTAGTGACTGATGACGCGAGACCCGCCGTGGTCAATCATAGTATGTGATCCTCTCGAAATTTGATTAGAAAACTTCACTTTGTCTTCAACAGAAGAAAGAAAATCATAAAGGTTTAAAACCACATGAGGGAGAATACATTTTTGGGTGAACTATCCCTTTAAGTCTTATGTACAAAGCCTTATTACATCTTCATTCATTCATTTATTCATTCATTCATTCATTTTCTTTTCGGCTTAGTCCCTTTATTAATCTGGGGTTGCCACAGCGGAATGAACCGCCAACTTATCCAGCTTATGTTTTGCGCATGCTCTTCCAGCTGCAACCCATCACTGGGAAACACCCATACACACTCATTCACACACATACACTACGGACAATTTAGCTTATCCAATTCACCTATAGCGCATGTCTTTGGACTTGTGGGGGAAACCGGAGCACCCAGAAGAAACCCACGTGTACACAAGGAGAACATGCAAACTCCACACAGAAATGCCAACTGACCCAAGCAGCCGACGCTCAAACCAGCGACCTTCTTGCTGTGAGGTGACATCGCTACCCACTGCACCACCGCGCCACCCCCTTAATACATCTTTAATTTTTAATTTCCTATCATTCTTTGCTTCAGACAAGTTTGTCATTTTGTGATTCTCCTCATAGCTGGTTGGTTTGGTTTATGGCTTACAGTGCAAAAAAAAAATACTGTGCTTCACACAATTCCTTCATGTTGTCCCAACAACACAAATCGATTAAGTTAACTTAATTGTTTAAAAAAAAAAAAAAGTGGATGAAACATAAACCATTAAGTTGTCCCCCCAAAAAACTTAAGAATTGTGTTGTTTCAACTCATTTTAAATTAGTTTGAACAAGCATCAAAAGCCATTTTTTGAGCGTAATAAAGACTCTGGAATTGTATGCTAATGCACTGTATTGTAGTCCTTGTGTTGCAAGTAGTTAACAATTTACGTTTTATATCACACTTTAACATTTATTTGAGGCTACTGTTCAGAATGCGTGAATAAATAGCCTTTTAGTCCCACTATTCATGTTTTATTAATTGCATAAAATTAACATGCTAAATGGACAGACCTAGTAGTACGCTAAAAATCATACAAAAGGACGTTGTTCATGTGGACTATAGAGATGCGAATCATGATTTCTGCTTGTGTGGTGGATCCGGCCACACATATTCCACCGGGATCTAAATGAACCATAAAACTAGCTGATTATCATTCACGAGCACTTGGCACTGCAACCTCCCAAAACCTCTGCGTACATAAATTATGCTGTCGCTGTTTTGTAGAGGTAAGCCTACGAGCTGTTTACATAATTGAATTCGTATGCAAACACGACCAACAGGAAAATATGAACTTCTTTGGCATTTTAAGCACTTTGACCTGAAAAAAAAAAGTCTACTTACAGTATTTTCTGCGGCTTCTCTCTTCCTGAAAGTTGCTAATCGATTGCGTGGATTTCAGGACCCGTAAAGACAGCGATCCAAATTTCTCAGATTGATGATCACTTGTTTGATATCGTTCCATGCAATTGCAATACATATTTATGAATATCGAGCTGAAGATAAATAATGAAAGGCAGAAAATGAGACGAGTAAAGTACATGAGCCATCGGAGGATAAAACTATATTCATAATCTGTTCAATTATTCAATATAATGTCAGTCCACATGCTTCTGAAATACACAATCTCTATCCTCTATCATCCGTAGAAGTCTTTTTTGATGGAATACAGCAGGTTTACATGCTAATTCAGATGCGTTTGGCCACAATAACTACAACTAAAGCTATGAATAGCGTTTTTTTATGCATAATTTATAGGCAGTTGTTGCATGTCATGTTGGGAGGGATGTATTTCCAATGTCAGATGGCACGGTAAGAACCTTTATACTTTTCTGCCAAGTGACCTAAACATGAGTCAAAGTTGTTTAATGATTTTTCAGAAACACTTTCTGAAGCCTCATATTTCACATTCGGAGTCGTGTGTCTTTTTTTTTTTTAACAGAAACCGATATGGTGTACGTACAAAAGCCCAGCATGCCTGACAGCAATGAAACATTTTCTTCAGCATATTTGAAAATGTTTCTCTTGACACAGAAGGCCTTCTAATTCAAAAGAAGTTTTAAAAGAAATTCTGCGGCTGGAATGAGCGTTTGATTGGTTTCTATTCATAGACGCGGTTGATAATTGAGACTAAGAGTGACTGATGTCTAAAAATACAAATGAACAGGCAGAGGTAAAGGTTCAGCAGTCGATAGGTCCTCTTCTGTGATGCTGAAAGGATGTCATGTCAAATCTGAAAACAGGGAGTGATTTCAAAAGCAGAACCCGTTTATTCAGCTATCTGAAATCAAATTGGTAATAACGCGCTCATAAAGCAGGAATGCGATTCAAAATAGTTAATTAAAAATCCTCATGAAGTAGTAACAGACTATTATACTATAACGGATTATGTATTCATCATCTTAACATTTTTGATCATCAACTTTTTGTATAATTTGTATCAAACGGAATTTACTTTATATAGTGTGTACTTATGTACTTTAGGTAGTGTACACTACCTGACAAAAGTCTTGTCGCCTATCCAAGTTTTAGGAACAACAAAAAACTTGACTTCTAGTTGGCTAATATGAAAGGCAAAGGCCTCTAGATTACGCTTATTTTACCAAAATAAAATATGATCATGCCTTGATTATTAATTAATTAGGACAGTAAGGTCTGACTTTGCTTAGACAAAAGTCTTGTCACTTCACAGAAATAATGTACAGTATAGAATATAAAGTCATGGTGCAGTGGAAAAAGAATTAATATTGTGTATGACTCCCATGAGCTTGGAGGATTGCATCCATACATCTCTGCAATGACTCAAATCACTTATTAATAAAGTCATCTGGAATGGCAAAGAAAGCGTTCTTGCAGGACTCCCAGAGTTCATCAAGATTCTTTGGATTCATCTTCAAAGGAAAATCTTCATCTTACCCCAGACATACTCAATAATGTTCATGTCTGGTGACTGGGCTGGCCAATCCTGGAGCACCTTGGTCTTCTTTGCTTTCAGGAACTTTGATGTGGAGGCTGAAGTATGAGAAGGAGCGCTATCCTGCTGAAGAATTTGCCCTCTCCTGTGGTTTGTAATGTGATGGGCAGCACAAATGCCTTGATACCTCAGGCTGTTGATGTTGCCATCCACTCTGCAGATCTCTCGTACGCCCCCATACTGATTGTAACCCCAAACCATGATTTTTCCTTCACCAAACTTGACTGATTTCTGTGAGAATCTTGGGTTCATGCGGGATCCAATAGGTCTTCTGCAGTATGTGATGATTGGGATGCAGTTCAACAGATGATTCATCGAAAAAAAATCTACCTTCTGTCACTTTTACAAATTATTAACTAGAAGTCAAGTTATTATTTGTTGCTCTTACAACTGGGATCGAAGACAAGACTTTTGTCAGGTAGTGTATATGTGTACATGTGTACACTCTAAAATCAAGCAGTGCAGTTAATTAAATTAGTTCCTTTGTGTCACGTTAGTGGGAGGTATTGCAGACAGGACAAGAGCTAGGATCCATGTGCATTTAATGATGAGACATCGTGCAAAAACAGGAC
>CAIGQV010018202.1:3631487-3648890 GCA_903798115.1 Danio jaintianensis
GATCTGGAGCATGAAGCTGTGGAGGACCTGGAGCATGGAATTCAGGCGGATCTGGAGCATGAAGCTGTGGAGGACCTGGAGCCATGGAGTTCAGGCGGATCTGGAGCATGAAGCTGTGGAGGTATTGCAGACAGGACAAGGGGTAGGATCCATGTGCATTTAATGATGAGACATCGTGCAAAAACAGGACATCCAGGAACACAAAGTAACAAAATAACAATAAACAAAACAACAAACTATGATCAGGAACTGTGACATAAACTAAGCAAAAACAACAAGACCAAACAATACCATACAAAAACAACAGCAACAAGAAGACATATAACGACAGAGCAAAGACAAGACGGGTGGAGGGTATATTTATAGTCCAAACAATGAGAAGTGATAGGATGCAGCTGCGTGTGTGATGAGTGGAAGTGGAAACCGGATGTGTGTGGCGGAATGATGGGAATTGTAGTTCGTTATGATTTGTAGTTCACCAGCGATCTCTGAAGTCCTTGATCGCTGGTGAACATGACACTTTGACTTATAATTTTTAATTAAAGTTCATTAAGTTAATAGAAACATGTCACGTGAACTCAAAATCTAATTGCATTAAACTAAATTTAAACTTGTGAGTTAACCTAACCATGCAGATTTCAAGTTCCCAGCGTGTTTTCTGTCAGGCTGGAAAATAAATATAAAATAGGAAGTGTCATTGTGTATTTTTTAAACACGATTAACAGGGAGACATGATGTAGACTTTAATATTGTGATATGTTGATATTTCTTTTGTAAAAAATACAATTGTAAAACTCTACTAACTCAGATTACACATCTAGTTAAAGGTGCTGTATGTAAGTTTTTGACTCTTCTAAAGCATAAAAATACCATAATATGTGTGCAGATATTTAAGAAACATTCCAAGTGAACATTCTTGTTTATCTGAAAAACAATGCTGAAGTCAGATATTCTGCTTTGAAAATGTGCGTTACGTGCTGGAAGGTCTCTCTTTGTTTTGGTCCTTTTAACCCGCCCACTGCCAGTTTAGCCAATTATATTTCAGCACCCTGGGTTGCCTTGTTGGAAAACCGTGTATTTCATTCATTCATTCAGAAAGGCTCTCAAAGCAAGCGTCCGTGACCAAAATGTGGCCTCCGGTGGACAGTAGCAGACTCTGGAATGAGACGCAGATTCAGAGTTCCACATGAGGTTATTAATTAGCAAATAATACAAATATTATGAAAGTAAACATTAGGTGAGCAGGTTGCATTGTAACCCCGTGTCCTAACAACACGCTACGTGATGAGATTTGCAGTGATAAGCAATTGGGCTGTTTGCACCAGACGAAACACGACAGAAATGTAAATACAGCCATTACTTATATAGCCAAATATAGCCACAGCTTACTGCACTCAAATGAAATGGTAAGGTTTATAATCTAATTAATACATATTAAACCTCTTTAATATTATTAAATGTACATGCTGAATCACTGAATGTTGGTGCTGTCAATCTGGCAACCTGCGCTTGCATGTGTTTTAAACCAGGCATGCAATACCTAGTTCAACCACTGGGTGTCAAACTTACATACTGCACCTTTAAGTCAACAAAACTCAAATAGTCTAAGTAAAGGACACTCAACATAAGGCACATTTGTAATATATTAGTAAGAAATAAATAATACAATAAAGTTACAATTACTTAATTGATTTGAGTCATTGAGTTTGTGCAATCCAATTAAGTAAATTTAACATTTATATTTACAGTGTGTGGCTTCATGGGATTTAAAGTGTGCATTAAATATTCTCCTCAGAAGCGGAAGTATTAGGTCATTCAGGTTCATTCTTTTGACTACTCTTTTATTCAGACACATTTCTTTTGTCACATGCTGTTTTTCACCTCCAATACAGTCTATTGTGAATGCAGCCAAATGAAAGTAGCCGCTGACCATTTTCACCTTGGCACAACATCTTAAAAGCGTGTCCACAATATTACATAAATCTGAAATAAATAAACTTTCTGCCCTATTTTATTGTTTTTCTCATTCTTCCTTCACATGCATGCTTTTGTGCTCGTAGTTATGGTTTAAATCACCCCTGGAGAACCGGCTGCACTGCATATAAAGCACCTGCCAAATTCAGATCTGATTTAAAAGAGTAGTTTTAAAGGTTTATGATCAAAATTTTAGCGAAATATTTCATTCTGAGAGATGAGGCTGTTGACAGGTGTCTTCCTCAATATATCTCTCAGGATGGGCAAATCTCTCGCCATTTGGATCCTGTCTGCTGGAGATAAATAAAATATCAGCGGATGTTTAAGACGTCGGTAGGCCAGCAGTAATATTTCAGCGGCAGAGTCGAAACAGATGATTGGTGCTGCGTTCAGAGAAAAAGCAAGGGTGCTGACAGGTCCATGGGAGATGCGGCGGGATGACGGCAGTGGGCTGTTGTCTTTGTCTTTATTTTGACGGTATATGAACAAAAAATAGGAATGTTGTCATTTCATTGCTTTCCTTTGCAACGTGACATTTTGTACCTGCCAGTATAAGCAAAAGAAGTTCTAGACTATGAGGTGGTGCTACTACATTCAAAAAAGTAACATATGCTGTTTGTTCAAACTACTTATTTAAAATGAGCTGAAACAACACAATTCTTGAGGGTTTCTTGGGACAACTTAATTGTTTTATGTTCAATCCACTTAAATTGTAAAAACAAATAAATTAACATAATTCCTTCATGTTGTCCCAACACAAATCGATTAAGTTAACTTTACTGTTTTTACAAATTTAAGTGGATTGAACATAAAACAATTAAGTTGTCCCAAAAAAACCTCAAGAATTGTGTTGAATATAAAGTAGTTTGAAAAAACAGCAAAAAATTATTTTTTTAGTAATGCTTCTGTACACTGAAAAAAATGATTCATTGGATTTACTCCTCTTTTTTTTAAGGTAAGTGATTGCAAATTATATGGGCTGAATTTAAACAAAGAAATTAAATTTAGTAATGTTCAACTTAATTTGTTTGTTTAAATTCAGCCCAAATACACTACCTGACAAAAGTCGTCGCCTATCCAAGTTTTAGGAACAACAAACAATGACTTGACTTCTAGTTGGCTTATATGAAAGGCAAAGGCCTCTAGATTATGCTTATTTTACCTAAATAAAATATGATCATGCCTTGATTTTTAATTATTTAATTAGGACAGTAAGGTCTGACTTTGCTTAGACAAAAGTCTTGTCACTTAACAGAAATAATGTACAGTATAGAATATAAAGTCATGGTGCAGTGGAAAAAGAATGAATATTGTGTATGACTCCCATGAGCTTGGAGGACTGCATCCATACATCTCTGCAATGACTCAAATCACTTATTAATAAAGTCATCTGGAATGGCAAAGAAAGCGTTCTTGCAGGACTCCCAGAGTTCATCAAGATTCTTTGGATTCATCTTCACTGCCTCCTCCTCCATCTTACCCCAGACATGCTCAATAATGTTCATGTCTGGTGACTGGGCTGGCCAATCCTGGAGCACCTTGACCGTCTTTGCTTTCAGGAACTTTGATGTGGAGGCTGAAGTATGAGAAGGAGCGCTCTCCTGCTGAAGAATTTGCCCTCTCCTGTGGTTTGTAATGTAATGGGCAGCACAAATGTCTTGATACCTCAGGCTGTTGATGTTGCCATCCACTCTGCAGATCTCTCGCACGCCCCCATACTGAATGTAACCCCAAACCATGATTTTCCTTTACCAAACTTGACTGATTTCTGTGAGAATCTTGGGTCCATGCGGGTTCCAATAGGTCTTCTGCAGTATTTGTGATGATTGAGATGCAGTTCAACAGATGATTCATCGGAAAAATCCACCTTCTGCCACTTTTCCAAATGATCAACTAGAAAACAAGACTTTTGTCAGGTAGTGCAAACTGTTAGCAACCACTTACCTTAAAAAAATTGAGTAAATCCAATGAATCTTTTTTCTTCAGGTGTAAGAAACACGGTTAATGACATTCAATCGCTGACCAGTGCATTCAGATCCAATGATGAAGCTGTAAGTCACCTCATCTGCAGACAGCTAAATTAAGCACGTCAAATGAATAGATTGTTCTGTGTTTCACTCTGACACATCAACCTGGAGAAATCATTTTCCAAGCAAGACTAATATGCAAGAAATGGCAATAAAACAGACTGAAAATACACTCCCGCTAATGTTTATTTGAAGATGAGTTTTTTGCAGAGCTTGTTCACATTAGGAATATAATAATGGTATGTTTAACTTACAACATGATAAAGGTAGAGTTCTTCTATGAAACCATGGCAACCAAAATGTCTTGATTGCAACAGAAGTCAAGCATGATAATGGAAATTTCATGGACAATTCCAATACATTTCCTCTGGGGTTAATAAAGTGTCTTCTCTCTCTACAAGAAAACATTGAGTTAATATTATAAGAAAGTATTCTTGGCAACACTTCACAATAAAGCTGAATTTAACAACATTAGTACACGGCAAAGCATTAATCTTAAAGGGTACCATGTCTATCAAGACTTGTATGGCTTAATATGACATAAATAATGTCGCTAAATGAAATAAGAAGTAAAAACCCAATAGGAAATTTACAAAGATTTGTAAACACCTCATTTATTTTGAACTATGTTGGTGCTATTATTTTAAGTGTGCAGTGTGTTATGGCAAATGACTTGGTATGAATGGTGTCAATGAATATCAGTGTTTTGTTTTCCCAATTTTGTTGCTTTGACAGTAGAAACGGATAAAACCTTTTTACATCATTGAAAATATTGGCAACGGCACAGTCCAAAATATGTATAAAAGGATGTGGATTTTGTAAAATAACATACACTTTCCGGCCACTTTATTAGGTACACCTGTACAACTGTTCGTTAATGTAAATTTCTAATCAGCCAATCACATGGCAGCAACTCAATGCATTTAGGCATGTAGACATGGTCAAGACAATCTGCTACAGTTTAAACTGAGCATCAGAATGGGGAAGAAAGGTGATTTAAGTGACTTTGAACGTGGCATGGTTGTTGGTGCCAGACGGGCTGGTCTGAGTATTTCAGAAACTGCTGATCTACTGGGATTTTCACGCACAAACATCTCTAGGGTTTACAGAAAATGGTCTGAAAAAGAGAAAATATCCAGTGAGCGGCAGTTCTGTGGGCGCAAATGCCTTGTTGATGCCAGAGGTCAGAGGAAAATGGCCAGACTGGTTCTAGCTGATAGAAAGACAACAGTAACTCAAATAACCACTCATTACAACGAGGTATGCAGAAGAGCATCTCTGAACGCACAACACATCAAACCCTGAGGCAGATGGGCTACAGCAGCAGAAAACCACACCGGGTGCCACTCCTGTCAGCTAAGAACTGGAAACTGAGGCTACAATTCACACAGGCTTACCAAAATTGGAAAACAGAAGACTGGAAAAACGTTGCCTGGTCTGATGAGTCTCGATTTCTGCTGCGACATTCGGATGATAGGGTCAGAATTTGGCGTCAACAACATGAATGCATGGATCTATCAACGGTTCAGGCTAGTGGTGGTGATGTACCCATCTTCTGATGGCTACTTCCAGCAGGATAACGCTCCATGTCATAAAGCGCCAGTCATCTCAGACTGGTTTCTTGAACATGACAATGAGTTCACTGTACTCAAATGGCCTCTACAGTCACCAGAACTCAATTTAATAGAGCACCTTTGGGATGTGGTGGAACGGGAGATTCGCATCATGGATGTGCAGCCGACAAATCTGCAGCAACTGCGTGAATATGGACCAAAATCTCCAATAATATTTCCAGCACCTTGTTGAATCTATGCCACGAAGGATTAAGACAGTTCTGAAGGCAAAAGGGGGTCCAACCGAGTACTAGTAAGGTGTACTTAATAAAGTGGTCGGTGAGTGTAAAGCTGTCATAGTTTTTTTTTTTTTTTTTTTACATATTTAGAGACATTTACAGACATTTCCCAACCCTGTTCCTGGAGGCACATCGAAAGTACACATTTTAGATGTCTCCCTTTCCTTATCTGACCCATTAACTTCAGCTTTTGGAGTCTCTTCTTATTTTCTGATGAGTTGATTTAGGTGTGTTTGATTAGGAAGAGTTTAAAAATGTGTACTGTTGGTGTGCCTTCAGGAACAGGATTGGGAAACGCTGGTTTGGATTATATTAAGTCATGCATTATCACTGCGCATGATACGGTAGCAAAGTTCCTTGATTATTATGCCAGAATGAGTGTATAGTTCCTCGCCATATCGGCCTAGAAAATAGCAGCTTTTAATTTTACATTGGTTTGAGTACGCAATGTAACTACAGCTTTAAATATAGAAGAATTATCAAAGTTCTTTGGTAATTTTTGAGAGCGATGCTAACGGTCTAATCTGATTCAATGATCTATGCTAAGCTAAGCTAAAGGTGCTCCCGCCAGACCCGGAGATTGGCTGAATGGATAAAAAAATGGTCAAATTCGACTGTTTAACTGTAGGGGAGATGTAAAATGAGGCTGTTTTTAAAAAAAAGTGCAGTCTTCCTTTCAAAGGTTAAAAGAAATTTGACTGAAAGCCCAAAGTAAAACCTCTATCAGCTGAAAGAATCAAAAGCTTTGCTGAGAAGCACGCAGTATGGACATGACTGTTCACTTCAGTGATGAAAACAACTTTATTTGTGTTCAATGTAAAAACATTATGTTGCTCATAAAGCCAGGAAAATACTGAAACCAAACAGTGTGCGGAATTCAGTAAAAGTGGAGGTGGAGTGTCATGGTTTGCCGTTGTCTTTCCAGCAGAAGTGAATGCAAATGTTTTTTCCACAAGCGCTGCTCCTTCCCTGCATTCACTGCCCAATCAGCCAGCAATTTACATGCAGGACAATGAACCGCACAGCAAAAGCCAGCAAATCAGATGCTTGAAGCTGAAAACATTGAAATAATGAAATGGATCGTGGCGTTCACATTTATTCAAATAAAGCCCACTAACAGAGTAATCTCAGCAGAGATCATTTTAATCGAACCAAACCTGCCAAGTGTGAACGTGGCCTAATTCTGTGCAATGGTATACGAAAACACGTGAAGACCGTGAATATTAACTGGCATTTTGTTGAAAGCAAAAGAAGATATTTTGAAGAATGCCTCATTGCATTCCATAGTAGGAAAAACAAATACTATGGAAGTCAATGGATACATGTTTTCAGTTTTCTTTAAAATAAATAAATGTGTTTAACAGAAGAACAAATAAGCTAAGGGTGAGTAAATGATGACAGGATGTGTTGGGACAACATAAAGGATTTGTGTGGAACCCCGCATTTTTTACAGTGACCCAGCAGGCACAGGACCTCAACATGACGTCAGATTGATGTTGTACCCTGTGACAGAGTGGGCCTCAGCTCGCTCTGGTGGGGAAAACTGGGTTCGGGAGGACAACAAAATGATGGCGTATATAGCGATAGCACTCCAGTGCACAGTGTTTTATTTACAGTGCTGGCAGATTAAAAACAGTCCACAGTGAAGAATATATTTACAAGTGTCCAAAAAAACAAAAATCCAAAGTACCAAAGAAACAACCAAACAGAAAAATATAAAGATGAAAAAAAATATATATATATACAAAATTAAACAAGTATCTACAATATACGTACTAAGGGGTTTGCTCGAGGTTAACAAGCAAATGTCTTGGGGTTTAGCCGCTGCTTTTTATAGGCCAAACTCCAGCCTTTTTTGGGACCTACCACTCTGTAGGTAAGTATCTAGTAAATGTAGTTTCATTTACACACAAACACTTAACACATAATTATCATTTAAACAACACTAATAATCTTCCCCCAAAAAAACTTAAACACTTAATTCCAGTATTTCATTGGATCCAAACACTTAATCATCAAACGCATAATAAACACATATTTTCCCGTTAGACGCACTACAATGGTTTCACCCATTCCCGCCTGCTCAGGTTGGCCGACACAACAGGCCCACAGACTTTACTAAACAAACAAATGTGTGTGTATGAAGACCGGGAATGGAGTTATGCTGTGGGAAATGTGTTATGAGAGACTGTCTATGGGCTATTGCATCTGTGTGTGCACCCACGTTGCCAACAGCAGGACAACAGGTATGTATGTGTGCTCACTCAGCTGGGACAAAGCTACACTTTGTCACATACCCCAACGTCGTGGGGACGTTGCATTTTATTTGGAAATGAAAATCGGCTTGACGTCAGAACCCAACTTCAGGCTGACGTCAATGTCCTAACGTCAACCAAATATCAACGTCTAATGATGTTACAGCTTGACGTTGTGTGGACGTTACCACTATGACGTCTATCAGCCGTTGGATTTTGGTTGCCATACCTGATGAATAAATGTCAGGATTTGACGTCAATATGATGTTGGTTTAAGATGTTGGCTCGACTTTGGATTTTGGTCACTTTCCAACTAAAATCCACCAAATATCAACATCATTTGACGTCGTTATTGTACGTCAAAATAACGTTGTCCTTAGATGCTGGCTAGACATTGAATTTTGGTCACCTGACGTCACGACATAAATCTAACCTAATATTATCGTCTTATGAATTGTGTGCCTGCTGGGGAGGTTTCCAACATTGGTCAATATATCTTCTTTTGTGTTCAACAGAATGAAAAAAAATGCAAACTGGTTTCGAACAAGTGGAGGACGATTAAACAATGACCGAATTTTCATTACGCGTGAACTTTAATAAATAAAACAAAATAAGTAAGAAAAAACATTTGAATGATAGTTTTTTTTTTTTTTTTTCCCCAAACACAATTAGCCCTGACTTTTTAGTTCATCTCACTCCAATTCAAGGATTAGCAAATTCACCAGCACAAAAAAAGAGCTTTTTCAATGTCATCCCCTTCATATCATTTGAAAGAATACGGAAAGAGTTGCCTTCATTTGGCTATATTCATTATTACTTTTCATGATAATATTCACATTCAGATACCATTGGCTTTTGTTGTGCGCACGACTCCACAGAGCATCTGCCGAGCGTGTGGAAGCACAAAGACTTAAACGTTCGAGTGGATTCAGCGCAGAGTGACACTTAAATTAGTATCACGCTCGCCCCCTCCACTAATAGTGCAATTGTGAGCACCGTGTGTACAAGGCAGGTCATTAAAACACTTTCAAAAACGGGGAAGGTTTACTCAAAGCCGGTGATCAAGAGTCTCGGCCCTGACAGGTAGACCAAGGTGCAATCAGAGCTAAAACAGTAATGAAAATGAAGTCTAATAGCAAAAAAAAAAGCCACCATGACTTCATGCACACTCAAAACAAATGACGTTTGCTGCTTGTTCAAACTACTTATTTAAAATGAGCTGAAACAACACAATTCTTGAGTTTTCTGGGGGGGAAAACTTCATTTGAATACCTTAAAACGAATAAGCCGAGAGAATCCTATGGATTACCAAGCAAGACAACATTTGTTTTCAAAATGAGTTGGAAAGTGCACCTTCCAAGCGATATGCAGGTATGTCTCATGTATTCATGGAGATTCTGCTGTTTGTCCTGACCACAGTTTTCATGTCGCGCGCATCTCACATGAGCGATTGTAATCACAAAGCCTCATGGGCGTGGTCGCATTAAAAATAATAATATAATAAATAGTGTTGGTTTCATAGTGATTACTTTATCAAACAATATTTGTTTTCAACATGCATTTAAAAGTAGACACTTCAAGCTTTCTATAGATATATGTCTCATGTCTGTGTGTTTTGTTTTCGCGGAGTTCCAGTGCATTTTAGTGACACTTTCTAAAAACAGTTCGCGGAGAGACAAAAGAGAATGCGTACACTGTTTATTTTTTTTATTTTGCAAAAGCACACACTTTTGTTGTTATTGTGAGTGTCCACAAAAAAGTAGACACCTAACAGATTCGATTAATGTGTTGCTCTTATCTGTACGATCAAAACTGAAAGTGTAATTTAAGTTCTTTGCGGCGTTATCAAGAGAAGACCCGTCGAACCGCATCAACGCGTTTGCCGACCCCAGAGGGTTAACTTAATTTCTTCATGTTGTCCTAACACAAATCAAATGTGTGGAACCCAGATTTTTTTTACAGTGCACACAAAAAAAAGATGTTTGCTGTTTGTTCAAACTACTTATTTAAAAATGAGCTGAAACAACACAATTCTTGAGTTTTTTAGGGGGACAACTTAATTGCTTTATGTTTATCCACTTAAATTTGTAAAAATTAATAAATTAACTTAATTCCTTCATGTTGTCCCAACACAAACTGGATGTGTGGAACCCAGAATTTTTTCCAGTGCACACAAAAAAATGACGTTTGCTGTTTGTTCAAATTACTTATTTAAAAATGAGCTGAAACAACACAATTCTTGAGGTTTTTGGGGGAACAACGTAATTGTTTTATGTTCAATCCACTTAAATTAGTAAAAACTGATAAGCTAACTTAATTCCTTCATGTTGTCCTAACACAAATCAAATGTGTGGAACCCTGCATTTATTTACACTACAGGAGCCAAAGTCCAAACGGATTAGACACTCGAATTTGAATCATTCTCGGGTTTTTCCACTTCTTGGCGGCATTAAATATCAGCAGCTCTTGATTTCTTTTATTTATTTTTTTCTTCACCTCGGCTCTTTTATGTAGCTTTTAAAAGACCTCTACTGCGTATTTGAAGAAGTCACTGCATTCTCCGCAGTGGATCTCTGAGAGCTCAACTCGGCGTTTGATGTTCTAACGTCTCTCTTTTCAAATCCACAGGAGGTCTGTCAGTGCTTGACAACGCAGACCAGGAGGGTAAAATTCCCCATTGTGCAGGTGAGATGATATTCAGTAATGAAACAGACCGCCTCGGAGCATGCATAGCAGCATCTATCATCGCTCTGAACTCTCCAAAAACAATCTAACAGACCCTCCGGGCTAAATGACACGTGGTAAACCGTAATGTCATCGTTAATAGACAAAAGAATCAAGTCACGTTAATTAGACATTACTTAAAATGTCATGTTTCCTTGAACTACTTTGGCTAAACAAACCCCCCCAACAACAACAAAAAAACCCCACAAATTTTGTGTTGGCATCTCTAAGTGATCAATTACAAAACTACCACTCTTTCTCTTTGATCTGATTGGGCTCCCTTGGTGAATGCATATGTTTTCGCTGCAGCTAATTAGATTGAATGATAAATCCTTAATAAAGCTAAGGCTTAGTGATGAACTTCAAAATATTGTGTGTTGTAGCTTGGGGGGGAAAAACCCATAAACTCTTTCACTTGAGTTCATTTAAATGCATAGGAGCTTACAGGGACATGAATGTTCAGGGATGACGTGTATTTTTTTGTAGGACGACGCAGGACTTTGCATCACCCGGGGTCCCTCGACAATAACCAAACAGGTTTTCGGATTAATGTGGAAAATATGTTCTGTGGAAAAAAATTATAACTTGGATTCTTTCTGACTGATTCCCGAAAGACCCCAGTGACAGACAAGTCTCCGCATTGATCTTGTGGGCCAGCCTGTACTCCCGCCGGTGACCTACTCACACTTGCAGCTTCTCCACGATGGATGTCCAGCGTTCTCCAGCCTCCGGCGCCTAGACTGCAGCTCTGCACAAGAAGTTTGGCCAGAGGAGAAATAGTCGAGCCCAACTGAGCCTGGTTTCTCTCAAGGTTTTTTTTCCTTCACTTTCGTCAATTGGTGAAGTTTGTTCTTCGCCACTGGCTTGCTTGGTTTTGGGACTTGTGGAGCTGCGCATCGATGGATTTGCTCTTCAGAGTTTGGACTTTCAGCAGTGAAAATTAAACCACACTGAACTGAACTAAACTGAACTTCAACTCTGAAAACTGGACTGACGCAGTTTCAATTTACTAGAACGTCTATGTTAAACTGCTTTGACACACTACATTGTAAAAGCGTTATAGAAATAAAGATGAACTGAATTGAATTGAATTTAATCTACAAGATTCCAGCACTGAACCAGACTATTGTTTGTCCCACAGTAACATGCGTTTTGGTGTGATGAAGTTAAATGTCCTTGAAAACGTATGTAAACACAGTAAATGCAAAACACTTGCACACAATAGTGAGAGGCAAAGCAAATTTATACACAATGGTAATTCAAAGGGCTTTACATAAACAAGAATAAAAGACACATACAATACAAGTATAAGAAACAAAACCAAGTAGTAAGAAAATAAATTATTAAAAATGTCTTAAAACAGGTTTTAAAAGGCATCGATGCTATTGTATGTCCTATGAAATGACATAAGCCAATCAAAACAATGTCTGTTTTCATGTCAAAATTTAAAGAACCCTCTTAAAAACTGATCATTTCATTAAAATGCTCAGAATGATACCCTATTTTTTTTGTATACGAGCAAAAAAAATTCATTATTAACATTATTAGTAAACCTAAAGTTCTGTAACATATTGAAATCTTAACCAAAAACCTGATGTGCTAAAATGCAAACTCGTTTCCTCATCTATATCTGATTTTAGAGATTGTGTGCATTCCATCAGATGACGTTCATAAAATCCATTTTGCTCCACACCAATAAGCTTAACGCACAAATATCAGGAGCTCTTGCTTGAACCATGTCTGACTCAGCCGGCCAATGATGGTATAATTAATACAGTGATTATAATTTAGATAACAAGAGCCAATCAAATGAAATTACTAAGCAGAAATAATTGAAACATTTTGCAATTAGGGAACTTTACTTAAAGGGTTAAGTTCAATTCAAAACTGCATTAGCTGAGCAACAGAAAAGATATTACATATTATATAAAAAATAAAAATAAATAAATAAATAAATAGACACCCATTTTTAGGTAACTGCATACATTTTAGTGCAAATATATAAAGGAACCAATTTTTTTTCAGTATATGTCACGTGGTTTAAAGAATATTCATGTACTGTATAATTGAAAAGAAAGAAAGAAAATAAGAAATAAAGAAAATTTAAAGAAAATATTTTTTTGAAAGTACAGTGTAGCTTGTTTTAGTGCTTTTTGAGTTCACAACAAAACGTTATCAACATGAAAAAAAAAAAAACTATAGTAATTCATAGTAAATACTATAGTGTTTTGAACTTCAGGGCCCTATCATACACTCTGCGCAATAAGGCGCAAGACGTGTGTGGCACGATTTGTTGCTTTTTTCAGACCAGCGCAACCCTAATTTTCACACTTTGCGCAACGTTGTTCAAATAGCAAATCCATTTGCGCCACTTTGTGGACTCATGGGATTGCTGGTCTATAAAGGAGGTGTGTTAAGGCGCATTGTTGGCACGTTGCTATTTATAGGAACTGAAATAGACCGTGCCATTGACCAACTAAAAGCTTCTCTAAAGTCCAGCACAGAGTGTGTTAGTTATGTGCCTATGCGGGTCCAAATGCTTACACATTGCTTAATACACACAGGATGTACAGCAATACACAAATATCTTTACATATGAAAAAAATAAAGGATTAAAATGTTATAAAAATTATTATTTTTTACATAAATATAAAAACCACTGCCTCCATGCCTTCTTCATCTCGGGGGGATTTTTTCAGTTTATTCATGACGATCTGCATTTGTATAATGTTATTATTATTATCAGTATTATTTATTATATGCATTTTTATATTTGTTTTAATAAAAATAAGTTTAGATTTGTCCACCTGTTTTGGAGACATCACCATGCATGACCATATGGGGCATAAGAACAGGACGTGTGTTTGGATACAACTCAGTTTTTTGACCACACTTCGTTATTATTGTTCATTTATTCGTTTGCTGGAAATTAGAACTGAATTTAGAAATAGTTTTTTAACAAATCTTTGCGCTTAACAAACTAAATTAAATATGTAAGCTGATGGATGTCTTCAGTGGAGTGAGTACAACACCGTTTCCTTATCCACGAAAGTAAAAGAGTAAAGAGTAAAAGTAAAGAGAAAGTAAAGAGGCCGAATGGAGGAGGCTCTTTCTTTATCCTCACGCTGCAGATGGTCTGTTTAACTGTTTTCTCGCTAGCGAAGCGTTCAGTTTTTACACTTACAAAGTCCACCATGTAAATAGCAAATGTGCCGTGGCACGACGCAACTGACTCTTAAAGGGAATGGGAGATGAGACTCCCATTTAATGCACGTTATGCTTCAAATACACCCATAACTCAGTAAGAGAATAAGTACGACCCTGTTAAATTATGCACCAGAGCACGAACCATACTTTTCCGTCCTTAAAATAGCAAAACTGGATTCGGACAAGACCTTAATGCTTTTGCGCCAATCGCTTTAGACTTTGCGCCTAGATCGTTAAAATAGAGCCCATACTCTGATAAAGTGTATTACACTGTATATTATAGTAATTACAACTGTTACAATGCTACACTCTCAAAAAACAAGAATCACAATGTTTGTTACTGTTTGTAACCTTTTGATTTTATTTAATTTGTCTTTTTTTTTTTTTAAATGTATGTTTTCAGATTCCTTAGAATCAATCTAAATCTGTCAAAATCAAATACTATTAGATTTAATCAGTTAAAAGATATGAATATGGTATAAATATATCAAGCTGTATAGTAAAAGCCAGATCCAATAAGTTAAATTCTATGCGATTAGTTTACTTAATATTCAGGGGGCAAAATTGACGCAGCTCCATACTCCACACAATAGATGAATTAATAAGAAGCATTTAAAAACACACTAGATTTATTGATATTATTACATAAATCTTGTTCTTATTTGTTTCATTTATGTTTAACTAACAAATATCAAATCACACAAAGCTTATTAGTTCAATAATGTAAAAGTATGAAATATTATATGCATTCAGAACAGTGGTCCCTAACCTTTTTATCACCGCGGACCGGACAATTTTACGGCGAACTGGGGGGTGGGTTACGTAGATTGCTAGGCGACCGTTAACCGTTTTCTCAGAAGATGACAAGCTGACAAAACATTGCTGTAACTCTGATACAAGTTTTATTTTCAAAAGAAAAATAAAAAGCACTGCAGTGTTTGGATGTTCTGTGTTTGACTGAGATAATTAGTCTACCGAAATGTGTATATTCCATACAAAGTATGAAGCTGATCGGTCAGTTCTT
Organism: Danio jaintianensis; assembly: GCA_903798115.1. Taxonomy (NCBI): domain Eukaryota; kingdom Metazoa; phylum Chordata; class Actinopteri; order Cypriniformes; family Danionidae; genus Danio; species Danio jaintianensis. The sequence goes on from CAIGQV010018202.1 coordinate 3,646,551, forward strand.
GTCACGTGACTCGCGGCATTCATTCAACTGGGTGCATCTGGAAGGCACAAGCACGTCCTCCATTGGAAATAACAAACTTGTGTGCAGAAAAGATGCGATATGTGAATGTCCCCTAAAAGTCTGTCATCATTTGCGATCTCCAGCCGTTGATCTTCTTCTTGCACAGACATGCTGGATTCACCTGATTTGTTGACAAATGAGCTGCGGATTCATTCCTTGGCAGTTAGCGGGTCCTTCACTGGGCCTTTTCCCCTTAGCAAAGAAACTTTCCAAAGACGTCTTACTCATTTTGCTGCTTGTGGGTTAAATGTGGGCACTCAAGTGACTGAGATAAGCAAGAGAACAAATTTCAATTTCAAATTTCAAATTTAAAAGCTCGTTCAGACTCAGATAATAAATAAAACAGAAATAATTAATGATTTCTTGTGTGGCCCGGTACCAATTGATCCATGGACCGGTAACGGCCCGCAGCTCAGTGGTTGGGGACACTGATTTAGAATACATAAATCTTACTTGTTAGGCCTAAATAATTTTTTGGAGTGCTGTATATTGTAGTATTAACTACAGCGAACTGATAAAGTATAATAAATACTGTAGTATACTTTCTTTTCTTTTTTTACTAATGTGGTGTACTGTAGTATAATATAAGTGTAGAAAACTACAGTATTGGGTCATTTGTGTTACCATAGCAACTACAAAATTACCACACCAGATGGTAATTCAAGTACTTTACTATGGTATGATTCAAAAACACTATAGGGTTTACTCTAATTACTACAGTACTTTTTCATGTGGATATCTTTTATGCTGTTGTTGCTGTTATGAAGGAGAATATTGCCAAGAAATTCCCAGCATTTGTATTCTGATCAAAACCACTTGAACTCACATCAAGCAATAATTACAATATCCCAACTCAATTTGAGCACGGCGTTAAATCTGAAACAATGTTCTTATCAACCCATAATGCCCCTCAGATTTAAGAGTTTAAGGTTACAGTCGGGATGATTGGCTGCTGAAAAATGCTGTTGCGGAACCAATAACGGTGGTTAATGCAGGAACGTATCCTATTTAGCTAAATCATGATGTGTGCAAACTGCATCACCGCACACGGCGGACAGAAAGAAACAAGCTTTTCAGAGGGAAAGACGTGCGACAATCCATGAAATGGACTGAGCTGGAGATGAATCAAATAAGGAAACAAATGAACTGACGCGGTATCTGGAGTTTATGAGTAAATTTATGAGCCGTGCAGTTCCACCGTTTGAATTTTTTATTAGTTTTGCCCAGGCATTTATTTTTATTAGTTTTGCCCGAGCTTTAGCTCTCATGTCAGTTTGAATAGAATACAATGCATGCATCAAAAAAAGAATCTCAAAAGACTGGCAAACTGGCCCCAGCAAAAACACATTCCTCTTCCTCGTCCACAAATTGCTTTTTATTTTCACATTAAAAAAGCGTAATTGGTAATGAATCACGCTTATATTTTGGCCCATGCCTAGGGCATAAATACAGCTATGTTTTCTGTTTGAACAAAAACAGAATGTGCATGTGTGTCATTCTCTGTGATGGTGGTTTGATATTCAAAGCACAGCGTTTCTTTCGGCGCGCAATAATTAAAGCCGCACAATTCACAAATGGCTGATTTGAGCGCTGACGTTTGTTTAGATCCCAGAGACATCAGACAAGCTTCAAAGACGAGCCTGCGCCCATAAAACATTTATGAATCGCACAATTTGTTAATTGCGGAAAGGCTGGTTAAGTGCGTGTTTGTATTTTACGTGTGGATTAGCCAACAGGGACTTCCTGCTTCCTGATGCTTAAACGATATTGATTGTTCCTCGGAGCACAATCTGTCTAACCTGCAAACAACAGAGAGTATCCCTGTCACTGCAGACACAGAGATGCGCTATTAGCCTTCTTCAAATGTTTTAGAGGAAAAAACATATGGAGCCAGATCAGTCTCAAATATTATACATTTACAAAATATAATTCATACATCCACAACACAATTCACATTTACAATATCCAATTCATAAGTTCAAAACACGATTCGTGAATACACAAATCAAATTCGTAGTTTCAAAACACGATTAAAAATAGACAAATCCAATTTGTAAATTCAAAACACGATTCAAAAATACACAAATCCAATTTGTGAATTCAAAACACGATTTGTAGATACAAAAATCCAATTCGTAAACACGATTCATAAATACACAAATCCAGTTTGTAAATTCAAAACACGATTCTTAAATACACAAATCCAATTCGTAAATTCAAAAGACAATTCGTAAATACACAAATCCAATTCGTAAATTCAAAAGACGATTCGTAAATACA
>CAIGQV010018202.1:3648900-3662465 GCA_903798115.1 Danio jaintianensis
GTAAATTCTAAAGACGATTCGTAAATACACAAATCCAATTCGTAAATACACAAATCCAATTCCTAAATTCAAAAGACGATTCGTAAATACACAAATCCAATTCATAAGTTCAAAACACAATTTATAATATACACAAATCCAATTCATTTGGTGAAAATATTTATGATTTTTACTTGTGAATTCACAAATTGTGTGTTGTATTTATGAATTGTGTTTTGAACTTACAAATAGGGTTTTTTTAAATCTGAATTGTGCTGTGCATATATGAACATTATTTTGTAAATGTATTATTTTTGGGACTGATCTGGCTCCTTAAAAAAAAATGGATGGGTTGGGGTGAGATTTAAAGTCTCGTCTAACTCAAATCATGATCAACATCTTCTGAAAAGCTAAATACAGATGATGTGAAAAAGAGGAAGGGTGACTGATGAGACTATGTTCGTTCGCCCGTAAGGCTGATGATGTACAGCATATGTCTGCATAAACAGACCATTACACACCAAAAGAGGTAAAATCTGTTGTTGCTTTTGAAGCGTCATCAGTCACAATCAGGCGTCCTGATAATTCATGCAATCTGACATTCATGATGCAATCCATCCTGAATCATTTCTTCTAATTTGTTGTAAACATTACACATTCACTTGACATTATGGGTCATGTAGTATCAGAGTCATGCAATTTTTTATGCCAAAAATGGATGCATATATAAAGGAAGCAAAATTATTAGCCCTCTTATGATTTTTTTTTTTTCTTTTAAAAATATTTGCTAAGTGAAGTTTCACAAACTAATTTCGAGAGGAGCATGTGATATGATTGAGCACGACTGGCTACTCATTCGTAATCAGTATTAATCCAATCAGATTGATTCAAGCTTACAATAAATGAACCGATTTCCTCTACCGATCTATCTTCATTTCGGAAGAATCCCCCCTTCCACCCCATCTCCTCCTTTTCCTCCCTTTTCTAAGGGGAGCTCTTGAGACCTACCTGATCTCGAACCCTTTTATATGCTTATTTGACTGGGCGGGAGCCTTGAGCTTAATTATCTTCGAGCTCAGGGTTCTCTCCCGGGACAGCGTGCCAAACCTGCTATTAACGCTACATTTTTCACAGTATTTCCTATAATATTTTTTCTTCTGGAGAAAGTCTTATTTGTTTTATTTCGGCTAGAATAAAAGCAGTTTTTAATTTTTTTTTAAAGGTCAATATTCTTAGCCCCCTTAAGCAATATTTTTTTTGGATGATTGTCTACAGAACAATCCACTGTTATACAATAACTTGCCTAATTACCCTAACTTGCCCAGTTAACCTAATTAACCTAGTTACGCCTTTAAATGTCACTTTAAGCTGAATACTAGTATCTTGAAAAATATCTAGTCAAATATTATGTACTGTCATCATGGCAAAGATAAAAGAAATCAGTTATTAGAGATGAGTTATTAAAACTATCTTGTGGCCCGAGATCTTGTCACATCCCTAGTGGGCATTCTTAAAATGTCAATATAGACATGATCGACACCTTTAAATAATTTTCATTCAAATGTACACTCTCAGAAATTGTCACTGGGTGGTATTTTTCACATGGTACATTTATGGTAACTTATGGTAACTTAATTATGGTAGATATTAGTACCTAAAAAGTACAGCAATGTAACTTATCAAAATTTTATGAACCAATATGTACTTTTATGGTGCCATTATGGACCCTTCAGGTAGAAAATATACTTTTTTAAAAGATACCACACCAGTGACATCTTTTGTACCTCTGTGAAGTTGGCACCCCATAAAAATAAATAATCCCCAAAACTATGCCATTCGTTTGTGCTACGTTTGTGCTGATTTGTGCCGCAAAAACGAACGTTTGTGCTGGTTTGGGATATTAAGCATTATTTTTTTGACCGTGTGACTTTCCACCCCATGTTGCTCAAATCAATCCAAATCAGCACAGTTCGTTTGTGTCGTTAAAACAAACACTATCTGTTTTCCTCCTTTAGATATAACCAAAATATTTCGGGAGCCGTGACGTCACTCTCCACCCCATTTCCTCTAAATCGCACAAAACTGGTGTCATTCGTTTTTGCTCTATTTGTGCTCGGTTTGTGCCATTAAAATAAACACTGTATCTATTTTTATTGTTTAGATATTGCCTAATCAAAATATTTCGGGAGCCGCAACGTCACTCTCCACCCCATTTCCTCTAAATCACACAAAACTGGTGTCATTTGTTTGGGCTCGGTTTGTGCTGGTTTGTGCCGTTAAAACGAACACTTTATCTGTTTTCGTTGCTTAGATATAACCAAAATATTTCGGGAGCCGTGACGTCACTCTCCACCCCAGTTTTTCTAAATCGCACAAAACTGGTGTCATTCATTTGTGCTCGGTTTGTGCCATTAAAATAAACACTGTATCTATTTTTGTTTAGATATTGCCTAATCAAAATATTTCGGGAGACGTGACGTCACTCTCCACCCCATTTCCTCTAAATCACACAAAACTAGTGTCATTTGTTTGTGCTCGGTTTGTTCAATTCAATTCATCTTTATTTCTATAGCGCTTTTACAATGTAGATTGTGTCAAAGCAGCTTCACATAGAAGATTATAGTGAATTGGAATGATTTGTGCTGGTTTGTGCCGTTAAAATGAACATCAGATACTTATATTTGTGCACGAATATATTACTTTCGTTTGCGCACGACTTGTGCTAGTTTGTGCTGCAAAAACAATGTTGTGCTGCTATTTTATTATTAGTAGGCCTAATAAAATAATATTAGGTCATTCAGACGTCTGTTGTCCCCAGTCGCTCCATATTTACCAAAATAGCCTTGCTTGTATTTTATTTGTGCTGGATTATGTGAAAGTTTCGTTAGTGCTGCTTCTATTATTAAAATATTGCACATCAAACTAAAGATAATGACATCACCAGCCACCCGACATGTATGATATTCTAAAATATTGTAATTTGTTTGTGCTGGTAGAATTTTCGTTTGTAATGCTTTGTTTTTTAGATATTAAAATAACCTAGGCCAATATGGGTTATTCTGAGAATTTTTTTGTCGGAAAAAGCAGAAGCCCATCCATCATTTTGACAGATTCCGACCTCGGTTTAACATCTCATCCGAAAGACATCGCTCACTGAGCAATATAGAGTCCCCTTCACTATACTGGGGCATTAGGACCCACACAGACCGCAGGTTGAGCGCCCCCTGCTGGTTTCACTAACACCATTTCCGGCAGCAACCAAGCTTTCCCATGTGGTCTCCCATCCAGGTACTGCGCTGCTTAGCTTCAGTGGGCAAGATACGATACCTTTTTGGGGGATGTGACAGTTTTCCAAGTAATAGAAAACTCTCTCTCACTCTCTCTACCAGTATCGGCATCTGTGTATCCCTAGATACCGGTTTCCAACATTTTTCAAAATATCTTCTTTTGTGTTCAACAACAAAAAAAGCCGAACAAGTAAAGCGTGAGTAAAGCATCACAGAATATTCAGTTTTGAGTGAACTATCCCTTTAAGATCTCATCAATTGTTCTCGAGCTACAAGCATGCAAACTTCAGCATAATGTTGCTTCCATAATGTTGCTGCCGTAAACAGCATAATGTTGATCGCCAATACCGATACCAATACCTTTTTGGGGTATGTGGCAGTTTCCCAGATAATGGAAAAGTCTCTCTCTCTCTCTTTCTCTACCAGTATCGGTATTGGTGCATCTCTAGTTACCGGTTTCCAACATTTTTCAAAATATCTTCTTTTGTGTTCAACAGAAAAAAACAACCAAACAAGAAAGGCATCAAGTTTGGAACAAGTAAAGCGTGAGTAAATGATGACCGAATGCTCAGTTTTAAGTGAACTACCCCTTTAAGACATCTTCAACTGGTCTTGAGCTACAAGCATGCAAACTTCAGGACAAAAACACAACAAAATGATATTTCCCACATCTGAACTGTAACCATTGGCAACAAAGACTGCTGAAATCATAAAATAAAACAGCATAATGATTTCTCCCACTCTTCCAAAGTTATTTTTACCCCCTCTGTCTTGTCTGCAAATCACAGGAGGAAATTGTTAATTTAAACCCCACTACCAAATAATGAATAACTTGAGGGAAAATTTTTTTTAACTAATTTGAAAAATTGAGCTGGGGATCCCTAGTTGGTTTGACACAGAATGACCCTTTTATAACTGACTTCTTTTGACACCAGCACAAAATTGGACAGAATTTCCAATATTTCCACATGTATTGTTCTGAAGGTTCTACAGGCTACGTCTACACTGATCCGAATAAATTTGAAAATGGCATTTTTGGCTAAAAAAGCTTCATGTCCACACTATCATTTTAAGTTCTTTCCGAAAAAAAGGTCATCCACTCTAAAATGACTTACAAACATAAGGCTATTTTACCTTCGTCATATCCGCCTGTCGTTTATTTACTTTCGATCTCTTTGAAACATTGTTGCAAAACGTCACAACTGTGGCCTGCTTCCGCCGCTGAACAACAGCTCCCACTAAACATTCCCTGTCCTTTGAAGAGAGGCAATATGGAGCGTGTAAAAACAAACATTAATCTTTAAAGATCCCGTGGAGTGAACGCACAGTTATATGTTTATATCGGGTTTATATTATCTAAAGGCAAATTTTGTCACTGTTTTGTAGCACACTAGCTTATAGATATCCTTAAGACAAACATACTGATACTAACATTTAAAAAACGTTATTTTAACTTCACTGCACCTTTAATAAAGCTATCAAAATGGACAGCATCCAAAACATCTGCTTTACAATGCTGTCCACCATGTTAGCTGAACTGGTCACGGGCTCCATGTCCACACTATCATTTTCAGTTCTTTCCGAAAAAATGGTCATCCACTCTAAAACGAACGAAAACGCTTGCAATCATGTACTGCGCATGCATACAAACGTAAGGCGATTTTACCTTCGTCATATCCGCCTGTCGTTTATTTACTTTCCATCTCTTTGAAACATTGTGGCAAAACGTCGCAACTGTGGCCTGCTTCCGCCGCTGAACAACAGCTCCCAGTAAACATTCCCTGTCCTTTGAAGAGAGGCAATATGGAGCATGTAAAAATGGAGATTAATCTTTAAAGATCCCGTGGAGTGCTTTGAAATGTGCATTTTTTATTCGATGTTTGACGTAATCTCAATTGAAACACGAAGAGAGGGTGGGACAGTGTAGCTCCTCCCCTTTATAAAAAAAAAAAAAAAAAAAACAGCCAATAGAGTTTAGTATTTATCACAGCTCTGCCATGAGTGGTTGAGCTCAAACACATCAAATGAAAAGCAAATGAGAAGTGTCTTGAAGGGGGCGGGGCATGTCAGATACTAGAGAGAGAGATTTGATTGGTCAGAAGATTTGATGAGAAACTGAAGTATGATACGACGTGAAAAAAAAACATTGATCCATTTAGGCGGAAGTGACAAACTGCAAGCTTTACTGTGCGCTCACACCGAAGGTGGCAAGAGCGTCCAAGTAGCCTAAGTCATTCATTTTCAATGGGAGCTGGCAGCGATAAGCGCCGAAGCGTGTCTTCGTCGGTGTGGCCGTCGAGGAGAGTTGAAATCAAGTCAACTTTATGGTAATGAGCCATGACGCAGTTCGGCAGCAAGCAATCAGAATGTAGAAGTCCACCTCTCGAGAGGATTCCAGAGAACACAGTCCTGTGAACTTTGGTTTTGACTACAGTTGTTCCCAAGGGTTTGTTTATTACGGTTGCCAGATTTTCTATTATTTACAATGTTTTTTTTACAGGGACATAAATAAAAAAGTTACTGGCGAGTTACTGATGTGCATTAATGTTATTTTTTTTTTGAGAATCTCATGCTAACTATAATGACAATACAAAACAGAATATTTCAGACATATGGACACATATTGGATAAGTAGAGCAAAGCCACACAACAACTTGATCTTCAATAGTTAAATGAATCTATTAAAAATCTATTAAATGAATCTATATGCTGCAACGGCCCCTTTAAATATGAGATCAATATAGTGAATTTTGATGTTCTCGCCGCCGGAGCCGTGAAGGCAGACAGCGTTGTCACCAGGGCGGCCAGAGCAAACTTTGATGCTCTCGCCGCCTTCGATGTGAACGCACAGTTATATGTTTATATCGGGTTTATATCATCTAAAGGCCAATTTTATCACTGTTTTGTAGCACACTAGCTTATAGATATCCTTAAGACAAACATACTGATACTAACATTTAAAAAACATTATTTTAACTTCACTGCACCTTTAATAAAGCTATCAAAACACAATTCGTACATACACAAATCCAATTCATTTGGTGAAAATATTTATAATTTTTACTTGTGAATTCACAAATTGTGTTGTATTTATGAATTGTGTTTTGAATTTACAAATAGGATTTTTTTTAAATCTGAATTGTGCTGTGCATGTATGAACATTATTTTGTAAATGTATTATTTTTGAGACTGATCTGGCTCCATAAAAAATGGAGGGCTTGGGATGAGATTTAAAGTCTTGTCAAAACTGATTTAAAATCATGATCAACATCGCTTTCGATGTGAATGCACAGTTATATGTTTATATCGGGTTTATATTATTTGGTTTAAGGCAAATTTTGTCACTGTTTTGTAGCACACTAGCTTATAGATATCCTTAAGACAAACATACGGATACTAACATTTAAAAAAAACTATTGTAACTTCACTGCACCTAAATAAAGCTGCACCTTAATAAAGCTATCAAAATGGATAACATCCAAAACATCTGCTTTACAATGCTGTCCACCATATTAGCTGAATTGGTCACATGACTGCATCACATGACTAAAATATGTCATTGTTTTCAAAAGCCTCCATTTCCACAGTCCACACGGAAACAACATTTTCAATTTTATCCACTTTGATACATTTTTGTTTCCTGAAAACGCTGTCTCAGTGTGGACAGAAGGCCGAAACGGAGAGAAAAATATGCATTTTTAAACTAAGACATGGCCACAGACAATAAACTCAAAACTAAAAAGCGTTATTTTAATTTCACTGGACCTTTGATAAAGCTGTCAAAACTGACAGCATCCAAAACATCTGCTTTACAATGTCGTCCACCATGTTAGTTGAATTGGTCACATGACTAAAATGCGTCATCGTTTTTCAAAAGCATCCATTTCCACAGTCCCCACTGCAACACAAAAACATTTCCAATTTTATCCATTTTGGATAAAAGATACATTTTCGTTTCCTAAAAAAAGCCATCTCAGTGCGGAGGGAAGGCCGAAACGGAGAGAAAAATCTGCGTTTTTTTATTTTTTTTTACGAAACCATACTAGTCTGGACATGGCCACAGACAATAAACTCAAGACTCCATGTAATACTTACCTCAGAAAATGTCAAACTGCAGGACCATTTAAAGAAACCGCAAAAAGAAAAAAAGGTCAAGGCGTCTAAAACACACCTTCCCTCATTAATTTGACAAAATTGAAACTGAAGGTTGAAAAAAGTTCACGTTGATATTATTTATAACTTTAGAGCCTGCGCTGTATGTCGAACTACCCAACCCTGTTAAAGTGGAATATTCTATTAATGAATGAATCTCTCATTCTCTCTTCTAGCACTTCTTCTTCTTCTTCTGCAGTCTCTCTCTCTCTCTCTCAGCGCTTGTTATAGGAGTAGAGAGAGACTGCCAGATTGTGTCGCGCCAACTTTCCAGCTCATGGGATCCGGTGAACGAGTTTTTATCTCCCCCAAACAGACACATCCGACTGCCTCCTGAGGGCTTTTATGAAGAGGTATGTGGGTGTGTGTCGACAGAGGAGATTCTAGTTTGAGGTTTTATTTGCAAATTACCCAAATGCTTTCTTTCACAGCGTCAAGGTTCTGTTACCGAACTGACTTTTTCCTCTCTTTTTTTGTCAAATTGATCACTCACTCACAATATATTACATGCAATCAGATGCAACTTGGTTATTTTTTTTGTTCCTCCGGTGCGTATCGATTCTCTGCTTTGTCCGTTTGCATCATCTTTACATGAAATCTAACCTCAAGCATAATGGCTTACATTCATTTTGACAATACTTACAATACAGCAACACAATGCCTGATTGTCTGATCAATAGATATCTGAATGCACAAACAGAAATGATCAACAGAGCTCGGGGTCTCAGACGTTTAATTACAGCAAACGTTGTTACTGCTTTCAGGAGTATATCAAATCATCGTCGGTCAAAGTTCGAATCGATCTCGTCGCTTTATCCTGTAAAGTCATTCTTAATCTTTGTCCAAGCCGTAGCGATTCAAAGCACATCTCGACTGATCCGACATCAATTCACTGGGTCGTCGGGGTCAAGAAACCTTAAAATGCAACCCACAGGCTCTTAAAGCGCATTTATCCGGGCATGGTATTTTCCTCTTTTGGGTGATGCACATCTGCTTATATTTAAAGGTCAGTCAACATGGATATGCGTATCTGGTCTTATCGTGAATGATTCATTCATGCATTCATTGGCTAAAAAAAACATTCATAACATCAACACTGAGAAAAAAAATGTGTTGAAACTGCTTGTAAAATGAACCACTTATTACAAAGAAATGGCAAGTTACAATGAAATAAAGTTGAAATTTTGAAACAAAGACTGAAATTAAGAAATAAAAAAGATATGGCCAATGAATTTAACTTAGTACACTGTAAAAAGCAATTAGTTGACTTTACTTTAAATAGTGAGTAAACCTATTGCCTTAAAATTATTAAGTAAATGAACTATGTACACAAATATAAAAATTAAGTCAACTTAACTGTTCCAAGTTACAAGGGATTTACTCACTTTTTTAGGTAAAGTCAACTTGTTGCTTTTAGGGCAATGGGTTTACTCACTTTTTGTACTCACAAGTAAAGTAATGTAATGTGTTTATATAGCGCATTTATTGTGTATGGCCATACACCCAAAGTGCTTTACAATCATGAGGGGGGTCTCTCCACACCACCACCAGTGTGCAGCAGCCACAGAACAATGATGCCAGTGTGCTCAACACACACCAGCTATTGGTGTAGTGGAGAGACAGTGATACAGTCAATTCAGTGGATGGGCATGATTGAGAGGCCATGATGGGTAAGGGCCAATGGAGGGAATTTGGCCAGGACACCGGGGTTATACCCATACTCTTTACGAGAAGTGTCATGGGATTTTTAATGACCACAGAGAGTCAGGACCTCGGTTTAATGTCTCATCCGAAAGACGGTGACCACTGACAGTATAGTGTGCCCTTCACTTTATTGGGGCATTAGGACTCACACAGGCTGCAGCTTGAGTGCCCGCTGCTGGCCTCCACTAACACCACTTCCAATAGCAACCTACACTCACCGGCCACTTTATTAGGTACACCTTACTAGTACCAGGTTGGACCCCCTTTTGCCTTCAGAACTGCCTTAATCCTTTGTGGCATAGATTCAACAAGGTGCTGGAAATATTCCTCAGAGATTTTGGTCCATATTGACATGATAGCATCACGCAGTTGCTGCAGATTTGTCGGCTGCACATCCATGATGCGAATCTCCCATTCCACCACATCCCAAAGGTGCTCTATTGGAGTGAGATCAGGTGACTGTGGAGGCCATTTGAGTACAGTGAACTCATTGTCATGTTCAAGAAACCAGTCTGAGATGATTCGCGCTTTATGACATGGAGCGTTATCCTGCTGGAAGTAGTCATCAGAAGATGGGTACACTGTGGTCATAAAGGGATGTACATGATCAGCAAGGCAGGATGGATCCATGCTTTCATGTTGTTGACGCCAAATTCTGACCCTACCATCCGAATGTTGCAGCAGAAATCGAGACTCATCAGACCAGGCAACGTTTTTCCAATCTTCTATTGTCCAATTCTGGTGAGCCTGTGTGAATTGTAGCCTCAGTTTGTCTTAGCTGACAGGAGTGGCACCCGGTGTGGTCTTCTGCTGCTGTAGCCCATCTGCCTCAAGGTTGGACGTGTTGTGTGTTCAGAGATGCTCTTCTGCATACCTCGGTTGTAACGAGTGGTTATTTGAGTTACTATTGCCTTTCTATCAGCTGGAACCAGTCTGGCCATTCTCCTCTGACCTCTGGCATCAACAAGGCATTTGCGCCCACAGAACTGCCGCTCACTGGATATTTTCTCTTTTTCGGACCATTCTCTGTAAACCCTAGAGATGGTTGTGCGTGAAAATCCCATTAGATCAGCAGTTTCTGAAATACTCAGACCAGCCTGTCTGGCACCAACAACCATGCCACGTTCAAAGTCACTTAAATCACCTTTCTTCCCCATTCTGATGCTCTGTTTGAACTGCAGTAGATCGCCTTGACCATGTCTACATGCCTGAATGCATTGAGTTGCTGCCATGTGATTGGCTGATTAGAAATTTGCGTTAACAAGCAGTTGGACAGGTGTACCTAATAAAGTGGCTGGTGAGTGTAGTTTTCCCATGTGGTCTCCAATCCAGGTACTGACCACGCTCAGCCCTGCTTAGCTTCAGTGAGTAACCGGTCTTGGGCTGCAGGGTGGTATGGCTGTGGCAAAGTAACTAAACTCTTTTTACAGTGTATAAAAGTATGAGGGCACTAGGATGAAATAATGTTTATATGGCTGTCAGCAAATAAGATGGAACATTTTATTTAAAATCCATTGGATCTCAGTTCTTCAAGATATTTAAGCTTTAAACACCATAAATGTATAAACAGATGCATAAAATATGAAAACCAATGAATCAGAAAGTTAATTGTGATTTTTATGATTTTATGTTGTCATGAAATTGCACTAGAAGAACTTGCATTTGCTAGTTATTAAAAATTGTGAAATATATACTCGTAATTGCGAGAATAAAATAGACAATAGACAAATAGACAGGAATTGCAGATATAAAACCACAATTCTGACCTTTCTACTCAGTCTTTCCTTGAAATTATAAAATAAAAATCGCAATTGCGTGTTATGAAGTCCAATTCTGAGGGGCAACAAAGGGTATTTTCTAACAATTGAGATTATATCTCATAATTCTAGCTTTAAAACTCTCGATTATGCAATGTACAAATTATTACAAAGAAATGGCAAGTAACAATGAAATAAACTTGAAATTATAAAACAAAAAGATGAATTTAACTGAGTATTATGAGTTTTTATCTACATTTTAAATGGTGTGTTTGTCTTGTTTCTAGTCCAAATATCTACAAATTCTTAAATCAAAAAGCATTTTCAATTTTGTCATGTTTTCAGAAATAATAAGTACAAATTAAGTGAGTTTTTCCTTAAAACAAGCAAAATAAACTTATTTTCAAAAAACAAACAAAAAGTGCTCTGGGGTAGCTCAAATAACGTGTTGGTGCTCTTTGGGCAAGGAATTCATCGAAACGAGCAACAAAAATCAGCCCAAGGCACTCGAAAGATGTGGAAAATAAAAAATAAAAAATAAAAATAAAAAATAAAATAATAATAATACTAATAATATTTTTTTATATTTGCTTACCCCATTGGCAGATTATCTTGCTTGTTTTATTTTTTACTTATTATTTCTGAAAACAAGACAATATTTGTCACTTGTCTACAAAATTAAAGTCTTATTTTAAGAATTTTTAAATATTTGGACTTAAAAAAAATAAAAAATAAAAAATAAAAATTATAAATATATATATAAATATATATATATTATTATTATTTTTTTTTTTTTCATTTATACTTTATTATAAATTTATTATTAATTATTTAGTAATTTATTATACATTTTATAAATTCATAAATGTTAAAATTAGAAATTTATTATAAATTTATAATTCATTACATTTATTTTTTTTCCAATGTATTTATGAACAATTGTACAAAAAATACGTTATTTTGTGTGAAAACTTTTCAAGGTAATTTTTTTTATGATGTTAGAATATTTACGTTTCATAAATTCCAAGTTCCAAGTTTTTGAACGATCATGAGTAATACTGTAAACTAAAAATAAATGTAACATAATTCCACTGGTAATAGTCTCTCAGTATATATACACAATGCATTATAAGTGTTAATACATTTATCCCAACAAATGGGCAAGAACGAACCTGGCTTCATCTTATTCTTTCAGAAAACGAATCAGATGAAAACAACAAACTTTAAAATGCATGTGGCAGAATCCATTTTAAATCCTTTTTTAGCAACTACACAGAGCTAAAGACATCAAATCGGAACATAAACCAACTTCACAGTCAATTCCAGTTCAAGAGCCCTTCAAAATAAATCCGGCATTGGCAAATATCCACCCCAATTCAATGTAATATTTGTGATTTAAATGTCACTTGCAGAAAGCGTCATTCTGTCAGTCCATAGACAAACAGATGGTTTAGTTACAGGCCTACAGAGCCACAGGAGCCAAAAATGAAACCTTACTGGCATTGTTTCAGGACTTCAGATCTCATACCCAATGCTCACTTTTCACAGCCCAATTCCCTATGAATAAAAATCAATCCTGTCCTAGACTAAAAGAGAAAGTGTTTGCGAATGTCACTCCGTGTTGACTGTAAAAGGTTGGGATGTTTGCGGTGTGTCAAACAGCACGCATGTTCCTGCATGTCCCTTCTCACGCAGAGTTTAATTGAGATTATTTCTACATATCAAGCCAATACTGGCGGATCACAGTGAGCGTTTCAACCTTGAGACGTCCTCGCTGACAGTCGGAGCGTTTCAATCCAATGATCATTATTAAAGCATAATGAAGAGAGTAGGGATAAGAACACAGAGGTTTAAAAGCGCACACAAAAACATTTCCTTTGAAAGAGCCATCAGTCGGCACTTATCTTCCGTTGCTTACACGCTTATAAAAAAAGGGTCTTTACAAAATATCACCAATTACCGGCATGAAAGGAAATCAAATGAAGGATCAAATTGAAAATCCAAGTTGTTGGAGTTCAGGGTGAATAAATAGTTGTTGATTTGTTTTCTGCTGACCCGCATAATGTGTTTAATAAACGGCTAAGCCTTGTGACAGATGACATTATTTTTGTATTATGTAGAGCCTAACACTCTATAGCATTCAACCATTATGGATATATTCAGTCACTAAGAGGAACATGTGTGATTTTTAAATTACATTTTAAATGTTATCTGAAAAGGGGGGCTCGTCCGGGATTTGAACCCAGTACGACAAGCTGTTTATATTATGAATGCATTGTTGCAAAACGGATTCTATTTTATATGTTGTGCATAACTGGAAAGCTACAACCCTGAATCCAAAAAAAGTTGGGACAGTATGGAAAACACAAATGAAAAAAGAAAGTAGTGATTTCCAAATTTACTTTGACTTGTATTTTATAGCAGACAATATGAACACCAAATATTTCATGTTTTGTCTGGTCAACTTCATTTCATTTGTAAATATACATCCTTTCCTGTCATTCAGACCTGCAACTTGTAATGAATGTTATTTTACTTCTAATTTAATGAATTATACGCAGTAAAGGACATGCAAACACTGCTAAATATTTTGCTAATAGCCTATGTGAACGGAAAATAATCTTTTAATATATAATTTTAAATATTAGCAAAATGTATTTAATTTATATTATATATATTTATATTA
>CAIGQV010018202.1:3667465-3677529 GCA_903798115.1 Danio jaintianensis
GGACACCATACTTGGCCACACTACACTTCACTTCACTTCACTTCACTTCACTTCACTTCACTTCAATATATATATACATACACACACACACACACACACACACACACACACACACACACACACACATACACACACACATATTTACAGTGTATGATGTTGTTGAAGTATTTTTCCAATACCAGTGACAAATCAATACATTTAAAACAGTATTGATGTCTGAAAACAATGTCGAATGACATTACAGACACAAGGTACGCCAGAAAGAATATAAGAAGCTTTTTTTTTCCTTTTCTGAATCATTTATCTATTAATTTTCCTTCGGTTTAGTCCCTTATTTATCAGGGCTCGCCACAGCGAAATGAACCGCCAATTATTCCGGCATATGTTTTGCGCAGCGGATGCCCTTCCAGCTGCAACCCAGTACTTGGAAACACCCATACGCTCTCACATTCACACACACACTCATACACTACGGCCAATTTAGTTGATCCAATTCACCTATACCGCATGCCTTTGGACTGTGGGGGAAACCGGAGCACCCGGAGGAAACCCACACCAACATGGGGAGAACATGCAAACTCCACACAGAAATGCCAACAGGCCCAGCCGGGACTCAAACCAGCGACCTTCTTGCTGTGAGGCGACAGTGCTAACCACTAAGCCAATCCTTTTCTAAATCATAAAATGAAAAAAAGTTAATTCTGTGGAAAAAACTGTGAAGTTTAAAGACTTACAAGACAGAAAGACACTTCAATTTTACTCACTTAGAATGTTCTGTTAAGCTTATCTGAGTAAACACCAGTAATCAAGGAGGACTAAAGATTAGCAAAAGGGCCAATTAGCCAAAATATTTAATCAACACATCAGCCGTTCCTTCCTGAATCTAACCAATAACTCAATCTGCCCTGAATGAGCATCTTCATTGCTGGGTTTATAGCAGTTCTCTGCTCCGACAGCCAAGCAATGATCAACATATCAGCATCGCACAAATCGTTAATCACGGTATTTTACCCACCCACCTTCCCTTTGAGCACGAGTGTGTATTATTCAGCTCAGTCTTAAGCCTCTCCTGCTACTTTACGCCTCACTGGCTTCTTATACGTTTAACTGAAATGTTGTATTAGTCATAGTCAAAGTGCAGAATCCATTCCCCCTACTATTTCTAAATAACTAGGCGATGAATGAGCTCCACCATCCATAGCAGTTTCGGATCTGCTCCACGGAGAAACCCGTCCAGAAGTAGAAGTGTTTAATCTCTTTATTATCTTCGCTGGAGATTATTTGATGGAAGGAAAGCCGTGTCATCTGATAAATTTAAGTGTGTGCGGGTTTACTCACAGCTCTGTGTGATGTCTTCCTCTAGAGATAAAGCCGGCACGCACCGGCGAGGGTTTGACGGATGAAGAAGTTGTGCTGGAATTCGATTACGCCGCCATTATTGCAATGTCATACGTGTCTGATCTCAAGTTTTCCAACACATGATTGGCGTAACCGAAGACTCCGACGACTTAACCTGAAATTGAAATGACGGACGCATTTCTAAGAGGTTTAAAGCAGTTCTTAAACCCCGAATCTTTAGCATTCTGATTGGTGTTGAGATTAATTTGCAGATAGCTTGATGCCCCCATTGCTCTTCTTTGACAGTTTGACAAGCCTCGCTGACACGACTGTTCATCTCTGCGGACGGCTGAACTGTTCCCGCCTGCCAAATCATTTCTCCTCTCTCAGTCTGAAAAAAAATCCAACTTGAATATGTCTGAATAATATTCAAGCTGGTGGCACAGTGGCTCAGTGGTTAGCACTGTCGCCTCACAGCAAGAAGGTCGCTGGTTCGAGTCCCGGCTGGGCCAGTTGGCATTTCTGTGTGGAGTTTGCATGTTCTCCCCGTGTTGGCGTGGGTTTCCTCCAGGTGCTCCGGTTTCCACCACAGTCCAAAGACATGTGCTATAGGTGAATTGGATGAACTAAACTGGCCGTAGTGTATGAGTGTGTGTGTGAATGTGAGAGTGTATGGGTGTTTCCCAGAGCTGGGCTGCGGCTGAAAGGGCATCTGCTGTGTAAAACATATCCCAGAATAGTTAGCGGTTCATTCCACTGTGGCAACCCATTATAAATAAGGGACTAAGCTAAAATAAAATGAATAATATTCAAGTATCCGTCCTGTTTCGACACTTTATTCAGGACAAATTTTCTTCATGACTTAATGTCGGACAGAAAGAAAAGAATATTGTTAAGTCTAATTTATTATGCACCATAGGTTGTGTTGTTAGATAGACAACAAGCCGGCTAATTACAACAGGGAAATATATACAGCTCAAATGCAGAGATTCCTCCGTGGTGCTTTGGATGGGTTAAAAAAAATTAATCCAATTAAGCTATTCATAATGCGGTCATAAAAAAGTTAATTAGCAGTTCCGAGTCACGGGTTCCCTTTGGTGATCAGTTTCTAATATGCTTTTAGAATAGCATTGCTCAGTGTGTAAATAAGGTTCTTGTTGGGTAAAATGTGGAAATGTCTTCAGCATATTACACATCAGCTGTGTACTGTAAGAAAGCGAAGTCTATAATTTGCTATAAGTAGCTTGGTTTACATCACATGGTGCATCAGTCTAATATTAAAAAGAAGACCACCAATTTCCGTAAACCAATTGATCCTGAATAGAGACTGGCAGTTTGTTCAAGATACGAAGACACAGACAGACACACGCAAACAGACACACACACACCAATTTAAACTGAAATGATGGATGGACTTCTAAGAGGTTTAGAGCAGTTCTTAAACCCCGAATCTTTAGCATTTTGATTGGTGTTGAGATTGTGGTTAGCACTGTCACCTCACAGCAAGAAGGTCGCTGGTTCGAGTCCCGGCTGGGCCAGTTGGCATTTCTGTATGGAGTTTGCATGTTCTCCCCTTGTTGGCGTGGGTTTCCTGCGGGTGCTCCGGTTTCCCCCACAGTCCAAAGACATGCACCATAAGCGAACTGGAGAAACAAAATTGGCTGTAGTGAATGAGTGTGTGTGTGAATGTCAGAGAGTATGGGTGTTTCCCAGTACTGTGTAAAACATATGCCAGAATATGTTGGCGGTTCATTCTGTTGTGGTGACCCCTGATAAATAAGGGACTAAGCCGAAGGAAAATTAATGAATGAGATTAATTCTCAGATAGCTCTCAGATTCTCAGACACACACCAAACCGTGCTGATGAACTAGCATGCAATAAACCACAGAACATTTGTATTATATTATATAGTTTCTCCAACCCCGTTTTGGATTTTGCTTTTCACTTGTATGGCTGCTCTGAATTGTCAAAACAACTCTCAAAACGCCTTTTAGGATGCAAGAAATAGAGAACATATTGACCCCGATTCAATTTTTTTTATGACGGACAAAGGTTTCGGAGGCAGTGTGTACACACACACACACACACACACACACACACACACACACGACACAATGTGAGGTTGAATTTATTTTTTAACGTGTGAAAATTACAGACGACAATTTCAGATTCAGAGTGCAATAACCTTAACACTGTCAAAATGATTTACAAACACATAATACACATGCGCATGATGTCACATAGTTTACAGCCTTGTTTTCTACAATTTCGCATTAAAACCTTTTTTTTTTTTTTACCTGCATTTTTAAGGCCCCCAACATGCTATTGTGGTGTATATGAACAGAAAAGGTGGCACGGTGGCTCAGTGGGTAGCGCTGTCACCTCACAGCAAGAAGGTCACTCCTTTGAGTCCCAGCTGGGCCAGTTGGCATCTCTGTATGGAGTTTGCATGTTCTCCCTGTGTTCGCGTGGGTTTCCTCCGGGTACTCCGGTTTCCCCCAGTCCAAAGACATGCGCTATAGGTGAATTGGAGAAACAATTGTGGCTGTAGTGTGTGTGTGTGTGTGTGTGTGTGTGTGTGTGTGTGTGTGTGTGTGTGCGTGTGTGTGTGTGTGTGTGTGTGCGTGTGTGCGCGTGTGTGTGTGTGTGTGAGAATGTAAGGGTGTACTCTCACTAGGCACGGTTGCCTTGAATCGTGTCGAAGCACACTTGTGCCTCCTCTCCTCTCCCCCGACGGCCTGAATTCACACTGCATCTTTACCTTTACCATCTTTACCGGAGCACGCTTATGTCATCGATGATGCGACTGTTCAGTTTAACAGGAAGAGAAGCGCTCTCACTCAGCACAGTGGACAGAGTGCATGGGCTCCATAGATATATACACTAGATTACATACATACGGACCCTCAGCATGCGTCAATAGCGCCGCCACATTTGTACAGTGCTCCCAGGACAAACATCATTCAACCGCACTAGTCGAGACAGTGTGCCAATGTGAAGATGCTGGACTTTAGCGCTGCTTACGGGTGTAGTAACGAGCAAACAAAGAAAACAAAGCACAAAGGCAGAACACAAAGATTTCATTTTTTACGTTACAAACTTTTGTGCTCAACAAGTAACATTAATGATAATACAGTCTCTTACTGCACTCATCATAAGGCAAAGTAGCATCAACTTGCACAGAATTCTAGGCTTATGCTAGTTTTGTTGAATAAAATAAGCAAACAATGAAAAAGAAATATGACAACAAGACGCTTGTATTATTGTCGGTAAGTAAACGAGTCGTTCATAACGGAGACTCATTCACAAACGAATCGCTTCCTCTGTTAGAATGAGAAGTGAAAGCAGGAGAGGGGGTGTGTTTCAGGACACGGATTAGATCAAATTTAACACGGAGGGAGGGTAATACATTTTCATGCACATAAACACACACTCTTTATCGGCAATGCCCGTGCGGTCACTTATCCATCGACGTAGAAAAGTGATGTAAAATTATAATTTTCGTAATTATATATATATATATATTTTTTTTTGCGTACTGACCACCGGGGAAAACTCCCGATCATAGATATATGTATATATGTGTATATCTCTGGCTCTGGATGGCCACAGTCCTCCACTGCACCTTGGTCCCGCATTCATTTCAAAGGAGCGCTACCCTGTACTAAAATGGCAGCTCTATTGACGCATTCCTTCCAATAGACAACAATAGGCCAGGCGACATCTAGTTTATCTATGCATGGGCTCGATTCGAAGCACTTACACTTGTCAAACGACCTGGGAAATGCACCCGGGCATGGTTCGGATAGCCTAGTGTGAGTACGCCCTAAGAGTGTATGGGTGTTTTCCAGTACTGGGTTGCAGCTGGAAGGGCATCCGCTAAGTAAAACATGTGCTGGAATAGTTGGCGGTTCATTCCACTGTGGCGACCCCTGATAAATAAGGGACGACGCCGAAGGAAAATGAATGAATGAATAAACAGGAAAAAAAGTCTTTAGTTTTTAGTTGATCTGTAAATGCCTCCTGAATGCACGTGAAGACTAAAACACTTCAGGACACATCTCAGAAGACTATACAACAGGTAAATGAATTCATCTTTGCATCTTCTCCCGCAGGGTTTGGAGGTGGCGGAGGGTAAGATACTCTTGTCTCCTTGTGTTTCTGATTTGTCATGTGATTAAATTCATATGTCATCAGGACACAGCAGCAGTTTTGGGTTGGCTGATCTGGCTTTGAAATTCTGGGCTGAAGGATTTTAAATGAGATTTCTCAGCATATTTGGGCTACTCTGAGTGATTTGTCTATTACGAACAGAGAAGAAATGTAGCGTCCACTGGGCTGGAAAACTAGAGATTGCAGATGTCTTGGCCTAGAAGTGATTGCATGACTTCAAAAAAAAACAAAAAAACGAATGGATAAATCATACGACTCCTGCATGTTTTTATCTGTTACTAATCACACCACCGTATACGCCATTCATCTTTAAGACCGGGTCCTTGAATGTAGCAAATATAGATATGCACAAACAAAAAGCCTTCTTAAAAAAAATTGCTGGTTCACTGGCATCACAAGTAATTGTTTTATATGATTACCATCCGTACGATTTGGGATGATGACGGTAATTGCATGAGACTCTTCAACAGTGGATTTGCTCATTGAAGACTTCCTTTATGTCTTTGAAGATGAGCTGCACTTAAAAACACTAAAGATAAACTTAAAGGTTCCAATTAGAACAGAAAAGGGCTTTTTACAGTCTGATGCAACATTGGAGAACATTTTAAGATCTAAAATTAAAGGTTTGAATTCTCTACTGGGGTTTTGAAGAACTCAGAAAACATTGTAATAACTCTGAATATTCTACATAAAGCTGTTTGGTTTGTCATCTTTCATTCATTTATTCATTTTCCTTTGGCTTAGTCTCTATTTCAGAGGTCGCCACAGCGGAATGAAGCTCCAACTATTCGGGCATTTGTTTTACGCAGCAGATGCCCTTTCAGCTGCACCCAGTATTGGGAAACACCCATACACACACACACACACACACACACACTATGGACAATTTTAGTTTTACTCAATTCACCTATAGCGCATGTCTTTGGACTGTGGGGGAAACCGGAGCACCCGGAGGAAACCCACACGAATACGGGGAGAACATGCAAACTCCACACAGAAATGCCAACTGGCCCAGCCAGGACTCGAACCAGTGACCTTTTTACTGTGAGGCTGCAGTGCTAACATTGCTAACCACTGAGCCACCCGGTTTGTCATCTTAATACAGATAAAAGAACATTTGAGTCATGAATTAGGTTAGTAATCAAAACCCTGGTACTTACTGTATATGACAAGTTTGTACTGGACTGAATCAGAAGGCAGGTTTTTGGGCCTTATTTTGGTGCCACTTAAATATCTGAGCTGTCAATTGCAATATATTCAATTGCAAGATAATCATACAATGATGTACGAGCAGTTCGCACATGTGCTTTGAATTGTTCAAATGGGCCATTGTTTGTTTCACAGTCAGAAACTAAACAAAGAGACGGAACAAAAGCACTACTGATGTCGGCAGTACTGATCTTCTTGCACAGACATGCTGGATTCACCTGATTTGTTGACAAATGGGTTGCGGATCCATTCCTTGGCAGTTCGTGGGTTCTTTACTGGGACTTTTCCCCTTCGCAAATAAAATTTCCAAAGACGTCTGTTTCTTACTCATTTTGCTGCTTGTGGGTTAAATTTGGGCGCTCAAGTGACCGAGATGTAGGCGAGAGAATACGGTCATTTTTCTAAATAAAAGATTTTTCAAAATAAAAGATCGTTCAGACTCAGATAATAAATAAAAAGAATCTGATTGGCTGAATCTGATATTCTGCAATAACAGCACTCGTACAGCCTCTTCACTCTTGTGTTCAATTTAAATTAATTCTGCCCACATAGAGTGACAGCAGATCAATAAACTCACTACAGTTTGACAAATATTGCAGCTGTTGGACAACATAATGTACTTTTGAGGCTTTTTTTAAGCGAGAATGTAGTTGTTTAGATTGCAACTATGCAGTTTATTTATAAGGACAGTGCCTATTTTAAAATATTTATAATTTCGGAGATACAGCGCGTCGGCGGCCATTAGCCTGTCATTGAACAGAGCAAAGAAGGTTGATGTTGTCCATCCACAAGATGGCGACAGAGACCGCATAAGAAGTCCTTAGAGGAGAAAAACTGCATCATTTCTAACTACAGTTTATCAAATCATTATTAAACTGGTAAGTGACTAAGTCGAATTGTAGTGTATTGAGTGTAAGATGGGACTCAGGAATGTGTGTATTTTGTGTTGGCCACTTTTTGTATAACCCTGAGTTACTTTTTGGTTGGCCATCTGTTTGTTTCTAATGAGTCTCCTGTTTTTGTTACTGCAGACTGGTTCAGTGAAAAGAAAGAAAGAAGAAATGCCCGCATGTGTTTAGCGTTTTTCCTTATCGCAAACACAACAGTAATCTGGTAGTGTTTGTGCTGCTTTGGCTTTTTCGGGGTTAATTATTGTGATCTCCCAATTGCAACCGAGAAATACTGGGAAATGTCTGTAAACTGAAGGCATTTCATGCCGTTCAGCCTTATAATCTTAAAATGTGAGCAAAAATACCTGTTTTGTCATCACTTTAGACATTACGCTAGAGAATCATTCAAATACTAGCTCTAAAGTAACGTTGGTGAAGTAGCAACAGTTTCTGCTGTTCTGACGTCAGCTGCAGATGTGAATGAATGGCAGAAGAAAGTAGTTCCTCTTACAAAAGGGTTTTAAGACTCTCTGTGTATGATTTTCTTTTTTACATACACGATTATGCCGTCGAACTGTTGTATAAACGCAATATCACACTCGTTCAGTGCTACTCGTGTGATATTGCTCATAAATATATATTTTTTAAAAATTTCTTTAATGTCACCTTGTGGCTCTTTTTTATCAAGTATTGATTTAAGCACATGAACACATGTAATCTCCAAAATCTGCCAAACATAATTTTAGCCACAAAAAACTACTCTAAATGAAAAAACAACTCTATTTTTAACTGTTGCTTTTGCCAATTTAAAACATTTACTGTAGCTCAAACAGTAGCGCCAGCAACACCAAGGTCAATTACCAAGGTAAGCAAGAACCGATAAGCAAGAAACATATACCCTGAATGCAATGCAAGTCACTTTGAACAAAAGAATCTCCCCAAAGGGTGTGAATTCTATGTAAAATGTGAATGTAAAACAGCTTCAAAACAGCAGTGTTTACTAGGCCATCGAATGCTGGCCTCACAAGAGAATTGTATTAGATTTTCTCTTTTTTTTTTTCTTTTTTTCTTTTTAAATCGCAAGGACGATTCGGTAAAGGTTTGAATAATTCAGAAGGTGTTACGTCCATAGCTTACGGTTTGCAAATCTGCTGACCTCTTGTACTTAAGCTAGAATGATGGCCTTAAACCTTTCTGCAGAGACTTTTCCACCAATCCATATAAAACCTATGCGCGTGCATCTTTCTCTCTCTCGAGTTCCGGCACCGTGCACATGAGTAAAAATGATTGCTGAAAAATCCCATCCAAGAGGTGCAAACAGGGGATGTTAATAACCCCATTCAGATATCGAGTACGGATGCACTCGCCTTCGGCAATAAACGGCTCTGTCTGCTCCAATCCCATTCACTTCCCGTGCAACATAAACATCAAGGAGAGCCCCAGGCGGTTTCCACGGGACTGCGTGCCGTTGCCTTTTGAAAAGAAGGAATAAAACAAAAGCAAACAAACAAGCCATTAAAAAGGCGCAGGGTGGCAGGAAGCAGCAGCGGCTGTGAGGTGTGCGGCCTCTCAAGCTTCATTATGACACCACGGGACAGAGGCGGACAGGCAGCCCATGATGCATTCGGGGTCTCGTTAGCGGGCAGACGGGCAACAGAACAGAGACTCATGGCCTCATTACCACGTGCCGCAGAGCAGAGTCCATGTTAGCGTCCATCTCCGCACATCAATGCTGCATATCTGATTATCTGAAAATGATTCAATCTGTATGTGCTACCTGCAGGCCAGATACAGCACCGGGCATATTGATTGAGTCAAAGCCAAGCAACAGCACGCTGACTGACCAGACTCTTGCGGTTTAGTGCCTTCCTGTCAGAGATGTGCATGTGGAAAATAAATAATTAAAACGCCTTTCCGTTTCATAATGAGACACTGACGAGGGGAATCAGATCTTGTCAGGCTGAGTCAGGAGACGGCTGCGTCACATTCCTGATTGTTTTGATCCATTTGCTTAGAGGTGTTCTTGGTGTTACGTTCAGTTGGCAAAGGTTTTACACCCAAAGAAATTAATAGCAATGTCAATGAATAAAATATGTCAATCAATGCTTAGGCAAAGCTGTTTAAGTCTACGTAAAGTACTGTTGTACAAGACTGAAGGTCTTCATTCTGTGGAAACAACCATCCTGGATGTACTTTATCCCACTTATTATATGGCTACTTCCCACAAAACATTAAAATTACCCACAAAACATTGTTCTGAGCTGTAATAGTTTATTAATTCTTTAATTAAATGCAAAGCTGACAAAAACAGCTGATGGAGTGTACACTAACCTGCGCATTATCCAGTCACAAGATAGCACCAAACAGTCAAAAATGCAAAGCTGAGAGAAACAAAAACAGCTGATGGAGTATACACTAACCTGCGCATTATTCAATCACAAGATGGTGCCAAA
>CAIGQV010018202.1:3677539-3699420 GCA_903798115.1 Danio jaintianensis
GAGTATACACTAACCTGCGCATTATTCAATCACAAGATGGTGCCAAAAATTAAAAAATGCAAAGCTGACAGAAACGAAAACAGCTGATGGAGTATACACTAACCTCTGCATTATTCAGTCACAAGATGGCGCCAAACAGTCAAAAATGCAAAGCTGACAAAAACGAAAACAGCTGATGGAGTATACACTAACCTGAGCATTATCCAGTCACAAGATGGCGCCAAACAGTCAAAAATGCAAAGCTGACAAAATCGAAAACAGCTGATGGAGTATACACTAACTTGAGCATTATTTAGACACAAGATGGCGCCAAACAGTCAAAAACACAAAGCTGACAGTAAAGAAAACAGGTGACAAAGTATACACTAACCTGAGCGTTATCCAGGCACAAGATGGCGCCAAACAGTCAAAAATGCAAAGCTGACAAAAACGAAAACAGCTGATGGTGTATACACTAACTTGAGCATTATTTAGACACAAGATGGCGCCAAACAGTCAAAAACACAAATCTGACAGAAATTAAAACAGCTAATGGAGTATACACTAACTTGAGCATTATCCAGTCACAAGATGGCGCCAAACAGTCAAAAATGCAAAGCTGACAATAACGGAAACAGCTGATGGAGTATACACTAACCTCTGCATTATTCAGTCACAAGATGGTGCCAAACAGTCAAAAATGCAAAGCTGACAGAAACGGAAACAGCTGATGGAGTATACACTAACCTCTGCATTATCCAGTCACAAGATGGCGCCAAAGAGTCAAAAATGCAAAGCTGACAGAAACTAAACTGGCTGAATAAAGAATACTAACCAACGTATGAGTCTGCATTATTTAGCGGTTGTTATTTGGAAATAATATACCTTGGAATGTCATGACTGACCAATCAGAATTGAGTATTCCAGACAGCAGTGTAATAACAACTAATAATATGCAGCAAATTAGTAGTTTATTGAGCTGAAAGAGATAAATTATATAAATAGTGATGAAAGGCAAAATATTAAATGTTATGGTGTATATTTACTATATAATTAAACTTTACAAAATGTATATTTTTTGACGCTCAGCTAAGTTGTAAATATGCAATTTCTTTGATAGAAGTAAATGAGACATTTCTAGTTTCAACATTATTTGTTCTTCAGACATTCCTCGAGTAATCAGGTTTATGTAAAATTGACACGCATTTCATTTTTGACCACTGAATAAGTGTAGAATTTAACGGTTTACTCATTAAGGCTCCTTGAAATCCCAGTATCTCTGGAAATGAACAATACAGGACTTTAAAATTTCAGGTACCAAAAATATATATTGATGAGGTACATAATATATATTGGTGATAAATATAAATTGGAAAAAAAAAATTGAGATAACTGCAATACTCCTTGAGCTACAAGTATGCAAAAAAGTTGGGGAGATTAAAAACTCAAAGTGCTTTTTCCTTATTTTGGAACTGTCACCATCAGCATATAGGCCATTTTGAGGGATGTAAACAAAAACAATGGTCCCAACGTATTTCCTTTTTTACATTTTTGATTTCTATAGCTTCCGAGAATCCAAAAAGAGCCACATATTGATAAATAATGTTATGATAGCTGTTTTAACATTAAGTTATGATTGAATTGCCACTTGTTACAGTTATGAAATAGATTGACAGCAAGCAGGAAATGTTCATGGGCCAATGAGATGACCACATTGAAATGGTCTATAAAGAACTAAGAAAGTCAACAGACTTCACTAATATGGACCTACAGTACCAATTTCTTTGTAAAGCCATCTTGGGGCGGCACGGTGGCTCATTGGTTAGCACTGTCACCTCACAGCAAGAAGGTCGCTGGTTCGAGTCCTGGCTGGGCCAGTTGGCATTTCTTTGTGGAGTTTGCATGTTCTTCCCGTGCTGGCGTGGGTTTCCTCCAGGTGCTCTGGTTTCCCCCACAGTCCAAAGACAAGCGGTATAGGTGAATTGAATAAACTAAATTGGCTGTAGTGTAATGAGTGTGAATGAGTGTGTATGGGTGTTTCCCAGTAGTGGGTTGCGGCTGGAAGGCCATCCGCTGCGTAAAACATATGCCGGAATAGTTGGCGGGTCATTCCGCTGTGGCGACCCCTGAAATACAGACTAAGCCGAAGGAAAATTAATGAATGAATGCTGCCATCTTTCTGAAGTGACTTTTACCGCCCTCCAATTTGGCTTCAAACCTAAATTATCATTTTGACCGCGCTCTACATAATAATAGATTACTCAGTAAATATCCATCCATGACCATTAATATTTTGGGTCTCATCACTATTTAAGAACATTAAGAATTTCTGACATTGAATGATCCTTTTATATCTGTTGTTTCTAATGTGATTTCATCATTTGCAATGCTTCATGGGATTGTAGTTTTTTCTGTCATTAAAGCGGTTTACGCTGTCACAGGCTTAAACCTTTGCCACGGCATGTTGAGATTCAGCTCATGGCTAAATGGTTTGGTTAAAAAAAAAATAAAAAAAAAGTAAAGTAAAAAAAAAAAGTAAATCCTTATGGGAAAAATTAAAAGAAAATATTCTTCTGGAACCAGCATGCACTTTATTTGCAGTATAAACCAATGCATTTAGGGTTACAATAATAAAATGTTAAGAAATATGATCAATAAAACTATGGCCGATGAATATTACATGATTTATTTACTTACATAAAACAGCATAATGGAGCAAAACATTTTTGTACATTTAAACTAATTTGAAGAGGCTCACACTGAAAACCCTTCATGTTCAAGTTATAATAAGACACGTGATCTTATGTTTAAAGGGAACCTATTATGCCCCTTTTTACAAGATCTCAAATAAGTCTCTGATGTCCCTAGCATGTGTATGTGAAGTTTCAGCTCAAAATACCCCACAAATAATGTTTTATATCTCTTTGAAACTGCCCCTTTCAGGCTTTGATCATAATTGTCCCATTTTGGTGTCTGTCGCTTTAAATTCAAATGAGATTGTGCTCTTTTCATAACAGGGTGGAGCTACAAATGCATGTGTGTCAGCATAGTGGCAGATTCAAAAACAAGACTAACGTCCTATGCTAATGAGGGAGAGATTGTGACTAATGGGCAGGGCTTTCCCCCTCTGATGATACGTACAAAGAGAGAATGTAGACTGCAGACTGTTTCTATCAAGTGTGAAATTTTTTTTACTATTAAAAGTGTCAGGATTCTGCCACTCGGTCTTGTTAATTCATGGTTTGGTGGCAGAGTCCAGACACTAGTCCTGTCATGTCTTGTAGAGCACGTGGCTCCATGTTTACATGTTGGTCGCGTGCTTTAAGCCGCCGATTTCGCAGGTCAGAGTTCACCAAGCTTGAACTTTGCACCACAGCGAAACTTGTTGCACAAGCTTGCGTTTCCAGCCTGACGCATTCACGTGCGTATGAATGGAGGTCTATGGGGAGAAAAGTCCAGTGTGACCGAGGCTTTAGTGTTGTGTTTCATGTGAACACACGGTTAATGAGTTCTCTCATTGGCTGCGTGTTCTAGTCCCGTTTACCGTGAGCACATGGCTTGTGTTGTTTCTTTGTGTCATGTACTCTCCTGTCTATTGTCTAGTCCCACCCTCCTTGTTAACCAGTTTATTATGTTCACCTGTTTGTGTGCCAATTATTTCTCCTTTATAGTCTCCTCATGTCTGCTGTCCTGTGCCAGTTCGTCACAGTTTTTCGCCTTGTCCTGTCGTCTTGTTCCAGCCGTGATCCCTGCCAGCCTGCCCAGTCAAGTTTGCTTATTTGTTTTGTTAATGTTTTAATGTTTTCCCCCTCGGGGTAGGTTTTGTTGTCTGTTGCTTTATTTTATAATAAACCCATGCTTTTGTCCTGCATTTGAGTCTTCGCTCCTTTTCCCCAACCTCAATCCTTCCCATTCCTGAAAAGTGACAAAAGGCTGGTTATATCCACAGACTGTTGCCACACAGCTGTGTTTAAAGTGATTTTTACATAATAGCTCCCCTTTAAGGTTAAAGAGCAAAACAAGAAACCTATACTTTCAATAACAGACCCTATTTGCAGCACTCCCTCAAACATTCTGGCTCTCAATAATTCATATTTTCGTAATGATTAATGTAATGATTCCCACCTCGTCTCTAACTAGAAAAGCTCTAAAACAGCCCTTCTTTGAAATTTCCAATCAAAGCACTGTTATTTTACAAGCTTCCCCTGCTACCCCACTTTCCGTGATCCAATCAATTCTCAATAAATAAATTCAAGTCCCACCGCTAATACGGTTCAGAAATATAGCATTATATATTTACATTACATTGTGAAAAAAGAACCACGAATGTCGTTCCGTATTGATTTATTTAAGCTAAATTATAAAAACACATCTACTCTATTGCAACGAAGTCTTAGTGTCCGCTTTCATCAATTTGCACCATCGCATATAAGAAATCGACTGTTCTAACAACACGAGAGCGACAACACCTCAAAAAATCTTCTTCCATTTCCCAGATGCGCCTCGCATGCTAACAAGCCAAGCTTTTAGTGGAGGGTTATTGATTTTGAAACCCCAAAATTAGATTTAGGCATTCTCCATGCAGGGAGACAACAGGCCTGTATATTACTTTTAAATGTGCGCCTGTTTGTACGGCACGGAGCTCAGGGAGGCTTTATATAATATCTAGACTCTTTCAGCCCTCTAATTAGTGTCTCTCTCTCATCTAATGACACACGCTTCTGATAGAGGAAGCCACTCTGGGCCTTCTTTTGTCCTTAGGGATGTTATGATCTACTAATTAACTAATGGCCTCAAATTCAGCATCATTCGTCATCAGCAAATCGCTAACGCTTTCTAAAGAGAGAAATAGAAGGGCTTTTAAACAGGTGCTTCAGAAAGAAACGGAATGGCAGTGTTTGCAACGGCACGGTTTGCAATAGATTCCGTACACCTGCCTGAGGATGTTTCGCAAAAGAAGAGAGCAGAGCACTAATGGGAATTATTCTCCACGCTCTGTCTGAAGTATTTATGAGAAACCTTGTGGGCCAAATATGGTTAAAGGTGAAGTAAGCAATATGTGCTGTGCTCCTACCGTGAAATAATATGAGACAGTTATTGGGAAGATATTAGCATGGCGATCTCCTCAGAAAGACTTTTTGCTGCGTCCCAATTCGCATACTACGTTCTAAAAGTTCACTTCACAAAAAAGTACATACTTTTAAGTGTGTAGCAGAAGAGTATGCTAACTTTGGGACATACTACTTCCTCTTTAAGAGACCGTTAAGTTGCTTAGTTTCGTCCCCTGTCAATCATCTGAACAAACCATCCACATTTCTTTCATATTAAATTACCTACCTTATTGACAGTGGTGATAAGTAACAAATTACAAATACTCAAATTACTATAATTGAGTAGTTTGTCTCAGAAATTGTACTATACTAAGTAGTATTAAAAATATGTACTTTTACTTTTCCTTGAGTACATTTTTAGTGCTGTATCAGTACTTTTACTCAACTACTTTCCTTCAACCTGCAGTGACTACTTTTTTTTTTTCTCGTCTATGGGGATTGGAAAAAATATTTAAATAGGTTCACATTGCTGTTGCATAGAAAACGTGATGTAAATAGTTTCCAGTTGGCTAGATATTAATTAATAGTCATTCAAACAACTTTAACAAAGCTTCTCTACTCGATGGGTTGGTCTTGTATTTCCGCCATGTTTGTAGTTTGTTTACACTGTTCCCCCAAGTTTGTAGCTCTAACTGAACTCACGTTAGTGGTTAGAGTAATTTCTAACAGAAATAGTAGACCATCTGGGAACGTTTAGCATGCTATTTTCAACATACTACAGTTTGGGACATACTAATTCTATTTTCGAATACGATTTAGGATGGATAGCATGTGAGTTGAGACTCAACAGCTGTAAATGTTATAACTGAACTAAATCCTAATGTAAGTCTATGGCAGATAGGAAAAGCATTGGTGGAAACCTGTATGGAAACAGTCATTATTTTAGCAATTTGGTCTTGGGATGCTACACTAAAAAGTTTACATAGTGGCCTTAAAGGAACATTCCACTTTTAAAAAAATCGCCTAGAGTTAAAGAGTTGGGTTTTACCATTTTTTAATCCATTCAGTCGATCTTCTGGTCTGGTAGGAGCACTTTTGGCTTAGCTTAGCATAGATAATTGAATCAGATTAGACCATTAGCATCTCGCTCAAAAATGACCAAAGTGTTTCGATAATTTTTCCAAGTTAAAGCTTAATAAATCAATATAATTGAGCCTGCTATAGCCATGGTATGGCAACAAAGTTTCTTGATTATTACGCCATAGATTCTAGCCATACCGGGCTAGAAAATAGCACGTTTTCATTTTCCGTCAGTCTTAGTACATGATGTAACTACAGAAAAGTCTAGATTTAAAAAGGAAAATTATCAAAACTTATTGGCCATTTTTGAGTGAGATGCTAATGTCTAATACAATTCAAACTAAGCTAAGCTAAAAGTGCTCCCGCCAGAGCCAGAGATTGGCTGAATCATGGATTCAAAAATGGTACAATTCAACTATTTAACTTTAGGAGTTGCAAATTAAGCCTATTATCAAAAAAAGTAGTGTTCCTTTACATTTTTAAGTTGAATCAAATGAATCTAATGATTTATTTTACCTTAAATCAAAGAAAACGGGCCCAAAAGGGCTTGTATAGCTTAAAAGACAAGCTGAAATATGATTTGTTTAATAATTTATGATTAACATAAAATATGTTGCCATGACTTATTGATTATATATGTTTTTAAAGTGTACATCAAATTAGGGATCATTCATAATGTAAAATAAACTCTGGATTCTTTATTGTACATGAATTTCAAACTTACTGTGCGTTTCATACGGATGGAGTAAAGCGTTCTTTAACGAGGGGGAAAAAAATTCTATATTTAAATTTTTTATATTTCTTCTTGTTGATCAGGGTTAACAGACGTAAGGTTCAATTTCCATCAACATTCTCCAGGAAAGTTTTCAGCAAACTTGAATTGTGTTTTATTTATGAATAGCCTTCTCTAATCAGCCACTCTCAAAGACGAGGAAGATCTATAGTTTATAATGAAATGAATCAGCCTTTGTGCTCCTCTAGGCTGCCACAAACATTAAACGTGTATTTATTTGATTAGTCAAGTGCTTATTTTAATATTAACACCAGTCACTAAAGGTGGGATCATTTCCGAAAGACATACAAAATACATAAACATGAGTTTGAATGGAAAAGGTCTCACAAAAACATTCACCTCACCAGATGAATAAGCTCAGTGCAGTTTCTGGAACATCATTAGAGGACGCAACCTGGGGTGTTTAGTCTTTCATCATCCGAAATGATCATGAGGTGCCCCAGCTGAGCCTGATCAGATCTCTGCTTGTCTTAATGGCACGACGCCACCGGCTACGAATACGCCTACAGCTTCCTTTCAACCACCAACACCGCAAGTCACCTGTGAACTCGCTGCCATTTTGGCTCCAAGTTGGTCCTGAAACCTAATTTTGATGAAGATAAATCCTTATATTAACACAACGCTGCCACATTAAAGTCGAGTTGAACCTTAAGTATCATTAGATCCTTTCTTATACAGTGTATTATGACATAGACCTGAAGACAAAACTATCAGCAAAACTATTTCCCAAGTCATGTTTTTCCTATTATATTTTTTCTTCTGAAGAATGTCTTATTTATTATAGTTTGACTGGAATAAAAAACTGCTAAGGTCAATATTATTAGGCAACACAGGTTTGTTGGGAAAAGGTCTCACGGACTCACATGAGAAGGATGTTAATATGCTCAGAAATGTACACAGCGGCCTCTGGTGGATTTACGAGAAATGGGACGTATGAGAAAACGTAATTGAGATTGTCAAAAATGCACACGGCGCCCCCTAGTGAATTTGTGAAACCTGCAGCTTATCCACGATGGACATCCAGCATTCTCCAGCCTCCGGCGCCTAGACTGCAGCTCTGCACAAAAAGTTTGGCCAGAGGAGAAATGGTCATGCCCAACTGAGCCTGGTTTCTCTCAAGGTTTTTTTTTTTCCTTCACTTTCGTCAATTGGTGAAGTTTTGTTCTTCGCCACTGGCTTGCTTGGTTTTGGGACTTGTGGAGCTGCGCATCGATAGATTTGCTCTTCAGTGTTTGGACTTTCAGCAGTGAAAATTAAACCACACTGAACTGAACTAAACTGAACTTCAACTCTGAAAACTGGACTGACACAGTTTTAATTTACTAGAACGTCTATGTTAAGCTGCTTTGACACAATCTACATTGCAAAAGTGCTAAAGAAATAAAGATGAATTGAATTTTGTCCACCAAGGTTTTACACTTATGGAATTTACACAAGAACGAGAAAACAATGGTGTCTGCAGCTCACGGTATGGCCATTTCCATATACTGAACTATACCTAGGTATACCCTGATTTTCTTTACAAGGCTTAAAATGTGATCACATTGAGTCCTCTGAAAAAAGTGAAGCAGGGCATGACAAAATAATAATAAAAGATTACAGACACAGATCAAATCACTGAAAATACATTATTAAAAGGTGGAAACGGGTCAAGTTAAGCGTGCACTTTTAAACCACTTTGAATAACTTCCAGACTCAGCATGCTATCATTTTGAAATAATTTATTTAATTGTAATATAAGCCTGAAAGTGCAACTCTGTGTTTTAGAACTAAATCTATAAGTAAAATAAGTCTCTGATGTCCCTACAGTGTGTGTGTGTGTGTGAAGTTTCAGCTCAAAATACCACACAAATAATGTTTTATAACACTTTGAAACTGCCCCTTTTAGGCGTTGATCATAATTGTGCCATTTTGGTGTCTGTCGTTTTAAATTCAAATGAGATTCTGTGCTATTTAAAAAGAGGGCGGAGCTACAAATTCCTATGTGTCAGCATAGCAGCAGATTCAAAAACAAGACTAGCATCCTATGCTAATGAGGGAGAGATCATCACTAATGGGCGAGGTTTCCCCCTCTGATGACACATACAAAGGGAGAATGTCAATCAAAGTGCTTCTGCTGACATTTATAATCTCAAGTGTGATTATAAAAAATACAACTGATAAATCGCTATCATCAGAAGTGGTTATATTCACAAATTAAACTGTTTAAACCCCTTATAAAAGTGATTATTGCATAACTCCCCTTTAAGTTCCTGTGCTGTTTGTTAAAGGTTAGTTTGAGCGTTTCTAATTCTGGATATATTTACACCACAATCTTATTTGAAACAAATTGGTTCAAAATTAAACCATCGATGCCTTGGTTTAACAAAAGGATGCAAATTTCAGTAGTTTCCAAAGAAACCCGTACATTGGACTGTTTCATGGATATTTCATGCTGTTTCTCTACCTTTTCTGCGCTGTTATTTTTAGTGTCTTGTTTGTAGGATGTGAGTCAGTGGGGAAGAAGGCCCGAGGCGAGCGTTTGGGCGATGGTGTCCTGGTGACAGACCCTTCTCTCCTGTGGAATGAAGCTTGTCAGGAAACATCAGTGTGATTCTCCTCTAGAGAACATACTGGCCCAATCTGCATCTGTAGCTGGGGTGGATCAGGGCTGTCTGTGTCGTGAAGCGCACGGGTTTGGAATACGACTGTGGCTTTTATTAGCACACGAATGCCAAATCAGATGTTTATAATCGAAGATAAGCAGTGTGTGAATTATACATTGACTATTGGGGGGTGGTCAGCTTGCTTTCTGTAGTTTGTGTAATATGCATGCTTCGGTGAACCAGATTCATAGATTTAATTCAATTACAGCTCATTTATTAAACAAACGGATTTGTTTTGGGTGTTTTTGAAGGATAATGAGGAGATTCCGACCCACATTAAGCACTGATGAGCTACAGCATTTCACCAGACATGCGATTCTCAGTGTTTTTGATATAAAACTGGGAATTTCATTGAATGGTGACTATAGTTTGTATCCGTGCACCAATAAATGGCAAAGGCGTCTGTTAAATTACACACTATAAATCCAATATATACATTTTAACTTTACCTTCAGGCTATTATGTAGGTAAAAACACTTCATTTACAAGAAAAAGGTGTATTTTAAACACTTGCAGTGCATGTCTATTGGTAGGCTAGACGAGTTTAATTTCCCACATAACCTGCTGGACACAATCATGCATTGGCAATTGCATGAAATATTATGGGGGCAGTCAAATTTATATTTATGTTACATTTATTTGTTTTATTATTATTATTATTATTATTATTATTATTATTATTATTATATTTAAATTATTACTATTTAAGTTATGCATTGACAATGGTATGAACCATTGTAGTGTCAGTCAATTTTATATTTTATGTTAACATTATTATTATTAATAATAATAATAATAATAATAATTAGTACTACTATTATGTAAAATACATATCATAAAAAGATACAGAACTGTTTTCCACTTTTTTAATTATGCATTGTCAAAATTATGATCCACTATAAGGGCACTCAAATTTACATTTATGTTAAAATTAATTATTATTATTATTATTATTATTATTATTTAAGATACAGATCAGACACAGCACTATTTTCCACCATTGAAATTATGCAATGACAATGGTATGAACCATTATAGGGGCAGTCACATTTATATTTATGTATCATTATTCATTCATTCATTCATTTTCTTTTCAGCTTAGTCCCTTTATTAATCTGGGGTCGCCACAGCGGGATGAACCGCCAACTTATCCAGCATATGTTTTTACGCAGCGGATGCCCTTCCAGCTGCAACCCATCACTGGGAAACATTCATACACACTCATTCACACACATACACTACGGACAATTTTTAGCTTACCCAATTCACCTATACCGCATGTCTTTGGACTTGTGGGGGAAACCGGAGCACCCGGAGGAAACCCACGCGAACACGGGGAGAACATGCAAACTCCACACAGAAATGCCAACTGACCCAGCCGAGGCTCGAACCAGCGACCTTCTTGCTGTGAGGCGAACGTGCTACCCACTGCGCCACCGCGTCGCCCCTGTATCATTATTATTATTATTATTATTATTATTATTATTATTATACTGTCATCACTACTACTACCACTATTATATTAAATACACATCCGAAAGGTACAGAACTATTTTCCACTATTTAAATTATGCAATGGTACGATCCATTATAGGGGCATTCTTATGTTTTTTTTTAGTAGTAGGAGTATTATTATTTTTATTTATTCATTTTACTGATCAGACACATAACTATTTTCCACTATTTAAATTATGCATTGACAATAAATACCATTATGGGGCAGTCAAAATTATATTTATATTACATTTATTTGTTTTATTATTATTATTATTATTATTATTAAAGATACAGATCATACGCAGATACAGAACTATTTTCCACTATTTTAATTATTCAATGACAATGGTATGAACGATTATAGGGGCACTCAAATGTATATTTATGTTTTATTATTATTATTATTATTATTATTATTATTATCATCATCATCATCACTGTTACTATTATATACAATACATTGTCCATTATGGGGGTAGTCAAATTGATATTTTTGTATTTATTTATAGTATTATATTTATATTATATTTATAGTATTTATGTGGACTTATTATTTTTTTAGTAGTAGTATTAGTAGTTTATACTAGAGTATTATTATTTTTTTATTTATTATTTTTACAGATACAGCTCAAACACCAATACAGTGTGTGTGTGTGTCTGTGTGTGTGTGTGTGCGTGTGTGTGTGTGCGCGTGTGCGTGCGTGTGTGTGTGTAGTGGATTGGTGTAAATAGTGGAATATAGTGAATATCTCTTGAAACGATGTCCTTTAGAGGGGTATCAAGCATTTTAAGGGTTACAAACTCCCAGTAATTTGCACCCTAAATATCCAGTACAGTACACCCAGGTTCCTTTTCCACAAGATTGTCTTTAAAGTGTCTACAGTCAGACGCCCACATCATAGGAACAAAGCTCTCTGATCTGCAGTCTAATTTCCATGTGAATTCCAGGACAGACTCTGTGTATGTGTGTGTATGCGTGTGTGTGTGTGTGTGTGTGTGTGTGTGTTCCATCAGGTCTATAAATGTGGTCTGGACTGAATTGGCTAATTAGACACAGTGGAATATGAAGAGGGATGGTGATTTGAGCATGCAGCTGAAGTCTCCAGGGCAGCCGCTCTATGTTTGTGTTGTTCCGGGGAGATAAATGCCTCCTCGCTGTCCATGTGTACTGTTGTTCAAAACCCCTGATGAATGATCTTCCCGGTGCCATCTGAACATGTGCATTCATTCTAAACACAGCCACAGATCTCTTATGCAAAAGCCACCATCACAGAAAACATGCGGATGAACACGCTCACGGGTAAATCAGCTTTGATACTAATCACGAGTGGTTAAATCAACTAAAAAAATGTTAGCATTTAGTACCAAACAAATATGCAGCTCTGTAAAATATCAGATTTGCAATATGGTGACACAATATCTTTCTTCTTATGATAATATACACTCACCGGCCACTTTATTAGGTACACCTTACTAGTACCGGGTTGGACCCCCTTTTGCCTTCAGAACTGCTTTAATCCTCTGTGGCATAGATTCAACAAGGTACTGGAAATATTCCTCAGAGATTTTGGTCCATATTGACATGATAGCATCACGCAGTTGCTGCAGATTTGTCGGCTGCACATCCATGATGCGAATCTCCCGTTCCACCACATCCCAAAGGTGCTCTAATGGATTGAGATTTGGTGATTGTGGAGGCCATTTGAGTACAGTGAACTCATTGTCATGTTCAAGAAACCAGTCTGAGATGATTCGCGCTTTATGACATGGAGCGTTATCCTGCTGGAAGTAGTCATCAGAAGATGGGTACACTGTGGTCATAAAGGGATGGACATGGTCAGCAACAATACTCAAGTAGGCTTGGGAACTGACACGATGCTCAACTGGTACTAATGGGCCCAAAGTGTGACAAGAAAATATTCCCCCCCCCCACACCATTACACCACCACCACCAGCCTGAACCGTTGATACAAGGCAGGATGGATCCATGCTTTCATGTTGTTGAT
Organism: Danio jaintianensis; assembly: GCA_903798115.1. Taxonomy (NCBI): domain Eukaryota; kingdom Metazoa; phylum Chordata; class Actinopteri; order Cypriniformes; family Danionidae; genus Danio; species Danio jaintianensis. The sequence continues at coordinate 3,690,591 of CAIGQV010018202.1, forward strand.
GCCAAATTCTGACCTTGACATCCAAATTTCGAAGCAGAAATCGAGACTCATCAGACCAGGCAACGTTTTTCCTGTCAATCTTCTATTGTCCAATTTTGGTGGGCCTGTGTGAATTGTAGCCTCAGTTTCCTGTTCTTAGCTGACAGGAGTGGCACCCGGCGTGGTCTTCTGCTGCTGTAGCCTATCCGCCTCAAGGTTGGACGTGTTGTGCGTTCAGAGATGCTCTTCTGCATACCTCGGTTGTAACGAGTGGTTATTTGAGTTACTGTTGCCTTTCTATCAGCTCGAACCAGTCTGGCCATTCTTCTCTGACCTCTGGCATCAACAAGGCATTTGCGCCCACAGAACTGCCGCTCACTGGATATTTTCTCTATTTAACCCTAGAGATGGTTGTGCCTGAAAATCCCAGTAGATCAGCAGTTTCTGAAATACTCAGACCAGCCCGTCTGGCACCAACAACCATGCCACGTTCAAAGTCACTTAAATCACCTTTCTTCCCCATTCTGATGCTCGGTTTGAACTGCAGCAGGTCATCTTGGCCATGTCTACATGCCTAAATGCATTGAGTTGCTGCCATGTGATTGGCTGATTAGAAATTTGCGTTAACGAGCAGTTGGACAGGTGTATGGAAGTCAACTGGGGGAAAAAGTCATTAATAAAGATAAATAAATAAAGACTTATAATGTTTGCATATGTGTATCCCAAAGTACCAGTGTGTAACCTAACTTGAACTATTGGTTTTTGTAATTATTTTAAAATCTCTTTGGCTGTGTTAATGCAAACTGCATAAATGATGGCAAAAAGCTGTATTTTTATTGAAACTTTTATTTTCAACCCTCATCTCTCCACACGTGGTACAAAAATAGTTGCACTAAAGGCCTTCGGGACAAAAATGAAACTTTTTAAAACTGCAATATTTTATCACACTGGGAATTCTGCCTTGTACGTACAGTATATACTGAGATATCTGCAAGTGTGAGTTGTATTTTTTTATATGACTCTACCCTAAAATAATATAATCCAATTAAAATTAAGGTTGTTTTTGATCATTGACTTATCAAAGAGATTTTTTAAAAATGTAATTAAAAAAAATTATAGACCTTATTGTTTTTTGGTATAAATAAATAAATAAATAAATTAGTGCCATTATGCAAGCAAACTGTAATTTTAAGGTTAAATCCTTAAAATGAATGAATTTTTTGGCAATTATCAACAGGACTGATGCTGGTAAAGAAATCCATATCAGTAAACGCATAACAATATTAAAATATGATGCTTTTAAGATCATTTTTATTTTATGTGTGACTTACTTAAATTGATATTTGGCCCTGATTGCCATCCACATGTATATACATGTAACTTTAATGAGTAAAAATAATAGAAAGTCAACTGTAATATAACTGAACAATCATAAAGCTTTCTATATACAGTTTATTATTACAAATTACAAACTTCTATGCAATATTACATCACACTGTTCCAAACAGAATCAGCCGGCAGGTCTCTCAGAGAGCAAAAAAAAAAAAAAAAAAACTATTAATATTATTACCCCATTATAACTAAAAGGTTACAGAGTATTCAAAACACAAATGATACATTTCTGAAACGCAATGTCTCAATGCTCAAAAAACTGTAATTGGGGTAAAGTTGGTTTTATATTTGCAAATTCGGACTTTCTCCTTAATAAAATTTCAGAAAAGTATTCTTTGCAATTTATAAACAGGGAAATCATATTAGCAGCCAGTGACTATCAAAGTACAACATTGTTCACACTCAAATAGATAGTGCTAATGTTGTTTTGAAGTCATTTAATTTCTCAAAAAATTTGAATGGACGCCTCTCACGTGCGGGTGTAACATTACTTATATACACAGATATAACTATTCATACAACTGCCGACAATAAAACTCATATTTCTTCACATCGCGACATTTAAACACTCCTAAAACAATATGGACAATGCTTTTGGCATTTATTTAATAATGAAAAACAATGCGCTGAAAACATACCTGGCTCAAGTTCAGCAGTCGCGCGCGTCCGCCATTATGGAAAGGTCAAGATCTGGAAGTAAACACATGAACGTGAAATTAGGCTTTTTTTCCACGCCAAATTCACAGGCTAACTGGCAGACGGTTGTGCATATCGCATGATATAAGATGTGAAGACAAACATGATAATTGTAAATGGCCCATGTAAAAGACACTAAGCACTTACGAAAAGTGACTTTTGCTGACTTAACATAGTTTAACCGTAGTATTAAAACTGGTTATAAAAATGGTATACAAAACAAACAGGATTACTACACATTTAAAATCATAAAACATTGGTTCATTTTCATAAGGCAAGACTATAAAGATAAAGATAATGAATTGACTGGAAAATATGTGCAACACTTTATTTAAAATTAACATATTATAAAAGCATGTTACTCCTGCAACCATTTTCTTTCAATATAAAACACACACTTGTGTTAATCAGGTAACAAATTAACTGGGATTAATGATCATCTTTTTATTAAGCATAATTTGAGCTTGTGCTATTCAGAGATATAAAATAATTCGTGTTCAGTCATCAGTTTATTTATTTTTTTATGAATTCAACCACATTGAACATGAAATGTCAGAATAGAGTCATAAATAAATGCTGTCAAACATCTCATCTGTTCTCCTGAGAATTAGTACAATAGTACAAAGGTTTATGCTTGTCTACTGACTGATTCTAAACGCCTTCCATCTACCTGTGTGGCTGAGAGAAAAAAGTAAAGCAAATTGATATTTAAAATAGTCACTAACCCTATATATATATATATATGGATTGGTTACATGATAAACCACTGTGACCAACTCATGTGGACACTGCATTTGATTTTCATGGCATCCGAGCAAGATCTAAACAGACAAATTGTCCAATCATTGCCCAATTATGGGTTTAACGTTGATCAGTCATTAAAGCATCAAGCAAACCGGAACAGAACACATCATCTGAAAGCATGTCTTGCATCACTGTAATAAGGAACAGATGCAGGTAATGCAGCAGCAGGTGCAGTTAATGGCTCTCTTCCACTCAAGGACTGCATCCGAATTCGCCTCATACCCTTAAATAGTGCACTAATTAAGAGAGCAGAAATTTCTTCTGTTGTCTGAAACCATAGTGGACGTTCTGTGAAAGTGGAAGCGCACTCAATCAATCCCACAATGCACCTCAATAACAAGTGTACATCCCATGTGTGCTGCGTTCAAGTCTACCTGGCATACGAGTTGACAAGTTAGGGATAAAGTACATCCAGGAAGTTGTTATTGCAGAATAAAGCGAAAACAGCTGATGGAGTATACTCTAACTTGCGCATTATTTAGACACAAGATAATGCGAAACAGTCAAAAACACAAAAATGACAGTAACGAAAACAGTTGATGGAGTATACATTAACTTGCGGATTTAGTCACAGCATAATGCCAAACAGTCAAAAACACAAAGCTGACAGAAACGAAAACAGCTGATGGAGTATATACTAACCTGTACATTATTTATACACAAGATAACGCCAAACAGTCAAAGACACAAAGCTGACACGAACGAAAACAGCTGATGGAGTATACTCTAACTTGCGCATTATTTAGACACAAGATGGCGCCAAACAGTCAAAAACACAAAGCTGACAGTAACGAAAACAGCTGATGGAGTATACATTAACTTGCGGATTTAGTCACAACATAATGCCAAACAGTCAAAAACACAAAGCTGACAGAAACGAAAACAGCTGATGAAGTATACACTAACTTGCGCATTATTTATACACAAGATAACGCCAAACAGTCAAAAACACAAAGCTGACAGAAACAAAAACAGCTGATGGAGTATACATTAACTTGAGCATTATTTAGATGTAGATTATTTTAGATGTGGAGTTGAATGTATTCACTGACAGTATGACATTCTGGTATGAGCCTCTGTTATTTTAGTGGTTGTTATCTTGGAATATGTCGGTTGTTATCTTAGAATGTCGTAACTGACCAATCAAAATTGAGTATTCCAGACAGCTGTTTAATAAGTTGTATTAATGATGATAGGAACGTTCAAGTCACTTTCATCAGCACAAGATGGTGTTGTACATACTTTTGATAAATTACAATTAAATACATAAGATTTGTTAACTCTGCTTATAGGACACAAACAACAAACAATTTACATTAATACTGTTTTATCACTGAAAACTCACAAGAGTTGACTTTGCATGCATGAATTCCACCTACTGATCTATATGTAATAAGACACGTGTTGGTATTCATAATTCTCTATTATAGATCAGTGATTCTCAACTTGGAGAAAGAAAATTGAGATTGTCACTCGCAATAATGACCTTGTAGTGTTCATGTGCATAAATATGATTTGTCCGATATGACTTGAACGCACCAGTACTCTCAATGGCTAGAGAATACCCATAATGCGCCAAATGAATATCTGCGTCTGACCACAAGATGGTGTTCACAGCAGAATCCTATCGCAGTACGTTTCTAAATAAAGGATTTAATTGTTAAATTAACATTGGTATACATGCCAGAAATCAAAATACTTTGTTTTGTTACTAAAAGACAGCTCGCTAAGTGTTAAATATCTATCACACAGTCTAAGAACATTTATAATTAGTCATTTGGCAGAAGTTTTTGTCCAAAGTGACTTAAAAATGAGGAGGCATTCAACGATTCAACAAGAAGAGGCAATACACACAAGAAGTTCTACTTAAATAAAGGAACTGTTAGTGCTCAGAGGATTAAGAGCTAGAGTAAGGAAAGGGAGGGGATTTTTTAGATTTAAAAAAAAAAAAATTTTAAGTGCTCAAATGTTTGTGGAAGAAAAGGGTTTTTTGTCATTTGAATGATACCAGTGAATCAGCAGTCGGAGTGGGAATGGGAAGATCATTCCACCATTAGGAACAGTGAATGAAAAGGTTCTGGAAAAGTGACTTGAAGCCTCTGTGTGATGGTAATTCAAAGTTCAAAATCAAAAGCGTCTGAGGGATTTATCAACCAGCAAAATGACAATGACAGTTTATTTATATAGCACAAAAAACTAAAAAAACTAAAAACAAGTTGACTCATGTGCTTCACAATAACTAAAGACCACAAACACAAACAAATAGTAGGTCAAAGACAAAATAAAATAAAAAAACTTCCCTTCAGTGCTCCAATTCACTCACTCGCTTTCATTCACTCCTTTAAGTACACTATATTAGTGGACTAATCTAGGGAACAGTGATTGTTGTGGGTATAGGGCGCGATTTCAAAAGTTCCTAAATCATTAGTTAATCAATTTTTTCTTGTCATACTACATCTTTTTTGCAAAGCAGAGCATCAGTGAAACTACATCTTTCTGACACTATCTTTTAAAATGTTTTACATATTGAGGGATCTTTAACTGCAACCACACCAAAGCCATTGTAAATTGCTTATTACAGCACTAATTCCCTCATGTCACTGAATAGCTTCACCCTAGAATAGATATGGCCAATACATAAATTAATAAATAATCCCAGCATCTACAGTCATCATGTCATTTCAATGATATCAGTGAATCAGCAGTCAGCGTGGGAATGGGAAGATCATTCCACCAACAAGGAACAGTGAATGAAAAGGTTCTGGAAAGTGACTGAAAACCTCTGTGTGATGGTAAATCAAAGTTGAAAATCAAATCCGTCTGAGTGATTTATCACCCAGCAAAACACAAACAAAACGGCATCCCTTTAGTGCTCCAATTCACTCACTTGCTTTCATTCACTCCTATAAATGCACTATATTAGTGAACTAATCTAGGGAATAGTGAATGAGGGTATAGAGCCTAATTTTGAAAGTTCTTAATTACTAAATCCTATTTTAAGCATCATTGACATTACATCTTTCTGACACTATCTTCTAAAATGTAGTACATGATGAGGCATCTTTAACTGCGACCACAGCAAAGCCATTGTAAATTGCTTTGAATCAAGCGTTCCCTCACAAAGACGTTATCTTATTACAGAGCTAATTGCCTCGTGTCACAAAATAGCTTCGCCCTAGAATAGATATGACCAATAAATAAATAAATAAATAATTCCAGCATCTACAGTCATCCTCTATAAGCTTATCCAATTTCATATTCAATATTTACCCATATGCTAACAGCTCTGGTTACCCTTCCTGACCCTGTTTGTGGCTAATGCGTGACCTTAGCATGCTACAGTTTGTCCAGTCATTAACCTTCATGCGAGGATTGGATACAGTGGGAATCAGATCCATAAAACAGGAGGTGCAGATGGGTTTCCAGATGGAGGGCTCGAACGGCGGAGAATCAGCTTACACTTTTTACAGTGTCATTCGGGAGATTGCATGCACCTTTAAGTGGCGAACGTCACTCAACATTTATCCGAACAAACATTTTATTGGATTCGCAAAGCGACAGAGATGGCTTATGAAAAACGGCTGTTTGACCAATAATATATTTAGATTTCAGAAAAATCCTTTTGTTCTTGCTGTGAATCTCAGAACGGCCCACATGGGGCCTTCAGTAAAACAGATGGACCTCTTTATCAGATGCTGAATTGACCAATTTGTTAATGAGCCCTTAAACCCATGTTGTTAAATATTTTAGAGCAAAGTGCTGTAATTCAGACTAGTAATGAGCGAAGCGGAGGTATTAAACATACACAGCATTATCCACACCAACAAAATCAAAGAAAAAGATAATGATATTCTAAATACTACACTGAAAAAAATTATTCATTGGATTTACTAAATATTTTTTAAGGCAAGTTGTTGCAAACAATTTATGTGGGCTGAATTTAAACTAAATTTAAATTCAATTAAATTGTTTGCAACCACTTACCTTAAAAAATATTTAGTAAATCCAATGAATAATTTTTTTTCAGTGTATTTACTAACATTTACTTCATTTTCACAGTGGTAATCGATGGTAAATTTAAACTAACAGTTTAAAAAACCAATGGCTGTGAGATGTAATTTTAATAACGGCATTGTGAATAATTTAATAATGAGCATGCATTACTCAATGTGAAAAAACCCATCTGTTTTATTAAATATGCCTTGAGATGCCTTAGAATGCGCTACCAAAGATTACCAAGTAACATTTTGAGTTTGAAATCAAATAAAATAGGAAGGGAAAGTTAATAAAAGTCAATACCGCAAGTACAGAACGTTTGCATAAGCTCTATCATCAAAAGAGGTCACTAAAATAATGCTGTTTTCATAGTTTGATCATAGAGTATATTTGAAACTATATAGATTTGGCTTTTGAATTAATCCATTTTGTTTGCTTGACTATAAAGAGAGGCAACAACTCCATCCAGTCTCCTGAGCTCGAGCAGCAGCATTTTCCTCTGTGTCACCTGTTTTTAATAGCCCGAGAGCTGCTATTGGCTGAGCGTGAGATATTGATCTGCACCCATATCTCTGTAGCGCCGTGCCGAGCATCATCCCTCTTTTTTAAAAAAAGGTTCATTCACAGGCCACATCTGCGTGGCGTCTTAACCCAAACAGCGTCTTTTGTGGAGTCCGATGGCGCGAATGCAGATAGATTAGCCCGTTCCTTCCCATCTAGGTTTGTGTTACAGGATCTCCAATATGTTTGCCGCTAGATTAGTTTCAGTATCACTGCATTGCATGGAGGAAGTGCGCTGTGACAGAGCTGCAAGGATTTCTAATCTTGTCTCTGCATAAATCCTCGCCTTATCAGGAGCCTGCCTCCTCCTGCCAAAAAACACTGAACCTTTTACGATTAGAACCGGCCCTCTGCGAAACTACCCGTGGCCGTGCTGATAGAGCCGCTGTCGGGTTTTCAAAACCAGGAGCTGTTCATTTTAAAGTGCCAGTCCGCTACAGCTGTCAGACTGAAAGGGTTTGGGTAATTTTAGAGGTGTCATCCTCAATTTCATAACATTTTCACTGACGCGTATTTTCTTTTTAACACTCCTGGCTGATTTGGAATAAAAATACACACTTTCGCTGCTTCGATCATTCAATGGCGTTTACATTGAGTTAACAGCATTTTATAGAGGGTCTATTTTTTTTTGTACGTTAAAGCACCGTCGGGATTCGTACACCAACATTTCCACCTTTTGCCAAGGCTCTTCTTCTCTGTCACCAATCAAGAGGTCTCCGTTTCTCCAAAGGCGCTTCGGCTAATTGGACGTGACATAATAAGGACACGTTCACAAGTGGGATAAATGGAGAGAGCAGACAGGAAGAGGAGATGACATAAGCCATGTTTATCATCCGGCGTGATTGATGTGTTTTCAAACCCTCTTGTCATGTAAACTGTTCCTGACAGTGCGTTCTCATAAAAGATCAAAAAAATCTGGAGGCTTGATGAAAAATGACAAGAGCCGATAGACTGTTTTCCTATCAGATGCAGAGAGTGCACCAAAGGTTCAGTTTCAATGGAGCTTGAAATAGTATCATGCAAATTGCGCATGTCTCATTTGAAACTAAACAAATCTTTTTTTTCTCAGAAGTATTGCGGCGAGCGCTGTGATACTCATGTCCCATGCTGAACTACAGTATATATGCCTGCACGTGCTTGTACCCAAAACATGTGCGTGAGGCCAATTCATCTGGGGGTTGTTTCGACAGAATGCGGCGGTTAACGCGAAATGACTCAAGACAGAAAATACGTTGAAGATGTGATTCTCAACTCTTGATTCCCATGCATTGGATTTCTCAGTGTGACTTCCAGACGATTTTGCATCAGAAAGAAATGCTATTTTCCTCCCTGAAAGAAATCCCATTTAACATTAATTATGTTGGTTTGGTTATGTTGGTTATGTTGGTTGGTTATGTTGGTT
>CAIGQV010018202.1:3699430-3717776 GCA_903798115.1 Danio jaintianensis
CTAATTTGGTTGGTTTGGTCGATTGGTTATGCTGATTTGGTTGGTTAGGTTGGTTGGTTGGTCAGTTGGTTGGTTGGATTGGTTGGTTGGGTGGGTGGGTTGGTTGGATTGGTTGGTTGGGTGGGTGGGTGGGTTGGGTTGGTTGGTTGGTTATGTTGTTTTGGTTGGTTGGTTTGGTTGGTTTGGTTATGTTGGTTGGTTGGTTATGTTGGTTGGTTGGTTATGTTGGTTGGTTGGTTATGTTGGTTGGTTGGCGTTGATGTAATAATATTTGGTTTAAGTTGCCTTCTCAAACTTTTGTTGCATCCACACTGTTTATTTCTGCCTTGTAAATGTATTTAAATTTAGAATTTTTATTAATAAGTATGTCTTAATCTTCAACAGAGAAGTGAATTTCTGACTCATCTACAAATAATAAATAAATCAAACTCATTTGATTGGCTGTTTGCTGCTCATGTCACTTTCAGTTGCAAACAGTCCAGAGTTAACAACAAAACTTTATATCAAGGGTTGTGAAACTTATCCTGATCTTAACAAGGTTGCATTTGTTTGGTTTTGTCAACCAGAAACTAACTCTCACTAACAAGGAGTCTGCCCAATTCATTTTTATGCAACAGGCCTCAAAAGGGCAGCATTTGAAAACACGGTAGACCCTAGTGTTGTCATGAGTGCATGCTTGTACCCAAAACACGTGCGTGAGGCGAATTCATCCGGGGGTTGTTTCGACAGAATGCGGCGGTTAACACGAAATGACTCGAGACAGAAAATACGATGAAGATATGATTCTCAACTCTTGATTCCCATTCATTGGATTTCTCAGTGTGACTTCCAGACGATTTTGCATCAGAAAGAAATGCTATTTTCCTCCCTGAAAGAAATCCCATTTCCAGCACACAGAAGTGCAAATGCAAATAGAAATGGCACTGCCAAAAACGCCAGAAGATTACATGTCGTAATTTTTGCCTTTTGCTCATTTATTCATAGTCGTAAGTGAAACGGGCAGAGCTGGAAGCACATCAGTGAGGATCAGGCAGCTATTGTAAGCCAATTAGAGACGCATGCCATCATCTAGATTAGCCCACCTTCAATAATGGCCTCAAACACTGCAAGGTGGACTGTTTTCCCCACAATGACCTAAAGAAGCCGTCTTTGATCTAAACTTATTCAAAAAAGCTTTTCTTCCTGAGAGGGCTGCGGGCGTCTGGCGAGAAATAAACAACCACCTGTGGCTCTTAATGACAGCACCTTTGCTAGCAATTACACTCTAAATTTAGTCTTTGCAAATAGTATGAATTAGACCCTTTCTCTATGCTGCAAAAAATAGGGACCTATTATGAAGGCTACTGAAACTGGAGTGGAAATTATTAGCTGCTCGGGAAACAAGCTGACCGGAGATCACAGGCCTCTTGTAGGTGATGCCATTACATGTTTTACCATATTATTAGCTTGACCTCTAAAGTGCCCTTATTCTGCTCGTTTAAAAGTTCCCATAGGTTTGCATGCTGTCAGGTGTCTATTCCATGTTGTCATCATGTGATCCCTTTGTTCTGTTTTCCCGCCATTTCCTGTTGATTATTTTCACCTGTGTTTCATCATCCCTCATGTGTGTATATATACCCCTTAGTTTAGTTCCTCCTTTGTCCAGTATTGTATTGCCATGGTGTCTTGTCTACGTGCAGTGTCTCCGTCTTCCCGTGTCTCCATTTACCTGTGAGTGTTTGTTAATAAATCTACGTGTTTGATAACTTCTGTGCATTCCTGAGCCTTTGTGAGTGAGCAGCACCGTGACAGAATACCGGACCACAAACAGTTTGCGGCGTACTTTCCCCCTTTTTTCTTTTTAGTCTTTTTTGACCCAGTGTTTTCTTTTCCTCTCCCTTGTGTTCCCATGGACCCCATCGACAGCCCCTTATTTCTTCCCCTCCTGCTGGAGCAGGGGGAAAGCAGCCTCGAGGACCATACAAGACGGTCATCCGAAGATGGTCCTCGGGGCAACGTCGCCGCTTATGTGGAGTGGACTCTGGCGAGGAATGGAGCAACATTCACCATCTGTGTGGAGGAAGAGCTCGCCAGCGCCAATCCCGACCCAGTGACCAGCCAAACACCACCCACCTGCAGGGAGTGTTTGCCAGAGCCCACCGCAGACGGATAGCCACCCGCGGTGTACGAGCCATCGCCATCTAGAGCGACAGAGCGGAGTTACACCGAGCAGGAGGAGCTCAACAGACCGTCCGACCAGGTGTGTGAGCCGGCAACATCGCCGAAAGGGGGAGTCCTAGTGGACCTCAGCGGCTCATGCGAGAGTCCCGTCCACCCCCCCTCTGCAGATGTGCAACCGCTGGACACTGGGAAGTTGCTCACCAACTTCTGGAGCGAAGTCAAGCCCCTTCCGCTGTTTCCAGACAGCAAAGACGTATCTCCGCGTCAACTGTTTCCACACAGTTTTTTAGTTCCTGAATTTCCCGATGCTCCAGAGTCGTGAGTGACTTTCCACCCTTTTCACCTCTACTCACACCTATGACTGCAGCCAGTCAACCAGCTCCAGCGCTGCTGCAGTCAGCCAGCCCCCCCAGCTCGCCCTCAAGCTCCAGAGGTGGAGCTCGCTCTGAGGTGCTGCCTGCCAGCATCGCCCTCTGGAGGGTGTCGCCCAGCGTCAGCTCCTCCAGCCTCCGAGCTACGGACTCCACCTCGGCCCTTCGACCCTTGTGCTCCGCATTGGTTCCCTCCTCCCTCATCTCCGCAGTGGACCGTCAGTCCACCAGCTTCACCAGGCTCCCTCGTCCCTCCGGCTCCGCCTTGGTCAGTCGTCGCCCTTCCTACACCTCTGGACTCCACTCCTCTGGCTGCGCCTTGTCGCTCCGTCCTGCCAGCTGCGTTGAGCTCCTCCTTCCCTCCAGCTACGCCTTGGTCCTCTGTCCCTCTGGCTCCGCCGCGGGCTTCCGGACCCCCGCCGTCGCCTCGCTCGAGTGAGCCGTCTGCTCCACCCCGGCCCTCTGGGACCTCGGCGTCACCTTCACCCTACGGCTCTCCGTCTTCTCCATGGGCTCCACCGCCATCAGCGGCGTCTCCCTCAGTCGGCCCCCTGGAGTCGGCAGCCACTCCTCCTCCATGGTCCCTTCCTTCCTCGACTCCGCCCTGGGCCGTCCTTCTGGCTGTGTCCTGGGTCTTCCTGCTCCAGCTCCCTTCCTGGTTCCTCCCTCCTGAAACTCCTCCCTGGCACCTCCCATCCTCCCTCATATTACGTTATGTTGAAGGCGCGAGGTCGCGCTTTCAAAGGGGGGAGTAATGTCAGGTGTCTATTCCATGTTGTCATCATGTGATCCCTTTGTTCTGTTTTCCCGCCATTTCCTGTTGATTATTTTCACCTGTGTTTCATCATCCCTCATGTGTGTATATATACCCCTTAGTTTAGTTCCTCCTTTGTCCAGTATTGTATTGCCATGGTGTCTTGTCTACGTGCAGTGTCTCCGTCTTCCCGTGTCTCCATTTACCTGTGAGTGTTTGTTAATAAATCTACGTGTTTTTGATAACTCCCGTGTTTCGTGCCTTTGTGTGCAGAGCGAACCGTGACACATGCATGCAAATGATACTTTAAATTTCTCATAATATACATTTAAAATCCCCTACGTTTGAAGACTTGTTCTTTCTAAAGCTGACCCTTCTAAAAGTCTGCTCTGCTCTGATTGGTCAGATGGCCCAGACTGTTGTGATTGGTCTATCACTTTCAGTGTGTGCCTGTTGCGCAAAGCCGGTTTGTGTTTTTGCCCAGGTAAGTTTGCATTTATTTAAACCTTGAGATTTTGAGCTCAAGAAAGCGAGTTGGTTTTGTCACCATAGTAACTAATGCTACACGGTTAATCTGCTCCAGAGCAGGACATAAACAGGACTTTTCTACTGGTAAATTTTGAGATTTTATAGAATAAGAGATTGCAGAGATCATATTATAGTGGATTATAGTGTTTCATATATGATTTAAGAGATCTAAATCCCTATAGAAAATTATCTGAGAAAAGTCTAGCTGTTGTTTTTGATTTTTCACTTTATACTTCTGCATCGAGCAGACGCGTATGGTCCGGCGCAGCCTTCACCAAAAAAGGTGCCTTCGCGCACCTCTCAAAAAATTTAACTACAGCTATTTTTAAAAAGGGCCTGTTCACACATGATCTTACAAGGCCTGTATGTGTGAACGAACTACATTTTAAATTTGTGTAATTTGATTACAGTTACTAAAGTCAATGGAATTGCGTTACTTACGTTACAAATATAGTTTTTGGAAGAAAAAAAAAATGCTTCTTTTAAATCACGATTTCTGCTGCAAAGTTAGTTAATAAGCATGCACTTCTAAATTGCTGGAGAACGCGAGCTGAAATGGTTGCTGACGAGAGCAGTTGCTTCTTCAAGTGGAAATACAGACATTACTTTGATTTCATTGAGCGTAAAAACAAAAATATTGCTGTGAAATTCAGTCTATGTCCAGTCTCTAAAGAACTTTCGACTGCTTATAAACTCGACCAGCAACTTGTTCAAGCACTTGAATAGAAAGCATTCTATGACAATCCTTTTGCACACGCGCATATTTTGAGCGCATATTGCATGCGTGCGCTCGCATTTCCCAGGTGCACCCACTTGTAAACCGCAAGTCACGCAACAAGAACTGAAGGATCAGCTCATACTTTGGAACACACACATTTAGATAGATTAATTACCTCAGACAAACTACTGAAAGAGCTGCAGTTTATTTTGTATTTTTCTAGGTTTATTTTATATGTTTTAAAAGTAACTTCAAAGTAAAGTAATTAGTAATCTGATTACTTTTTTCCATTAAGTAATTAGTAATGTAATCAGATTACAATTTTCCAGTAGTAATCAGTAATTTGTAATCTATTATTTTTTTTTAAGTAACTTACCCAACACTGTGTATTACGCATTATTGTGTGTACACTTTTCATGTGTTCACTTGAGTACTCAGTAGTACAAATGTGCATGTGTACACTTAACATAAGCGCATGCAAGTTTTTCATATGTGTGACTGAAGCTTGTCAAATTGTCTCATCATAAACAGCAAAGAGTAGATAGGAGGCAAGTAGGAAATTCATTTCACAGCTCCACTGAATACAACAGGAGTTTTTATTGTGAAAGACGACCCAGCAGAATAAATGCTTCTTCTTGACACAAACAAGTGTCTGAGGATTAGATTTTGTTTGCGGGTGGCAACGAAGAGGAACAGGTTGGCATTATGCAAATGTATTACAGATCTATGTAGATTGGTTACAGAAAAGAAACTCCGGACAATTAGTTTAAGCAGAATTCTGAGACAATAACTTTATTAATCACGCACATTCATCACTTCCGAGCTTTTATTACACAAACAGCTATATTACACACAGAGTGAAAGGTAATATTCGAAAAAAGCATAATGGGCCACTTTATTAGTAGGTGTTTCAGTGTTCGTCTACAGAATTGTTTTGGAGAATTGACTCAGACATAATGCAACGGTCAGTGTAAACTGCTAAGTGACATACAGTACATGTTTTGTCTCAGCGGAGCAACCTGGGGTTAAAGTGCTTTGATCGAGGGTTGGTTACAAGAGGACAAAAGGCCCCCTGAGGTAAAAAGCACGTTTTTTATTTTCTCCCAAAAACGCTTCATTAGAGCAAAAAAAAACTGGAAAAAAAGCAAAAAGAAAATAAAAACACTACTGCTTGTCGCTTGTCAGCAAATACTGTAGTTTTAGATCCATGAGGTTGTGGAATGCAATGGCAAAAGGTTGATTGCCAGGTCTTTATGTTCAGGCGTGTAATGATTTTTAAATGAAAAATCTAACATCTACAGACGTATTTTCAGGGTTATTTATCAGCTTTTGAATAGAAAACACTTCAGCAAAAGGCCATCGGTAACATGGCATATGCAGAATTCATGTAATGCACAAATTGTTTCTCGCATATTTTCCATTAAATGAATAGATTTGTTGAAAAGGAATGGATTGATTGGATTGATTTCTCTAATGTAGATGTTAAAAATGCTACAGAAAACCAGACGCATCTGAAATAATCAGAATGTGATGGCCTTAATGTTATCTAATGTTGGTTTTGAGTAAAAATTGATGTTGCTTGGTTAAAAATAAATATGTATGTTTCATAAAGAAAACCCTCTTTTCATGAGCAGTTTGGGCGTCATGGTGGTAGCACGATCAGTGTTCGCGTGGGTTTGACTAATGTTTAGATAGGACAATATTTGGCTGGGATGTAAATATTAGAAAATCTGGAATCTTGAGAGTTCGAAAAATATCACTTTTAAAGTTCTTATCGATAGCTATGTTTCTATCCAAAGATGCGAATTTAATTGATGCGCAGAACTGGAATATCGCATAAAAGATGTGCGAATAAAGCAGTGTTTCCATCCAACGAGTCAAAGAGAACAAAATAGTCACTTCCTGATAAACTGGCGCCAAATATCAACAGTAAAAACAGAATTTGCTGCGGTAGGAGAAGCTGTGTGAATCTTTTCTTTATTTAATAAATTACTTGCGCCTCAGAAGACAATGCCGACACGCAGTGAACGTGTGGTGGCGCTTGAAGGCGTGAGACGCAGAGCACAGATGCTCTTGACAATTCTGGAGGTCATTAATAATATAAGAACACTAATACTGAAATGGTTAAGGCATTTTAGAATGACCAAAGGAACATTTCAGATGTTTTACAATGTGCTCATCCTGCTGGTTTGTCCATTCACACACATTTTTGCCATCACATGATCTCTTATAACAAAGTCACATGACTTTTTTAATGTGCATACTGGAATTTGTTCGGTAAAAGTGTTTCCATCATAGTTTATACGCATCTTTTCTTCTCGAATAAAAAGTTTATCCTACTCAGTTATGCGCATGTTTTTTATGTACATTTTCAAAATTTATGCGCATCTTGGCGTTTCCATCAACCGTTTTTTATGCGCATATCCAAAATGCACATACAAATAGAGCAGAGATCGACATCCCATAATGCAATTCACAACCATAAATAAACGGGAAAGACTTCTGAACCACAAAATATGGAAACTGTTAATTAACAGATATTTTTACAGTGTAATATTTTTTTAGATTGGTTTTGTGTTCCAGGGTAACATACAGTGTGGAAAATAAGTACTGAACACATCACCATTTTTCGCAGAAAACATATTTCTAAAGGTGCCGTTGACTTGAAAATTTCCCCGGATGTTGATAACTAAAAAAAATCCATATATGCAAAGAAAACAAATCTAATTACTTTACAAATGATGTTGTGCATAATAAAATAAAATGACACAAGGGAAAATGTATTGAATACATGAAGAAAGGGAGGTGTAGAAAGGCAGTGAAAGCCCAGACAGCAGCAGAAATCTCTCAGTAGTTCTTCAGCAACCCTCTGCCCTTCCGCATTGTAAATGAATATTAGCTGCTTCAGTCCAACATCTACATTAGCAGGAGGATGAAGATGAAACCAGGGTGGACATTTCAGCAAGACAATGATCCAAAACACAACCAAGGAAACTCTCAAATGCTTTCAGAGAAAGAAAATCAAGCTGTAGAATGGCCCAGCCAATCACCTGACTCGAATCCAATAGAAAATACAAATTAAAGATCGGATTTGAGACGAGACCCACAGAACCATCAAGATTTCTACACTCTGTTGAAGTCTGTGAGAAACTCACAGCTGAGCAATGCATGTGACTTCATTCTCCATATGAGAGGTGTCTTTATGCTGCCATCACCAAAAAAGTCCTTTATATAAAGTATTAAATACATTTCAGTAGTTCAGTACTTTCTCCTTGTGTCATTCCAGTGTTATTACACAGAACTCATTTTTCAGATTTGTTTTTGTTTTATTTTTATGTTCGTATTGTTTGGGTTTTTACCAAAATCTGGTTCAACTTCGTCAACAGCTCCTTCAGAAATATTATTCCCAGGAAAACACGTATTTTCCCTGCTGTATAGTTTTAGTCTTGCATATATTTTGAAAAATACTAATTCTGTTTTATAAAACGATATTTCATGTCTGATTATAAATGCATTGTAAAAGTTATGATGTCTTTAGCACACCTTGATCCTACTTTTCAACCACCATACCTCTTTGACCATCAATAGCCAATATTCACAGGGTTTAAGCTCAGCAACATTTATTACCGAGCTAAAATGTAATTGTGAGACAGTATGAGATCCCTAACAAAAGGCTGAACGCACAAGCCTCACACGAACCAACATAAAAGACGAATATGTTCAGGAAAACACAGCTTTGTTAAAGAAAATGTGTTGCCAAGAGCCTGCGAGTTTGAGCCCTGACACAGTGTGCATGCGAAAGGCACTTTATTTAATGCTATTTTTACCGTGTTGTTGCAAACTATAGCTGTTGTGTTAGTAAAATATGACTTTCAGTTCAATTTCTTCATCTGTGTTTCTGACTGTGGGGTGCGGCGCATGAACAAAAAGCCTTTTCTCGGTACAAACAGCAGTTGCCGAAAAGCCTCTGTTCCTGCACCGCTTCCTCAAAAGGAGCATATCAATAATGTGAACGTGGCTAATGGAAGCGCGTTCACATCAAAACCAGCCAGGTGGAGCGGCTCGACCAGCGCTGATGTGAGAAAAGCGTTCCCAGCATTTCAAAACATCATCTACATAATTTACCCGACTCACTAGATCTGTTTAATATTGATGTGGTTCGGGAAATTGGTGGGAAAGATTGTGCGACTCGATGAGAGAGAGAGAAAACTGTGAGGAACTCTGTCAGGTAAACAAAGAGTTTGGAGTTAAACAAGGTTTCAGAGAGTGTCACGGTGATATATTTATGTTTAAAGCGTATGCTTTCTTGGAACGGCTTCTTTCTGAACACATGAAATCGCACAAAGAAACTCGGAAGCAAACGCTACATCAAACATGAAAACAATGGAAGTCAGTGATTTCTAGTGCTGTTTAGTTGCCAGTATTCATCAAAATATCTTCTGTGTGAGTGTTTGTGACGTCAGTGTATGGTTAAAAGTCCCATGAAGCGCTTTTTTTATTCGATGTTTGATATAATCTCAACTGAAACACAAAGAGAAGGTGGGACAGAGTAGCTCCTCCCCTTAAAAAAAAAATCAGCCAATAGAGTTTTGTTTGATCACAGCTCTGCCAGTGACAGTGGTTGAGCATCAAATGAAAAGTGTCTTGAAGGGGGCGGGGCATGTCAGATACTAGAGAGCATTCGATTGGTCAAGATTTGATGAGAAACTGAAGTATGAGGTGACGTCAAAACAATTGCTGGTTTTGGATGTTTATATTTTCTAAACACGAACTTTGTCACTGTTTTGGAGCGCACTAGCTAATAGACTAGCTAAGGTTTTAATTTTTATTTTACGGGACCACTGAGGGCTCATTCACACATGAACAGATGCTAATGAATAGGCATGAGACAATAACTGGTTTCAAGTTTTACAGCGGTTTCGAAAAAGTCAAGGTTTTAAAAGAGCTCAAATTTTCTGTTATACTGTTCCGTGCTGTACTGTACTGTCTTTTTATTGTAAAGAAATCTGTTTTCGAAACTAATGAAGACAGCAGAAGCAATTATTTATTTTAATTATTTAGCCTGGCATGTTTACGGTTCCAAAATGTTTCCTAAAATAAAATATATTGTGTTCAATTGGGGAAAAAATGTTGTTTTTTTTACCCAGACATTTACACTACCGCTCAAAAGTTTGGGGTCAGTTTTTTTTTTTATTATTCTGTTCATCAAGGCGGCGTTTATTAAATGTAAAAATTTGTTCAATTGTTAAATATTTGGGGCGACACGGTGGCGCAGTGGGTAGCGTTGTCGCCTCACAGCAAGAAGGTCGTTGGTTCGAGCCTCGACTGGGTCAGTTGGCATTTCTGTGTGGAGTTTGCATGTTCTCCCCATGTTCGTGTGGGTTTCCTCCGAGTGCTCCGGTTTCCCCCACAGTCCCAAAGACATGTGCTATAGGTGAACTGGGTTAGCTAAATTGGCTGTAGTGTATGTGTGTGAATGAGAGTGTTTCCCAGTGATTGGTTGCAGCTGGAAGGGCATCCGCTGCGTAAAACATATGCTGGATAAGTTGGCGGTTCATTCCGCTGTGGCGACCACTGATTAATAAAGGGACTAAGCCAAAAAGAAAATGAATGAATGAAATGAAGTGTAAAATATTTATTAACATTGTAAATAACTGCTTTCTTATTGTATGTAGTTTTAAATGAAATTATTAGTCCAGTCATTATTGCTTTACTATTACCATTAATAATAATAATAATAATAATAATAATAATAATAATAATAATAATAATAATAATAATTAATATTAGAGTGATTTCTGAAGGATCATGTGACTCTGAAGACTGGAGTAATGAGTCTGAAAATTCATCTTTAAAATCGCTGGAATAAATTATTAAATTAAATTATGAACTTTTGAACAGTCATTTTATAGTGCAATAACATTTCACAGTTTGTACTGTATTTTTGATTCAATTAATGCAGCCTTGGTGAGCAGGAGAAGCTTATTTTAAAACATTTAAAAATCCTACTGACCCCAAACTTTTGACCGGTAGCGTAAAAAGAACTTATTTTAGAGCAGTAATCACAATACCGTGATACCAAGAAACCCTGATATTTTTATCCAAGGTTATCATACTGTAAGAAACTTATACCGGCCGATGCCCACTCATGAACATAGTGAACATGTATAATCAAGTAAATATAGCCTTATGTACAGTTACTATTATAAATGTCTTAAAGAAGAAAGGGCCTTCGGAGTAAATGGCTAACAGGAAACGGCCTCTGAAAGGAATTTAACAGGAAATGGGATATTAATTCAATGAGACTATCAGAAGTCATATGATGGAATGATCACGTCAAACTACAACACAAGCATGAATTGTATTGATCTTATTCTGCAATGCGGATGTGTGCTTGTTTTTGCGATTGTTTTAGAACGTCCGATTCAGTGTTGCCTATGGGAGAAATGACTAGGAATAATAAACAGCAGAAAACGGTCAAACTACTTGCTCTACAAACAAGTGTGTTCATGACTATACATAAAAAGCAGAATAATATAATAAGAAAATGTCAGTTTGCAACATCAAGCAGCAAAACGAGCTGTTCTTAAAGTCCAAATTACAATGGAAGTGAATGAGAGCGGAAGTCTCCAGCCAAAAAGATTCCAATGGCTGCGCCCGCTCATACCTGAAGAATAAGGTCAATAGGTGAGGAGGGGCTTCCATATAGGGGGTATGGAGTGTAAAAACAATATGCTAAGCTTGCAAATGGTAAAACAGGATGTATGAAAGAGAAAAGGTGAAAAACATGACAGTGGGGTGAAAAAACAGTATAAAGAGTCCGCAGACACTTCAGATTGCACTGGGGTTTTGCTCTATTAAAAACGTTACAATAAAGCCGAAATGCATAAACTTTATTTTTCTACTAGGATGGCACGGTGGCTCAGTGGTTAGCACTGTCGCCTCACAGCAAGAAGGTTGCTGGTTCGAGTCCCGGCTGGTCCAGTTGGCATTTTTGTGTGGAGTTTGCATGTTCTCCCCGTGCTGGCGTGGCTTTCCTCCTGGTGCTCCGGTTTCCCCCACAGTCCAAAGACATGCGCTATAGTTAAATTGGGTAAACAAAATTGGCCTTAGTGTATGAGTGTGTGTGTAAATGTGAGAGTGTATGGGTGTTTCCAGTACTGGGTTGTGGCTGGAAGGGCATCCGCTGCGTAAAACATATGCTGAAATAGTTGGCGGTTCATTCCGCTGTGGCGACCCCTAGATTTAGTCCCTAAATAAGGGACTAAGCCGAAGAAAATAAATGAATGAATAGTTGCATCCAAAATTGCATACTTCCATACTATATAGTACGCTAAAAACAGTATGCGAGCTGAGTAGTATGTCCGAATTTAACAACAGTATGTGAGAAGTACCCGGATGATCTACTACTTCCGGCGAGATTCTGAAGTGCGCATCGGATGAACGCTATGCTATCCCATGATGCACTGCAAGAAAATTCATGAATGGGTGTGAAGCGACGAAACTGACGCAGGTAGGTCACGTGATCAAAATGGCGGATGTAGTATGTCCGAGTTCCATTCATACTACTGACATTCATACTGTATAGAACGTACTTTTCTAACGGCCAAGTAGTACATTTAAATTCAAATGCAGTACCTACTGAGTAGTAGGCGGTTTCGGACACAGCCAATGTATTCTTCTAGTATTGAAAACCTCAACACTGAGCATGGTTAATTAATGGAACTAGGTACAGAATGCGATGAAAAAGCTCCCAAAGTGAGTTGTACCAAATCAAACCATGCTGTACAACACCCACAAAAATGACGTTTGCTGCTTGTTCAAACGACTTATTTAAAATGAGCTGAAACAACACAATTCTTGACGTTTTTTTGGGACAACTTAATTGTTTTATGTTCAATCCACTTAAATTCATTCATTTATTCATTCATTCATTTTCCTTCGGCTTAGTCCCTTTATTCATCAGGGGTCGCCACAGTGGAATGAACCGCCAACTTATCCAGCATATGTTTTACACAGCGGACGGCCTTCCGGCTGCAACCCAGTACTGGGAAACATTCATACACACACATACACTACGCCCAATTTAATTTATTCAATTCACCTACAGCGCATGTCTTTGGACTGTGGGGGAAGCCGGAGCACCTGGAGGAAACCCACGCCAACACGGGGAGAACATGCAAACTCCACACAGAAATGCCAACTGACCAGCGAACCAGCGACCTTCTTGTTGTGAGGCAACAGTGCTAGCCACTGAGCCACCGTGTCGCCCCATTTTGCAATTAGTTTGATATTATTTGTTTGAATTTTCCCTTCTATAAGCCAACTGTCTGATTAGTCAGCTGGTCAAGTCTGTTTTGATAGGTCTCTCCATTTATATTCCATGTCGGAATTAAAACGCCCATTTCAGAGTCATATTTTGCAGGGAGATGGGGATTATGCAAATTATTTACTTTGATCATAGATAAGACGCATGGGAAAGATAAAAAAAATATATAACTCATTCAGATGATTCAGACTCAGAGATGACTCTTTCTTTTGAGAGATAACATCTTTATTTAGAGATATGCACTTTGTTTACGAACTTTGCAGACTGATTACATTAAAGGGTAGCTATGTTATAAATGCCAAGTAAGATATTTAGTGAAAACCAATATGACCTGCTCTTTAATATCAACACTGACATCAGATAAGAGGTGAAGTGTAAACAGGAGGGTTGTATCTGTGCACGAATATTTACGAAAATGTAGTCATCACTTACCTATTTTTCCCTAAAAGACTATAGAATACTCAAGACATGTCACTTATATAGTCAACATAGGCTCATTCTGAAAACGTAGCCCTATATACATTTCTAGAGATTGCGAATTATGTAGCCAGAAATATGTATGGCTGCATTTCATCTTTAAAACGAACACTATGGGCCGGTATGATGCTGTTTCTTTTCACGCTTACCAGCTGACCGCTTACCTCTGTGTGGACGGCTTTTCCACTGTTACCAGTTTGTCCAGTAGCTCGCCAAGTATATTGGCGGACTTGAGACGCAGAGAGGAGTTGACCACGACGACGGGGTTCGAGTCCGGCTAAGAACGGTTCCAGAAAACAGGTAAGACAAAAACAGAAGCCAAAAGATAAAATAAACAAGTAAATAACAGGGTGAGAATGTGGTAAAATCTGAAAACGTGGCTGGTTGGATTTAGGGAAGTGGGCTGGCGGGTCAATTGGTGCTTTTGAAAACACTATTGGTTGGGTTTAGGGAAGGAGGAGGGTGGGTCAGTCGACAGTCAGCCGACAGCGGCCTCTGGTGGATTCACATGAGAACAGCAGGCGCAAATGGCACTCGCAAGAGAAATTTGAGATCTCAAAAAGCGTATACAGTGGCCTCTGGTGGATTCGTGAAAACAAAAACTGCAAAGAAAACCAAAAACTCCAGAAATGTATATAGCGCTAGGTTTTTAGAATGAGCCTGGGTTGCATATTGTTTTGAATGGGGAAAAGCATAACAGTCAATATGGCCGCTCTATGGAAGGAAGCCCCGCCTTTAAGTAAAGGAGCCAATGGCTGTGTCAGAAATCACATACTTCCATACTATATAATACATAAAAAATAGTATGCGAGCAGAGTAGTACATCAGAATTCATAGTATTCGAAAAACAGTATGTGAGAAGTACCCGGGTGACCGACTACTTCCGGCGAGATTCTGAACTGCGCATCCGATTGACGCTATGCTATCCCATGATGCAACATGAGAGAATTTATCAATGGGAGTGAAGCAACGCAACTGACGCAGGTAGGTCATGTGATAATGACAAACGGTGGATGTTGTATGTTCGAATTCCATTCATACTACTCGCATTCATACTATATAGAAAAAACCTTTCTAATGATCATGTAGTAATTTAAATGTAGTGCATACTTGAGTAGTATGCAATTTCGGACACAGCCAATCATTGATCGCTAAACACTGATGATTCTCAGAGGGACAGGGATTGGTCCAGATGTGTTTTTATGGCAGCTCTGTTATTACGAAACCTCTCGGGTCAGCAAACGCGCTGGAATCTCAGTGAATACTTGCTACACAGACATGAGAAATGTATCTACATAAAGCTTGGAAACTAAATGAACCAAATAAGCTTGGAAATAAATGTTCTCTGGTTTTGTAATCTATAAGAAACTAATGCAAAGTAACGTCTGTCTTGTTTGATTCATGAATTCCCGCCACCACCGTTCAAATGCAAAATCACATGACAGAAACTGCTTGAACACCCACAAACTTGTAAACAAAGAGGTCATTGTCATTTGGGGAGGAGATTTGTTAGGTTTAGCTAACATTTTTGGGAATCTCTCCATTCAAAGAGATAGGGGCTTGGCCTTGCATGCCCTAGAGGCTTATCAAAGATGGCCGCCAAGTGAAATGACTTGCCTTAAAGCAGTGGTTCTCATTTCTGGTCATTGGGACCCCCCGCCCTGCACATTTTGTGCCTTAAAGGTGCAGTATGTAGGTTTGACACCCAGTGGTTGAACTAGGTATTACACTCCTGGATCAAAACAAACGCAAGCACAGGTTGCCAGATTGAGGACAGGAGAGAGTGATTAAACCGTGTTCTAAATAAAAGCAACGGCACGCGATAGAAGGAATATTTTACATATTAAAAGGAGTTTTTGTCCTAACCAACACCTCGCATTGATATATTAGAAACGGCTTCAATTTCTTGCAGCTGAACAACAGAAAAATAAAGCACCTCATGTGCTTTATTCAGTGTTAAATGCTAACAATGTGAGTTTGAATGCCATTTTACATTACATTTATTGCCATACTACTGAAAGCAGCAGCAGATAGTTCACCTCAGATGTTGAAAATAAAATAAACCGTTTGAAATTGAACTTTAGAACTAAACATGTCAGTGATTCAGCATCTACATTTAATAATGTTAAAGGGTTAATATGCATTATATAGATTATAAACCTTACCGTTTCGTGAGTGAGTGCATATTCTGTGCTTCTGAATGGCTGTATTTAAATTTCTGTCGTGGTTCGTCTGGTGCAAACAGCCAAATTGCTTATCACTGCGTATCTCGTCACGAAGCGTGTTGTTAGGACACGGGGTTACAATGTAACTAGCTCATCTAATGTTTACATTCCTAAAATGTATATAATTTGCTAATTAATAACCTCATGTGGAAATCTGCGTCTCTTTTCGGAGTCTGCTACTGTCCACCAGAGGTCGCATTTTGGTCACGAGCGCATGATTTCAGAGCCTTTCTGAATGAATGAATGAATGAATGAATGAATGAAATACACGGTTTTCCACCAAGGCAACCCAGGGTGCTAAAATATAATTGGCTAAAGTGGCATTGGGCAGGTTAAAATGACCAAAACAAAGACAGCGTTCTGGCACGGAAAACACATTTTCAAAGCAGAATATCTGACTTTAGCATTGTTTTTCAAATAAACAAGTATGTTCACTTGGCATGTTTCTTAAATATCTGCAAACATATTATGGTATTTTTATGCTTTAGAAGAGTCAAAAACTTACATACAGCACCTTTAAAAGGACTTGGCTTCACTTTATCAAAACCTATTTGAGTTTCTTTGTTCTGTTGAACACAAAAGAAGACACTTTGAACAAATCTGGTAGTGGTACTCTTGTATGTAGTGACTTTCATCATAATGTTTTTTCCTACAATATAAGTCAATGGGTTCCAGCTTACCAACATTCTTCAAAATATCTTCTTTTGTGTTCAACAGAAGAAAGAAACTCTTAAAAGTTTAAAACCACATGAGGGAGAATAAACGATGAGCTTATTTTCAGTTTTGGGTGAACTATCCCTTTGCATCCCTTACAAGCTTTGCATCTTAAAACCAAACTATCCCTTACAAGCTTAATCCCTTACAACTGAAAACTATACCATACAAGCTTTTCAATCTCAAAACCACATTAGGGAGAATCAACGAGGAGCTCATTTTCATTTTTGGGTTGAACTATCCCTTTACGCTTTGCATTGCAAACGCAGCCAAATCTGAGCTTGTGTATTGCACAAATATTTGCGTTCACGTCCTCGTGCAAAGTGCATTTCAGACCCAAACTGTCTGTTTAATGCTGTTTAAGGTGACCGAGGGAGTAATTATCAGTCTAAACAGCCGTGGAGTGCTCATGCATCACAGTGTGATCTTCATCTCAATTAACTCCTCCCCGTCATCAGAGCTCTAATTATGACAACCAGGTGCAAACAGCATGTAATCCTGTTTGTCACTCCCTGATGGGGGGGGGGGGGGTTTCAAACCTCTGGTATTTATCATGCGAGCTGGAAAGGGGAGGTGAGTTTTTGTAAGCCTCTGCGCCTGGAGCAAACGCAGGTGGGGAGGAGAGAACATGGAGTTGGTGCGCTATAAAGAATCACTCACGAGTATGTCTGTGCCCTTTTTTCACCCTGGTGGGCTCCGTCCCCTGATTTATTCCTCTGCGTGCCGACTGTCAGGAGCCGTGCGGTGGTGACGAGGGCCAGCGTTTGATCAGGGCGACGTGCATCAGGAGACGGGCTCGTGACTGTCAGTGTGGTTTTTTTGGGGGGGGGTTCAGGATGGGAGGAAGGGCTGACAGTGGCCTCTTTTTTTTTTTCCCCTGCAGCCTCGGGCCTTGTGCAAAACATGCATGAATAAATCAACATGCTCTAAAAGAGGACACGCTCACAACTTCAGATCAAGCTTCTAAAGTTTGGCACATTTATTTATTTATTTTTTTAATCTGCAGATCATTTTTTCTCATTTTGAACATTTGATTTAGTTGTCATTTGCTGGTGCTTTTAATGCAACTAGTTAAACATAGTAAACGAGGGCTTTGAGGACAACACATATATGAAGAGATGCAAACCATCAAGGACTTTGAGGACAACACATACACTTAATACACAAATACACTTCATTAAGCATGTACACAGACATCACCTATATGCTATAAAACTTCAGATTAACTATGTTTATATATAATAACTTATACTTGATTGTAATGCAAATATACACATACATTTATATATATATATATATATATATATATATATATATATATATATATATATCAGGGGTGTGACGAGACGCTTACTCCACGAGAATGAGACAAGACTAGATTTTTTCACTATTTTTAAGAAATCATCTTTTATTCAACTGAAAAAAAAAAAAAAAAAAAAAAAAGCTTAGTCAGCTTAGTCCCTGTATTAATCAGGGGTTGCCACAGCGGAATGAACCGCCAACTTATCCAGCATAAGTTTTACGCAGCGGATTCCCTTCCAACTCCAACCCATCACTGGGAAACACCCATACACACTCATTCACACTCATGCACTGAGGAGCACCCAGAGGAAACCCACGCCATCACAGGGAGAACGCTGCCTAAAATCACAAATTGCACAATTATTTAGGTGCTTTTTTTAAATCAACTTGTAATGAATGTTATTTTACTTCTATTTTAATGAATTCTATGCAGTAAAGGACATGCAAACACTGCTAAATATTTTGCTAATAGTCTAAGTGAATGGAAAATATTTTTTTTTTATATAATTTTAAATATTAGCAAAATATTTGCTAATATATGAATGGAAAATAGATTTTTTATCAACTTAAAAAAAAAAAATTGTAATGAATGGTATTTTATTTTTTATTTTAATAAATTATGCTATAAAGGACATGCAAACTCTATAGCTTATAAACTCTACTAACTGGCTTCTCCTCTGTACATCACAACTCCCGAGACAACTTTTCACCTCGACGAGAAATTAATCTCGCGAGATCTCGTCATACCCCTAATATATATATATATAT
>CAIGQV010018202.1:3718631-3741902 GCA_903798115.1 Danio jaintianensis
ATATATATACACACATATATATATACACACATATATATATACACACATATATATATATACACACATATATATATATATATATATATATATATATATATATATATACACACATATATATACATTATATATATACACATTATATATATATATATATATATATATATACATACACACACACACACACACACACACACATACACACATATACATACACACATATACATATACACACATACAAAAGCAGAGCAAAAAATGAAATACGCCCTGATAGCCCTGCCCCAAATTACTGATAGCCCCGCCCTAAGTTAACTTAATTCATTCATGTTGAGCCATCACAAATTGATCGTGTGGAACCCAGAATTTTTTTACATAAGAAAAGTCGAAGAGGGGAACAGGGATGGGGTTATGGTTCTTGATAAAAGATTAGACATTTTACAAAGAGACATGAAACATAAAAGACATTTTTACAAAATTAAGAAGAGCACAGATATACTGTAACAAAAAAGTTGACTCAACATAAAATTATAAGGCAACTCGCTGCAGAGCCTTTTTTAGTTGACGCAACTTAAATTGAGTCAAGTGAAGTACTTGGGTGAAAAGACAACACAACACAAAAAGTCAACACAAAAAATCTGTTCAGCAAGTTGCAAATTTAAGTTGTCAACTTTTTTTTTTTTTACAGTGTTTTTAACAAGCACTACTATATACATATGAAAATAAGAAGAGAACATTTCACTCCGACTTAAAGTCCAGAGTTCAGTATAGACCGTTTTGTGTGTTTATCTTTTTGTCTGATTTTCAAACACTTCTTTGCTTTAGATCAAAGTTTGTAATGTTATGATTCTCCTCATAGCTTGTCGATTTGGTTCACAGCTTATAACACTAACACAACTTTTTTTAATCCTATGAGAAAAAAAACAATGCCTTAATTTGGTACTAGCGCACCAGTTTTCATGCTTTCACAGGGAATGCTGCAGATCAATGTCAGGCAAACCTCATCATTCCTCATAAAGCAGTTAAATGAGCTGTCATCATCTACAGTACTGCCATTCACAACTTCCAGCATTAATTGATTATGATCGACGCCAATTAACGTTTCTTAAACTGACAGGCTGCCAACTAAATTTCCTCCCGGTAATCACATGATTGTGATGTTCGCATGCTCTCACATCTCGTAAATACAATCACTCGTGGCAGAAAGAGAAAAATCTTGAAGGATGAAGCCTCAGTTCTAATTATAATCACCTTGTTCTGCTGCAAACAATCAGATTCCTCTCTGTTTAAATAAATAAAAAAATCACTTGTCTGGAAGAATACAAACTTGATTTCACCAAAAGCAAGGCACTAGGAGATTTTGGAGCTTTTCGGCATTTCAGAAAGGGATTTTACAGCCCAACATAAAGAAAAACATTAAAAATAAAAAATGTAAAAATTTTTTCAGTTTGTGGCTGTGGATTTTAATGACTACACACAAAGGCCATTTTCTCATATACACTAAAAGTGATATGACAAAAAGTAATAACAACAAATGTCTTTGTGTTACTGTAACTTAATACGTTAATCAGGTTTAAAAAAATAATAATTAAGTACACAAAGTTAAACTTAATAATTTTAGTTGTAAGTTGAAATAACAAAAAAGTAAATTTGATTCAACGGTGGCGCAGTGGGTAGCACGTTCGCCTCACAGCAAGAAGGTCGCTGGTTTAAGTCTCGGCTGGGTCAGTTGGCGTTTCTGTGTGGAGTTTGCATGTTCTCCCCGTGTTCGCATGGGTTTCCTCCGGGTGCTCCGGTTTCCCCCACAAGTCCCCCACAAACATGTGGTATAGGTGAATTGGGTAGGCTAAATTGTCCGTAGTGTATGTGTGTGAATGAGTGTGTATGGATGTTTCCCAGTGATGGGTTGCAGCTGAAAGGGCATCCGCTGCGTAAAACATATGCTGGATAAGTTGGCGGTTCACTCCACTGTGGCAACCCCAGATTAATAAAGGGACTAAGCCGAAAAGAAAATGAATGAATGAATGAATTTGATTCAACAAAAAAAAAGCCAGCAAGATTTTTTTTACAATGTGTATGTATATATATATATATATATATATATATATATATATATATAAAATAAAAATAATTAATTAATTTTTATTTTTATTTTTTATTTTTTTAGCATCACTTGCATTCACCAAACTGCACAGTTTTATTCATATATTTATACTTAAGTTATTTTTTTATTATTAGGATATATTCATACAGAATTTGCCTGATTATATACTACATGTTATACTACTATTTTTCTGAATTATGGACAATTCTCTCTGTAAAAATTTTTTTTGCCTCAAATATCTTAAGTAAAAAAAGAATTTTAATCCTGACTTCCACCAATGCTCCGACTTTAGTGCTAGAAATGTATACAATTAGTGTATAGTACCTTAAATAATGTCTTATTTGCATACTTAAACAGAACACATTAGAAAATCTGGGTCACTCTTTCCAAACAGGTTTTCATAGTTAATGTCAGTTACTATTTACTATGAACTAATAATGAACAAAACTTGGACAGCATATATTAATCAGTTCAATATCTACTTGTCACACCCGCTGCTCGTTCCCCAGTCCCAATCACCGCTCTCACTCACCATCCACCACACCCGTGAACCCTCACCTGATTACTAATCACCTCCACCTGCAATCACCACTCACTATATATACTCACCTCACTCACTCATTCAGCGGCTGGAATCATCTGACACATGGATCTCCTCGTTTTCTCTCCTGTATCCTCCTGTGCTCTTCCATGGATGTTCTCCTCCTCCTGTGAATGCCAATACAACTATTTAAGGGAAGTGACTATTCTTATGTTGGTGATTACCATTGAACTGAACTAAACAGCTGAACTGTTTGTATGTGAGATCGCTCACCCACTACAACGCCATTCACCTGCTTCACCTTGCTATTGTTGTGCATATCGCTTGAATAAACACCCTTGAAGTTTATACTTCCTTGTGTGACCGTGACACTACTAATGTATTATTAAAATCCAAATTCACTGTGATTTAACAAGTTTAAACTACCAATAAACAACTTTATTTCCATTAACTAACATTAACAAAGATTAATAAACACTGTAATAAAGGTATTGTTCATGTTAGTAAATGCATTCAAATACATAAAATTATGCAAAAATAACTTTTATAAGATGTTTAAACAGTTATGTGGCAACAGTCTGTAAATATAACCAGCTTCTAATGGTGAAAATGTAATTTAATTTTTTTTATAATCACACTTGATAAAACAGTATGCAAAAAACACTTTGATAGACATTCTCCCTTTGAACGTGTCATCAAAGGGGGGAAAGCCCCACCCATTAGTGTCATCTCTCCCTCATTAGCATAGGACGATAGTCTTGTTTTTGAATCTGCCATTATGCTGACACATAGGCATTTGTAGCTCCGCCCTCTTTTGAAAAGAGCACAATCTCATTTGAATTTAAAGTGACAGCCACCAAAACGGCACAATTAGGATCAAAGCCTAAAAGGGTCAGTTTCAAAGAGTTGTAAAATATAATTTGTGGTATTTTGAGATGAATCTTCACATACACACTGTAGGGACATCAGAGACTTATTTTACACCTTGTAAAAAGGGGCATAATAGGTCACCTTTAACATTAACTAATACAACCTTATTGGAAAATGCTACAGAAATTTGATTTGTAATACACCATCTAGGGAAGTATGCTGATAACTACTAGTTATTCTTTTACCCCATTTTTACCCTCACCTGCAAAGTCTTGCTTTTAAATTGAGGCCTATTTGGAGCAGTTCCGCATTGTTCTATTGTGGGCTTTAATTGGCTCGGTGCTGCTAAGGCTGCTTGTCCTTTTAGCGCTCGTATTTAGGAAATCGAGCCTCTATGAGTGAGACAGACACCCACATTGTTGCCGGTACTGGCGGGGTAACAAGCCCCTTTTCCCATCTGAAGGAAATCTAGACCCTGGAGAGCAGAGACTGAGACAATAAGCTTTTGTAGCAGGATCATGCCGCTGTTTTTCTGTTTTTCGTTTAGTTTTTTTTTCCCCACCGTCTCATTCGGTGGATTTCGTTTGGAACTTGCCTGCAATTTACCTGGAACAGCCTCTTATAAATAGGTTGTGGCTTACCTTCCCCATTCTGCCGTTTCTCACACTCTCTGTCAATTTGTTAATCTAAAAAGAGTCGCTTTAGAAACGTCACGCCTATTCCAACTGTGCCGAGTGGATTTTTGTATGTGGGAAATATGCATAATCAAAAGTTTGGAATAAGATCCTGCTTTTGAAAGTGTCTATAAAAATGTCTGTCATTTCAATGGTATAAAAAAATGATAGTAAAAATCCGTAACCTGTTTAACAGTAAGTTTCCTTTATGGTGAAAAAAAATGTAAATTCACTTTCCCAGAATTTCTTGCAAGACATTTCACTTTTTATGCTTTTTTTTTGTTAACATTACTATTTAAAAAAAATATATATATATATATTTTAATTTTTTTATCGAGTTATGCACATTGGAGTTCTATGTTACATCTTATGTTCATTCATTCATTTTCTTCTAATTTTCTTCCCGGGGCCAGGTCGCGGGGGCAGCAGTCTCAGGAGGGAACCCCAGACTTCCCTCTCCCCAGACACTTCCTCCAGCTCCTTCAGGGGGATCCTGAGGCATTCCCAGGCCAGCCGAGAAACATAGTCCCTCCAGCGTGTCCTGGGTCTTTCTCAAGGCCTCCTCCTGGTAGGACATGCCTTGAATGCCTCCCTAGGTAAGCGTCCAGGAGGCATCTGGAACAGATGCCGAGCCACCTCAGCTGACTTCTCTCGATGTGGAGGAGCAGCGGCTCTACTCCAAGCTCCTCCAGAGTGACAGAACTCCTCATCCTATCTATAAGGTTGCGCCCTGCCACCCTGCGAAGGAAACTCATTTCGGCCGCTTGTATCCGAGATCTTGTCCTTTTGGTCATGACCCAAAGCTCATCACCATAGGTGAGAGTAGGAATGTAGATTGACCAGTAAATCGAGAGCTTCGCCTTTTGGCTCAGCTCCTTTACCACAAAGGACCGATACATCGACCGCATTACTGCTGCCGCTGCACCAATCCGCCTGTCAATCTCACGTTCCATCCTTCCCTCACTCGTGAACAAAACCCCAAGATACTTGAACTCATCCACCTGGGGTAAGGACTTTCCTTCAACCTGGAAATGGCAAACCGCTTTTTTCCAGTGGAGCACCATGGCCTCAGATTTGGAGGTGCTGATTCTTATCCCAGCCACGTCACACTCAGCAGCAAACCACCCCTGTGCATGCTGAAGGTCCATGTTTATATCATATCAACATCTAATGTTGGTAATGTTTATTGCATTACTTTAATTTTATGTGTGCTGCCATGATGGTGATTAGCAGTTGTGTGAATGACATGGAGTGCCTTTTATATATTTTATATTATATATTATTATTTTTATATATATTTACAAGAGGTCAAATGAGTCTCTGATGTCCCTAGAGTGTATATGAAGTTTCAGCTCAAAATACCACACAAATAATGGTGCATAACTCTTTGAAACCGCCTATTTACAGGCTTTGATGTCGTTTTGGTGATTGTCGCTTTAAATTCAAATGAGATTGTGCCAAAGGGCAGAGCTACAAACACCTATGCCTCAGTAAGATTGTCATAATGGGCAGGGTTTTCATGTACAGAGGGAGAATGTCAATCAAAGTGTTTCTCCAGACTGTTTTTTATGAAGCATGATTTTAAAAAATAGAATTATCTACTTTTTACCATTAGAGGCTGGTTAAATTCACAGACACAACTCACCACACAACTGTTTAAAACCCTTATAAAAGTGTTTTTTGCATAATCAGTTCCCTTTAAGTCATGATTTAGTTTTTTTCAGTCATGATTTATCGCCCCCTAGTGCCACCGGTGTCCTTTCAAAAGACAACAAATTGTGCTTTACACCCAAGCACATGTAAATCCAGCCGATGTGACCAGAAAAACAAGTCCACGTAGTCCCAAAACTCGACAGTCAGACAGGTGAACAGCGGACATTTGAGTCTAAACTCTCATATTTAAAGCTGAATTTCAAGCAGGCGTCAAGAGGAACAGCACGGATCGAGATGAAGGCAGGCCCCGGGAACAGAAAATGCCACAAGGCTTTCAAATGGTGTTTTCTTTTCCCCCGTTCAGGTTTTTTTTTCTAAAGGCTGCCGGCTTCTGTGTGTGTGTATATCTGAAACAGGGATATGGTTTTATTCTTCCTATCGACTCGCTCTGGTCCCCGCAGTCTTTCTCTGTCTTTAATTATTAATTTCATGGAATTTGTTATTGTATTCATTCAGAGGTTTCAGGCTTCTCTTCAGCTCCATGGAAATTGAATCTCTTCTCGGCTGGAGCTGAGGCAGCTGCTTCAGTTCCTAATGGATTGACTGAGTATTGAATACTTCAGTGGCTCCTCAGGGTAGGTGCAGCTTAGTGAAGGAATTAGCTGAGCGGCTTGAAAGCTGAGAGGAGAAGCTGAGTTGGAATTGAAGAGACGCTCCATCTCTGCAGCCCTTTGGAAAAGGCCCGATTGCATGACGCAGGGCTTCTGTGTTTCTGTTGATGCTGAGAAAAAACAAACACTTTGTCGATTATGTAGTTAAAGGTGAAATCTGTCATTTCGGCCAAATTGAGTCACAGAAATGATGATTGTTTTCAAACAGGTGTCTTGTGGTGTGCGTTGGTCGATTGTAAAAGATAGCCCCGCCCCAAATTCATGTCATTGGTTGTTTTTAAGCAGTTTCCAGTTAGCTACTTTCATATAAACAACCTGCTAAATTGAGTCAAATAAATAATTATTGTTTTCAAACAAATATATATAGTGTGCCATTGGTTGATTGTAAAAGATAGCCCCACCCCAAACTCATGCCATTGGTTGTTGCTGTGCTGTTTTCAGTTAGATTTCATTTTCATATAAGCAACCAGCCAAAATGACTTATGGAAATAATGACTGTTTCCAAACAGGTGTCCTGTGGTTTGCCATTTCAATCGTGTAAAATAACCCCGTCCCAATTTACGTCATTGGTTGTTGCTGTGCAGTTTTCAGTTATATTTACATATAAATAACCAAACTGAGTCACAGAAATAATGACGTGTGCCTTGTGGTGTGCAGTTGGTCGATCGTAAAATATA
Organism: Danio jaintianensis; assembly: GCA_903798115.1. Lineage (NCBI taxonomy): Eukaryota > Metazoa > Chordata > Actinopteri > Cypriniformes > Danionidae > Danio > Danio jaintianensis. The sequence goes on from CAIGQV010018202.1 coordinate 3,725,816, forward strand.
GTTCAGCCCAATACTCAGACTATTGGTTGTTTGTGTAATTTTTAGTTAGTTATTTTCATATCATCAACCTGCTAAATCGAATTACAGAAATAATGACTGTTTTTAAACAGGTATCCTGTAGCGTGCCATTGGTTGATTGTAAAAGATAGCCCCGCCCCAAACTCACACAACTGGTTGCTGCTGTGCAGTTTTCAGCTAGTTAACTAAATATACTTGTTGTCGACAACATTATTTAAATTTTACCAAGTTTATCATATTCTATATATTCAAAACCTTTTTATTCTTCCATGTAATCTTTTCTTGGACTGAAATTAATTTAATTATGGTCAAAATGTATTATGATAATCACTATTTTGTGCACAGAAATAATACAATTAAACACACAATCCACTGTAAGGAGTCTAAAATGGCATTACACTTGTATTGTTACGAACCTCTTTTTGTCTTTGAGTGGTATAATTATTTCATTTTAGCTTTCACTATAGCTTTAGTTTTATTTGTTTCATATAATTTAGAAAAAGAATAGTTTATGTATAAGTTAGAAACGTTTAAGGAAGTCTGCTCTAAGTAACAAAATTGGTTTTATTACTTACGGTAAAGTAATTTTAGGTCTGACCAAACTTAAAATATATGAAAGTATGATTTCACATAAGTTTAGACAAAAATATCATTTGTTTTTGTAATAAATCTACAATATCAGGACTATGATATTATTATAACAACCAGGATGACTGCATCCAAGCCATTTTTTTACATTACAAGTGGCCTTGACCAAAAAATTCTGATTATTAATAATAATAAATCAAAATACCTCAAGTAATACAGTTCATTATTGCAACCGAAGATGGTCTGAAGCAACTTTAATTAATTTAATTTTTTGAATACCATGTGCTCAACAGGTGTTTAAATGCACTTTAAAAGAATGTAGAATAAGGTAAATCCAAATAACATGGTGGACCTCTATCCCAGCTTGACTTCCTGTTTGTCAGTGCTCTTATTGTTATACGTATGCAGATGTATAAAGTCTCAGTTAAATGCAACGGATCACCATAGACAGACTCTGAGTCAGTCTGCGTCACTCACAGTAGGAAGTTTTCTAATGAGAGCCTGAGGTACAAAGAACAGATGCAAAGCACACAACCTGGCAAAACTACCACCACCAGACAAAAAAAAAGTGTGAGCAAGTGATTTAGCAAGAAAGGTGTAAGACTGAGCAGATGGATGTGTTTTTTTAATGCTCCAGATGAAGAGGTTTACTGCTCGCGGATCGTGTGTCATTAGTTGAGCTGAAGAAAATGTTCTGAGACAGGTTGTGTATGTACTCTCATGTACTCTTCATTTTAGAAAGAACTATAATAATACATTTTTTTTAAATGTTACTTTATTAATAATAATTAAGTAGCCCTGAAAAGCATTTAGGTGCTTTAAAAATAATAATCATTTTACTTTTCTGAGCATCTGTCACGGTTGACAGGTGCTTGCGCTCTGTTTTCATGTTGTTGTTTTTGTCACATGATTTATGTTGTTCCGGTGTGCTAGAGATGTTTGTGTTGTCATGTGTTCAGCGGGCTAATCAGCAGCCAGGTGCTGTCTGTTAGCCCTCCTATATGTAGAGCTAAATTCCTGTACTCCACTAGCTATGTTTCCAGCGCAAAACTGGAATATCGCATAAAAGATGTGCGAATAAAGCAGTGTTTCCATCCAACGAGTCAAAGAGAACAAAATCGTCACTTCCTGATTAAATGGCGCCAAATATCAACAGTAAAAACGGAATTTGCTGAGGTAGGAGAAGCTGCGTGAATCTTTTCTTCATTTAATAAATGACTTGCGCCTCAGAAGGCAATGCTGACACGCAATGAACGCGTGGTGGCGTTTGAAGGCGTGAGACGCAGAGCACAGACGCTCTTAACAATTCTGGAGGTCATTAATAATATAATAACACTAATACTGAAATGGTCAAGGCATTTTAGAATGACCAAAACAACATTTCAGATGTTTTACAATGTGGTCAGCCTGCTGGTTTGTCCATTTACACACATTTTTATCATCACATGATCTCTTATAACCAAATCACATGACCTTTTTTTAATGCGCATACTGGAATTTGTTCGGTAAAAGTGTTTCCATCGCAGTTTATGCGCATCTTTTCTTATCGAATAAAAAGTTTATCCTACTCAGTTATGCGTATACATTTTTTATGCGCATTTCCAAAATTTATGCGCATCTTAGCGTTTCCATCAACCGATTTTTTTTTTATGCGCATATCCAAAATGCGCATAAAAATAGGTGGATGGAAACGTACCTAGTGTCAGTTCGTTATATGTTTCACCGTGTCACTACCTGTTGTCTTTGTCTCGTCAGGATCTATGTGGACCGAACTGTCTGGATTCCTGAACTCTGCCGCTCTGTGTCATGGCTTGTATTACTGTTCACTTATTTATATAAACTACACTTGCATCTGGATTCATTGACTTGTCTCGTTTATACCCTTCGTGACAGCATCTTTCAGTAACTTCATCACTGAAAGTTAATGTTTTGGATTTATTTTTTTTGGCCGAATTGAACAAAAGTACCCCCTTAATTTAAGATGGGCCCCTGCACAATAAAATAAATCAAATTAGCTTAATTGAATTTAGATCTGTGCATGCTGCGTTGGAATTTTGGGCTTTGTTTACAATACTATTACCACATGACCCATCACACACATTTGTGATGAGCTTATGAAAAGGCATTTAGATTAGTCACCACTGAAAATGTCATGAAGCACCATTTATTTTAATCGTAATATAATTTACAAAATCCTATGAAATTTTTATTATTGTTTAAAAATATTTCTCAAGTGATGTTTAACAGACCAATGGAAAAACATTTATTTTATATATTATACAGCAACTTAACTTTTGAAAACCATATCTTCCATGTCACAAAAACTGTTTTATTTCATCTCAGAAATATCGCTAAGCTCAGATGCAGAAGAGCTAGTTCATGCTTTTATGACCACTAGATTAGATTACTCTAATGCTCTGTTCGCTGGTTGCCCAGCATCCTCCTTTAATAAACTTTAGTTAGTGCAAAATGCTGCTGCCAGAGTTCTTACTAGGTCAAGAAAATATGATCATATCACCCCAATTTTATCCTCCTTACACTGGCTGCCTGTTAAGTTCCGTATTGATTACAAAATATTGCTTCTTACCTATAAAGCTTTAAATAATCTAGCTCCTGTTTATCTAACCAACCTTCTGTCTCGCTACAATCCATCCCGCTCTTTAAGATCTCAAAACTCAGGGCTTCTAGTAGTACCCAGAATAGAAAGGCTACTAAAGCAGGCCGAGCCTTCTCATTTATGGCTCCTAAACTCTGGAATAGCCTTCCTGATAATATCCGAGGCCCAGACACACTCTCTGTTCAAAACTAGATTAAAGACCTATCTTTTTAGTAAAGCATACACTCAATGCATCACATAATGGCATGATGCATGAGTGTGCTCCATGCAGGTGAGTGGGCTTGACAAACCACCTGTAGGACACAATGCTCCTGTCTTAATGCACCAGGCATTTTTGTTAGAAATACTTATATGTTTGTCCATGTGTTTGTTTATATAACTCCTATTTTCATTTATAGCACTTCATGTTTGCATTGACATTGAGATATTGACATATCTCTTGTTCAAATCCATTATCTACACATAGACATGAGCTATATACTTTTCATATATAAAAAGTATATATATATATATATATATTAACTTTAACTGTTATAGTTATTATAAATTAGTTACTAGTTAATTAGTTCAAGTTATTAGTAACTAATAACCTTAATTTTCTGATTTGGATTGTAATGTATGTGTATTCACCTTTACACAGTAGTGTATGCACCTTTGGGAAAGCTGCTTTGAAACAATAATTATTGTGAAAAGCACTATACAAATAAACTTGAATTATTTCTTTTAGTTTGGCTGGAATATTTATTAAAAAAAAAATACAATACATTTTAAAACTGCTTATTAGCCCACTTAGGATTTTTTCCCCAATTGGCTGCAAAAAAAAAACACTGTTTTTAATTAACCAAAATTTTTAACCAAACATAACTTAATTAAGCTAGTTAACTTAATTAAGCCTTTAAATTACGCTGAATACTAGTATCATGCAAAATAATGAGTAAAATATTATGCAGTCATCATGGCAAAGGCAAAAATAATCATTATTATGAATTAGTTATTAAAATAGGGGCAACACGGTGGCTCAGTGGTTAGCACTGTCGCCTCACAGCAAGAAGGTCGAGTCCCGGCTGGGTCAGTTGGCATTTCTGTGTGGAGTTTGCATGTTCTCCCCGTGTTCGCGTGGGTTTTCTCCTGGTGCTCCGGTTTCCCCCACAGTCCAAACACATGCGCTATAGAGGAATTGAATAAACTAAATTAGCCGCAGTGTATGTGTGTGAATGAGTGTGTATGGGTGTTTCCCAGTATTGGGTTGCAGCTGGAAGGACATCCGCTGTGTAAAACATATGCTGGATAAGTTGGCGGTTCTTTCCGCTGTGGCAACCCGATTAATAAAGGGACTAAGCCGAAGGAAAATGAATGAATGAATGAGTTATAAAAATTTACTGTTTATTGTTGAATCAATATCGTTTATTGTTGAAAATGTGTTGGAAAAAAAAGTCTTATCTTCGTTAAAAAGCACTTGCAAAACATCAGAAAAAAAAGTATTTTAATTTCACAAGAGGGCTAATCATTTTGTCTTTAACTTTAGACAAAAGAACAATTATCAAAAAGACAAACAATCAAAAGACTAATCCGCAACACTGTAAACTATATGACATGATAGTTTGAGGTTAATCACAGTCACATAATTACATAATAAGATACTCTGGTAAGATACTCTGTTTTTGTGTTTGCATTTCATCCATCTAAGTCAGGGGTACCCAAACTCGGTCCTGGAGGGCCGATGTCCTGCAGAGTTTAGCTCCAACTTGCCCAAACACACCTGTCTGGAAGTTTCTAGTATTCCTAGATAGAGTTAGGGTGGTCCAGGTGTGTTTAATTGTGGTTGAAGCTAAAATCTGTAGGACACCGGCCCTCCAGGACCGAGTTTGGGCACCCCTGATCTAAGTGCATGCACATTGGTCACAGTGAGCACACGAGAATACACACATACACACTTTGTACAGTGAGCACAGACACACACACACCTTGAACACACACTGAGTACAGTGAGCACACATATACACCGTGAACACACGCTGGCACAGTAGGCTGCGAACACACACAATGAACACACTTGGCACAGTGGGCAGTCATTTGCAGAAGCTCCCAGAAAGCAATTGAGGGCTCGGTGTAACCTCTAGTCATGGACATTAAAGGTGGTATTGAAAGTGCTGTTCATTCACTCCCTCACCTACATCTACTGCTGTCATCTACTGAGAATCAAACCTACAACCTTTGAATTACAAGTTCAACTCAATAACCTTGTCATGACATGAGTAATGGTTACCTGTAACACTTTCTCCAACGTTAAACCCACAGACTCTCACATCTCCCAGTAATACAGAGTCTGTCTCTATCAGCTCCCAGTAGTCAGAGCTAAAGACTATAAAGGCAAGCCTGCGAACTCTAAAGCAAATGCTAAAGGGATAGTTCACCCATAAATGAAAATTGTCATCATTTACTCGTCCTCTTCTTGTTCCAAACCTGTTAGAGTTTCATTCTTCTGTTGAACACTAAAGAAAATATACTGGAGAATGCTGGATAATCATTGACTTCAATAGTCAAAAAAATGACTATGGATGTCAATGGCTGCTTTTTTCCAACATTTCTCAGAATATCTTGTTTTGTGAAAGAAATCCATAAAACATTAGAACAATTTAAGTGAATAAGGAAATTTTTAAAACAATTGGTGAACTATCATTTTAATGAGACAAGATGACATTTTTATTTGAAAAGGATGTTTATGAACGGGTTGTTTTCACATGACGTCATTGATGACTCACGAAATTCAGATGGAGGTCAGGAAGTGATTCTTCTACATTGGAATCGCCATCAGAACATCAAAATATTTCTGTTTTATGTTGTTTATAATTGTTTAAATCGGCCAAAATAAGAAATGCAGAACAGCTTTTATAGACTTCCAAAAGTTTTTGCTCATAAAGGGGGGAAAGTTCAAGAAACTGGCTGAAAAACGGAAGAAAAGGCGGCATGTAATAAACATTTTCTCAATACATCCATGTGTACAAACTTTTTTTGAACGCGACAATTCGTTTGACAGCACCAATAAAGATAATATACAGGTCTAGCTATGTGTATATGTTAACGTGTTATATAAAAATCAGAGGGCATCATGGTGGCGCAGTGTGTAGCACGATCGCCTCACAGCAAGAAGGTCGCTGGTTCGAGCCCCGGCTGGGTCAGTTGGCATTTCTGTGTGAGTTTGCACGTTCTCCCCGTGTTCACGTAGGTTTCCTCCGGGTGCTCCAGTTTCCCCCAAAAGTCCAAAGACATGCGGTACAGGTGAATTAAATAAGCTAAATTGGTCGTAGAGTATGAGTGTGAATAAGTGTGTATGGATGTTGCTGGAAGGGCATCTGCTGCGTAAAACATATGCTGGATAAGTTGGCGGTTCATTCCGCTGTGGCGACCCCTGATGAATAAAGGGTCTAAGCCATACCCTGCCATGTAATCATTGCAATGAAATCTCTGTTTTGTTTGGAATAATCCAAGTCTTTACTGGTGTTTCGGTGGAATAAACAACCGTAACGTTAACGTCAATATGCGCAGCAGCGGTGAATGTTTGTTGATGGTAAGTTCATCGATCGAACAAAAAAGAAATGCAACCCTTGCTATAAAATTAGACCGTTATTATTGTGGAGCACTTTTCCCCCTTACAAAATAAATAAACAATAATGTAGACGCTTTTGTATGCTTTCATCTGTTATTTTGTGATGTCTAAAAGATATCCGCATGGGAAAAAAAATATAGTTATTTATAATAAACATGTTTTTAAACCACATAGTAAAGTGTATAGTGTACAACTCTTTGTTAATGAATGCTACAAAATACTGTAGCATAGTAAACGGATAAACTGTAATAAATACCGTAACGTTAGTGTAAACTATGGTGCATTGTGATGGTGTTATAGCGTAGAAAACTGAAGCATATTGAATAATTTGTTTATTACTACAGTTGTGTCGTACCACAGCAACAATATAATTACTACGACAGTTTAATTCAAGTAATTATGCTTCCAAACACTATAGTATTTACTATAGTATTTTTTTCATGTAACGTAATAGCTTATACAGTATCTACCGCCTCGATGACAGGCAAATATATTTTAGTTCAGTAGAGAACTCGGCCCTCTTCATGATATAAGGATCATGCCCAACATATGTGGTTATTTTCTATTCATATCTATTTTGAAATATGGTATAAAATCGCAAAAATATGGACTTTCCTCTGTGTCTCCCATTCAGTTTTTACTTCCTGCCCTCCATCTGAGTTTCGCATGTCACCAGAACCACGTGATTGCAAACAACCTATTGGAAAAACTACTGGGTTTTTTTTATACATACTGTATTGTAGAGAATTATTTTGGATGCAGTGCGAATCTCAGCGTGAAGAAGTGAATGTGCTAAAGGTGGGAGAAGTGGGAGAAATGCGCTCTCACTTTCCATTAAAATGTTCCATTGTTAACCCTAACCATAACCCTGGTTTTACATTACCTCTACATGACATACCATTATGGACATCCAAAAACATAATAAAAAAAACAAACAAACAGCATGACTAGTAATAATTCACTCTAACGAGTCGGTTTACATGATTCATGCATTCAGAGGAAGTCAGAACAGCAGGTACTTGCATGAATCAACCCCAATGAATCATTTTGCACACACTATTCACTGAATGAACTCAATGAGTCCATCACAGTCATATGACTCACTACTGTTCCATGACATCGCATTATTACTACAGTATAACATCAGGCTGCTTCTATTTTGCTCCCAAGAAATAATAGATTCAATGCTTATTTTTATACACTCATCCTTTTTGTTTATGGATATCTTATTTTTATAGCTCTCATGGTACAGTGGAATTACCTACCCAATGTAATACAGCAATGTAAAAGTCCAAAATGTAAGCTAAAAGAGACTAAAATCGCTTCATATCTCACTATTTATCAAATATATGTTGTTAAAAATTGGTAAACAATGCAGATTATATTGTAGATGGAGACAAACGACTTATAATAGGATATGTGAGTCACTGAATCACTCACCCGATTCTTTAAACACAGCACAACAACAGATTTTCACTTATTTACACTAGTAATATTACTATTTTTCCCTCCGTTTTAACTGCTAGGAATGCTAGCTATATACTGTATAAAGAAGATAAGCTAAACTAATTATTTCAAAAACAACAATGCACCTGATACAAAAGCAAGCATCTTTTATGAAGGATATATAAATCAAACTGAATCGGTCACTGAATCGTTTAAATGGAGTTCTTGTGTTATCGTTCTTTAAAAAAAAAACAGTAACACTTTACTTGAAGGGGTGTTCATAAGACTGTCATTAAAGCTTTATAATCATATCATGACATGTCATGAATGTGAATGAAATTGTATGCATGTGTACAACTGTCATTAAGTGTCATTCACTCAGTTATGACCTTTTAAGTGCAAAGATGACATTGTTTGTTATAACTTGACATAAATACACCACAACCCATTTTGTCGTTATGACAACTTGCAACATAGGCTCATTCTGAAAACGTAGCCCTATATACATTTCTAGAGATTGCGAATTATGTAGCCAGAGGTACGTATGGCTGAATTTTGTCTTTAAAACAAACGCTACGGGGCGGTATGATGCCATTCCTTTTCGCACTTACCAGCTGAGCGCTTACCTCCGTATGGACGGCTTTTCTGCTGTTACGAGTTTGTCATCGGCGGACTTGAGACGCAGACTAGTCTTAGGAGTTGACTGCGACGACGGAGTTCGAGTCCAGCGAAGAACGGTTCCAGAAAGCAGGTCAGACAAAAACAAAAGCCAAAAAATGAAATAAACAAGTAAATAACAGGGTGAGAATTTGGTAAAATCTGAAAACGTGGTAAAAATCAGGCTGTCGTGAGGGCTTTTCATTTTCTGGATTGCTTTTGAAAACACACTGTCGGTTGGGTTAAGGGAAATGGGTGGGCGCTGGTCAATCGGTGCTTTTGAAAACACTATTACCTTCCACCTTACACTGGCTTACTTATAAAGCTTTAAATAATCTAGCACCTGTTTATCTAACCAACCTTCTGTCTCGCTACAATCCAACCCGCTCTTCTCAAAACTCAGGGCTTCTGGTTGTACCTAGAATAGCAAAGTCGAGTAAAGGTGGTCGAGCCTTCTCATTTATGGCTCCTAAACTCTGGAATAGCCTTCCTGATAATCTCCGAGGCTCAGACACACTCTCTCTGTTCAAAACTAGATTAAAGACCTATCTTTTTAGTAAAGCATACACTCAATGCATCGCATAACGGTATGATGCATGAGTGTGCTCCACGCAGGTGAGCTGGCTCGACATCACCTGTAGGACACACTCCTCAATACACCAGACATTGTGTTAGAAACTCTCATATGCTTTACATGTTTGTTTCTATGTTTGTTTATTTAACTGCTATTTTCATCTATAACACTCCATTTTTGCATCTCGTTTAAATACACTATGAACAGCAGCTACGCTAATTATTTTCTTTTATTTTCATTTATTCTCTATTTCCACCTGGGGATACTCATTCCGAGGTCCCTAGAGACTATGCAGCGCCATTGATGCGATCCAAGACCTGTGAAGAGATGATCCCAAGGTATCCATAATCCTCGTACCAGGTCAGCTGATGCTGTGGTCGTCATGAAGTGGAGTGAAATGGAGTGCATGAGACTGATTACTGAATGACCACTGTGATAAACGAGTCCCCACACTGATCCTGCAGGCCAACCTGACCGCCTGCCGGTGCCCTACTCACACCTGCAGCTTCTCCACGATGGATGTCCAGCTTCTTCAGCCTCCAGCGCCTACACTGCAGCTCTGAACAGGAAGTTTGGCCAGATGAAAAATGGTCATGCCTAACAGAGCCTAGTTTCTCTCGAGGGTTTTTTTTCCCTTCACTTCGTCAATTGGTGAAGTTTTTTTCCTCGCCACTGGCTTGCTCGGATCGGGACTTGTAAAACTGTGCTTCGGTGGATTTGCTCTGCGGTGTTTGAACTTTCAGCAGTGAAATTTAGACCACACTGAACTAAACTAAACTGAACTGAACTTCAACTCTGAAATCTGGACTTTACTAGAACTATGTTAAGCTGCTTTGACACAATCTACATTGTGAAAAGCGCTATATAAATAAACTTGACTTGACTTGACTATTGGTCGGGTTTAGGGAAGGAGGAGGGTGGGTCAGTCGATTGGTCAGCCAGTCAGTCGACAGCGGCCTCTGGTGGATTTACGCAAGAAGAGCAGGCGCAAATGGCACTCGCTAGAGAAATTGGAGATCTCAAAAAGCGTACACAGCGGCCTCTGGAAGATTCGCAAAAACTGTAAAAAAAAAATAAATAAAAAACAAAACAAAAAAAAGACATACCTCCTTGGACGTATTTGGTACTCTCCAGAAATGTATGTAGGGGTCCGTAATCAGAATGAGCCTGGGTTGACAACTTGACATTACCAAGACAAGAAAACTTGTCATAAACCTGTCATAAACATGATTCACATGAAGCAATTATACAATGGCTGAATTTGCCATTCAAAAATATCATTAAATATTAATGACGCTGTTAAACATTATTTGACAGAGTAATGACACTTTTAATGAGACAAAAACAGTTTGTTCCACTGAAAACGTGATCAGAAAGATATTCATGACAATTATAATGCCTCATGACAATCATGTTTATGATGGATTTATGACAAGTTTTGTTGTCTTGGTAAAGTCAAAGATGAAGACTGGTTGTGATGTATTTGCTTATGTCAAATTGTCATAACAAACAATGTCATCTTTGCATTTTAAATAACATAACTGAGGAAATTACACTTAATAACACTGCCATGTAGCATGCATAAAATCTCATTCACATTATATATAGGTCTTATGAACACCCCAACAAGTAAAGTGTTACCAAATAAACTGGCTGTTTTTATGTTTTACCTAATGACATGACATTCAGATGTCTTAAAGTGTGACTTCACACTTTTATTGAGGCTGGTTAATGGTTTTACTTTGCCAAATAATAAAAAAAATAAAAATAAAAAAAGATTTAATCTACCATTACGGGAGACAAATTATGTTGTGTGATGTTCCCATCGCTTCACCTTGATCTTATTTTTTTTTTCAGATGCCACATGGAGAGTTCGGATAAAACACTATAGCATGGCAGGCAGCAGATGAAAACACTAATGGAACAAGGGATGCGCACACATGATAACCTTGAAAACAAACAGCAAACATTTTCAAAGCCTCGACGCGATTCAGACGCAACACATAGACGCATTGACAGATTTAATCAGGTCTTTGGACTACAGACACTAGATATAGTCTTATTAAAGCTCAAACTACACAAATGATAGCAGGAGTGTCAGACGGGAAGCAAATCGAATCTATAAAAGCCACTGCATTACAAATATTTGGACAAAAAATACACCTTAGATTCTGTATTACACTATGCATGTACAATGTTCTCTCTCAGTCCAAGAGGTTTTATTAGGTATTATTTTAAGCATGGCGATGAAGAGCTTTCTGGACCAAAAGCAATTATTACATTTGCTGAAACACGGAGGACACAGGCACTCAGGGGTAAAGGTGAGATTTCTCGAATGTGTTGTTATCGAAAGACCTTTTAATCTAGCTTTTTTTCCTTCTTTAAACTCTGGAAGCTTCCATCAGATTAGTCTACATTTTCTGTTCTGTCCACCCGAATGGTTCAGAGCTTCTTGTGCTTTTAAAAGCACAGCTAGAAATGAGAAGGGAGGGTAAAAAAGGGGGAAGAAAAACCCAAAGATGATCAGTCAGTCACAGATGAATGAATAGAGAAACGTTACAGAAGCGAGCTCTAAACAGCGCAGAAAAACCGACAGCCAGCTTCCATCTCTTGATCTCTACGTTCTTGATCTTTGCCTGTCTTTTTAATGCATTAATGAAAAAAAAGAGAGAGAGAGAGAGAGAGAGAGAAAGAAATCCATATCCCATCATAAACGCGCCCGTGTCATGACGGCTGCTGATGTTCTCTTTGTGCAGGAGAGTATTAAAGAGCCTAATGAGCTAAAACCATTGGTCTCTTTTTTATGCCCAGCCTATTATTCAAACACAGCCTATTAACTTGATGAATTGTGATAATTAATGGATATTTCTCGATGTGGCTTTTGTGCTGTCAGGTGTGCGGCGAATATTTAACTGTTTACTCCGCAGGTTCATTGGAGCGGCCCTCCGAGAGCTGAATTTACAGCTGTTTATTTCCATCCTCGCAAGCGGCGCTATGAATCCCTACACTCGCGCTCCCTGATTTAATTATGACTCGCACATTTGAATGAATAAAAAGTTCACTATTAGCCAGCTGGCTGCAGACCAGCGGGGTTCAGTCTGTGCTTTTTTCACAGAGAATGGAGTCTCGCTGGAAACCCAAGCCACTCCACGGCTGAAGCCTTTGGTCTCCTCAGGCGATGACCTCCGTGCCGCTGAAAAAAAAAAACAATGGAGCCGCCTTCCAGCAGCCAGCGAGAGAGTGTTTGTTCTGTTTTGTTATTCGACTGACAATAACGAGATGGCAATCATTTCCAGCGCCGTATGCTCTCTTAAGGGTTTGGAGGCCAGTCTCTGATGGGAACAGTATGACGCGGACATTAGTTGAGAATGAAACGACTAGATCATGTCAGAGCCGCAGCTTCAAGCTGTTTGCCAGCGAGTGCTTTATCTGACAGCGCCGGTGAGCAAATACTGATCAGAGGAAGATAGCTCATAAGTATAGCTGAGCTATAAAATCTCCGGTAAAAGAGAAGCAGGCCGGAGGGCCGCAAGATTACTCTTTCGAGATGACCAATTATTTAGAGAGGTGCTCGTCGAGTTTTCCACGGGCCTTCTTCTCCGTGAACATTATCCTCTCAAATTGTTCTGCCGCCATTATCCTTCTCGGCTTTCATTCACCTGTGTATTATTTGAAAACTGCACCAACAAAATTAACCTGCAGATTACGTCCATTCATGCTTATAAAAACTCCAAAGCACATAATCAAACGCTGGCTTGATGAATGCGGTCTTATGTACAATGTACAACCCCAAATCAGAAAAAGTTGGGACAGTATGGAAAACGCAAATAAAAAAGTGGTGATTTTGTTGTGAAAAAGGAATATATTTGTACTATTTTTGTCTCTTTTTCTTTTCATTAAACAATTGTATTTGTATTGCTTAAGGTATATATATATATATATTAACCAAACTTCTTCTGGAGTGTGATGTGAGAGTGTATGTTTTGCATACTAATGAAACATTTTTGCAGAAGATAAAGCTTGTCTAAAATTAACTTGAGCTCTGCAGCGAAACTTCCTGTGAGCACAGAATTTGCAGTTGAGAAGTCTTGTGCTTTTTGACGTTGTGCAGAGAATTAGTAGAAAAAGAGGACGTATGTATGGGTGCGGCCAATGGAGGACTGGAGAATGATTGACAAGTGACAAATTCCACTAAACTCCACCTGTTAATATCAGCTACGTATATAAGTTGAAGTCAGGAAATGAAAATGGTTGCGCACCCCTGAATGTAACTCTTGCATTGCATTGAGGATCCCAGAATTCTGTGAATCGAATTATTCATCTGTATCCAATAAATTACTAAGATTTTTGACATTGAAGAAAAACCTCTCCTGACCTTTTTTACGCATGGAATTGATTAGATATTCCAACAATTCATAAATTTACTTTGACTTGTATTTCATTGCAGACAATACAACTAACATTATTTAATGTGTTCCTCATGATTTTTATATATATTTTAGAATATTTGGAACATGCATTCCAATTCTGGTTCTTGCAACACATTTAAAAAAAAATTGGAACAGTAAAGCATTTACCACTTTGTAATGTTGCCATTTCTTTTTCCAACACTTAAGACGTTTATGGACTAAAGACACCAAGTGATGAAGTGTTTCAGGTGTAATTTTGTCCCATTCTTCCTGCAAACAAGTCTTAAAGTGGGCAACAGTACGGGGTCTTCGTTGTCGCATTTTGCACTTCAAAATGCGCCACACATTCTCTATTGGAGACCGGTCGGGACTGCAGACAGGCCAGTCAAGTACCTGTATCCTCTTCCTCCACAGCCAGGACTTTGTAATGTGTGCAGAATATGGTTTTGCATTGTCTTGTTGAAATATGCATGGTTGTCCCTGGACAAAAAGTCTTCTTGAAGGCAGCATATAATGGTGCCATCACAGAAGTGCAAGTTACCTTTGCCAAGGGCACTAACACAACCCCATACCATGACAGACCCTGGCTTTTGGACTTGTTGCTGGTAACATCACCTGTTTCAAATCACCTCATTATATAACCAATTTACCTGATTATTAGCCCTAAATTGCTCGTGTTCCAACTTTTTTTGAAATGTGTTGCAAGAACCAAATTGGAATACGTGTTTATTTAGAAAAAAATAAATCAATAAAAGTCACGAGGAACACATTAACTAATGTTTGTTGTATTGTCTGCAATGAAATACAAGTCAAAGTAAATTTAGAAATCACTACTTTGTTTTTTTTCACGTTTTCCATACTGTCCCAACTTTTTCTGATTTGGGGTTGTATGTTGTGAACCCATTGGCAATGTAGACGCACAATTCGCATCGTTCTGATGGTCGGCGCCAATCAAACAACTCTATTCTTTACACAGAGCTCTCAAATAACTCTGATTTGATTTGGCAAAACAAATGAACTCCCATCAATAGCAAATAGATCCAGTGCACGCTTGTGTGTGTGAGATGCACTGAAAGCAATGAATTTGTAAAAGCTCATTCTCTTCCCTCAATTAAAAGAGCAAGAGCAGACGAGAGGGGGGTACAACAGGTAATTTCTATTGGCTCATTCATTGTCCTCTGTTTCGTTCTTCATTAAACTGCAGTTGATTTGTTTTCCTTTTTGCACGTCTGATTGATAGAGTGCATCATCTCACAATCTGTCTTTGTTATCGTGACATCTTCTCCTCGGCACAAATGAACTGGAGATCATAGAGTCCATCAGTCAGAGCCTCCCAGACCTTTACTGACACCTAGTGGGAGAACAACAATAGCTACTGCTTCTGTTATTGATTTCTTTTATTTATAGTGATTGCTTTTTGGTAGAGAACAGAATATCAGAAAGCACAAAGCAATACATCATGGAATCCACATAAGTAAACATTCAACATTAAAGTATATTAAATAAAAAGGTATTTTGTCCAAGTTTGATGAGATGACGTGCACTGAAAATACATTTCTGCAAAAATTCATTTATTCATTCATTCATTTTCTTTTCGGCTTTGTCCCTTTATTAATCAGGGATCGCCACAGCGGAATAAACTGCCAACTTATCCAGCATATGTTTTACGCAGCGGATGCCCTTCCAGCTGCAACCCATCACTGGGAAACATCCATACACACTCATTCACACACATACACTGCGAACAATTTAGCTTACCCAATTCACCTATAGCGCATGTCTTTGGGCTTGTGGGGGAAACCGGAGCACCCGGCCAACTTATCGCCCACGGAAACCCACGCCAACACGGGGAGAACATGCAAACTCCACATAGAAACGCCAAATGGCCCAGCCAGGACTCGAACCAGTGACCTTCTTGCTGTGAGGCGATCATGCTAACCACTGAGCCACTGCGACACCCCATTTAAATACTTATTTAATGTATAATTATGCTTTCCTGATAATTTCTTGTTTGGTGAATTGTATCAGTGTGTGATTTTTATGGGATGTTATGTATATCTAAATGTATCTGTGCTGGATCATCTACTAAATATTAGCATTTAGAAATCATAAGTTAATGCCTAGTCATTTAGCTTCTTTAAATTGTTGTTGCCATAGAAACATTCTGACAG
>CAIGQV010018202.1:3741912-3752482 GCA_903798115.1 Danio jaintianensis
AAAGAGTTTATCTGTCTGTCTAACTTTGGGAAGAGAGACACCAGAGTATGGGCAGAACAGTATCAATATTATTTCTATTGTATTTATGCTGTTATTTTCTGTCTGACCGAAGATAAACCTAATAAATCAAAAAAAGAAAAGAAATTGAAGGTTTAAAGGTGTAGTTCATTCAAAAAAAAAAAAGAACATTTAATCACTATTTACTCACCCTCAAGTGATTCAAAAACTTTAGGAATTGTATATAAAAGAAGATATTTTGAAGAAAGCTGAAAACATTGGCATCTACAGTTGAAAAACAAATACTATGGAAGTCAGTGGTGTGCGTTACGTGCTGGAATGTCTGTCTTTGTTTTAGTTCTTTTAACCCACCCAATGCCAGTTTAGCCAATTATATTTCAGCGCCCCGGGTTGCCTTGTTGGAAAACAGCGTATTTCATTCATTCAGTCAGAAAGGCTCTCAAAGCAAGCGTCCGTGACCAAAATGCAACCTCCGGTGGACTGTAGCAGACTTCGAAATGAGACACAGATTCAGAGTTCCACATAAGGGTTATTAATTAGCAAATAATATAAATATTACGAACGTAAACATTAGGTGAGCAGGTTACATTGTAACCCCGTGTCCTAACAACACGCTACGTGACGAGATTTGCAGTGATAAGCAATTTGGCTCTTTGCACCAGATGAAACACGGCAGAAATGTAAATACAGCCATTCAGAAGCACAGAATAGTGCACTTACTGCACTCCAACAAAATGGTAAGGTGTATAATATAATTAATATATATTAAACCTCTTTAACATTAGTAAATGTACATGCTGAATCACTGATGTGTTGGTTTGCATTATTTCACAGTTCTAAAGTTCAATTTCAAATGGTTTATTTTATGTTCAAGATCTGAGGTGAACTATCTGCTGCTGCTTTCAGTAGTATGGCAATAAATGTCCTGTAAAATGGCATTCAAACTCACGTTGTTATCATTTAACACTGAATAAAGCACATGAGGTGTACCTGAGGTGATCATTGTCAGTTTTCTGTTGTTCACCTGTGAGAAATAGAAGCTGTTTCTAATGTATCAATTAGAGGTGTTGGTTAGGACAAAAACTCCTTTTAATGTGGAAAATATTCCTTCTATGGCGTGCCGTTGCTTTTATATAGAACAGTTTAAATCAGCCTTAAATCAGCCTACACTCCTGTTGGTCGTCAATCTGGCAACCTGCGCTAGTGTGTGTTTTGATCCAGGAATGCAATACCTAGTTCAACCACTGGGTGTCAAACTTACATACTGCACCTTTAAATTGGATTTAACATAGTAAATTTCACAACTACAAAGAAACCGTAAACCAATGTATTAAAGATCACGTTTAAGAATGAAAAACTAAAACAGCATTACCTTATTAAATGTTTTACGCTAATCAGATTTACAAAATTAAAAATCTATAATTTTACAAAAGTAAATCAAAGCTAAAAATATATTAAAAAGCCGAAACACAAACTGAAAACGTAACAATTTATGTTTATAACAATACGATTTACTGAAAACATAAATTGCATTTTTGAAAAGTGCTGTACACAGTTGAAATTATTTTACATTCACACACAGAGGAAAAACACCCCACACACACACACAAAAACGCTGTACTCAAATAATTATTTTTGCTGCTTGTTCAAACTACACTGTAAAAAAAAACTAAGTTGACTCAACTTAAAATTGTAATGCAACTTGCTGCAGAGCTTTTTTGAGTTGACAACTTAAATCGAGTCAAGTGCAGTACTTGGGTTGAAAGTTGAGTCAACTCAACTTAATTGTCTTACAATTTTGAGTTGTCAACTTTTTTTTTTTTTACAGTGTACTTATTTAAAATGAGCTGAAACAACAATTTTTAGGTTTTTTTTGGTACAACCTAATTGTACTTAAAGTTGTAAAAAAAAAACAATTAAGTTGGGTCAACATGAAGGAATTGTGTGGAACCCAGCCTGATCTCACGATTAAACGTAACTATTTTAAGTTTTGTCAGTTTAGTGGCTAATTTGTACGAGTTCAGTCGCACAAAAATATAAGATTTTTTAAAGTAGGCGTGGCCCCAAACCCCACCACTAACACAACAGTCATTGGGGGATTAGAAAATTGTACTAAATTGTACAAATGAGATCATACAAGCTCATACAAATTAGCCCCTAAATAAAAAATAATTATAATAAAAATAATTATAATGCATTTTATTTAAAAAGGCACCTTTCTGGCAACTCAAGGACAATAAAACCATTTTTTCCAATAAAAACAAGAGCAATAAAACAAGGAGAAGTAGAAGAAGAATATAAAAGTATACACTATTAGTGCAGATACAATTAAGTATTAAATAAGTACTCAAAACCTTGAATAAGTTTAAAAGACTTTTGAGTTTTGATTTAAATAAAGTAAGAGAGTACCAAAATACAGAGAGATAACGTTGGAAATTCAGCATTTTTTACAGTGTGTATTTTGCATGCCAGGCCATTAGTTGGCAAAGTCTTTTTGTCAAAACAATATACCTCTGAACAACAGTGTCATTATCAAAAACACACACTTTGAAACTTGTCTTTCATAAGAAGAAGATATTTCATGTTGGTGGTGGTGTCGCCGTGTCCTGCGACTCTTTATTTACATCTAGCTGGCCATTATTTTTGTCTTTATAAACTCTGATGAGTGGCCATTTGAAACTTTACTTGCAGAGTTAAATGTTGAAATCATGACAAAATTGAATCAACGTTTCGTGATGTGTTCTACTATTACTTTTGTCAGCTACTTTATAATTTGACGTTTCTTTTTTGCTATTACTTTTGTAGCTTTGTTGCTCAAGAGAAAAAGTAGGAGGAACTTATTCAACCTTTAAAATATCTTTACGATTAGACGTGTAAAACTCTTGATAAAAAGCCTAACAAACATTACCTCTGTAGGATTTTGGAGTCTTAATCATTTGAGACTTTATTCTAATTTGTGCATGGTACAAGATATCTTTGTGATTTAATGCATTTTCTCTCTGCAGATTCTGTAAGATTTAGTAGATCATCATCTACTTTTGAGCACGTTGTTCCTTTTCATCGCTCTGCCTTTGGACTGTCATCTTTTCCAGTGAAAGCTACTATTCAGTGGAACCCTACTGCAAAAGACACTAGGATGAGTACATCTGATATTTTAAACTAAAACTGAAATAAATCAGAGCGGCACGGTGGCTCAGTGGTTAGCACTCTCGCCTCACAGCAAGAAGGTCGCTGGTTCAAGTCCCGGCTGGGCCAGTTGGCGTTTCTGTGTGGAGTTTGCATGTTCTCTCCGTGTTGGTGTGGGTTTCCTCCGGGTGCTCCAGTTTCCCCCAAAGTCCAAAGACATGCGCTATAGGTGAATTGGGTAAGCTAAATTGTCGGTAGTGTATATATGAGTGTGTGAATGTGAGAGTGTATGGGTGTTTCCCAGTACTGAGTTGCGGCTGGAAGGGCATCCGCTGTGTAAAACATGCCGGAATAGTTGGCGGTTTATTACGCTGTGGCGACCCCTAATAAATAAGGGAACTAAGCTGAAGGAAAATGAATGAATGAAATAAATCAATCACTTGACATTGTGTTGCTTTAACTACATGTAACTACTGATAGAATGTTAATGTGTTTGTGATTATGATTATGATAACCTGCCAAGGGACTGCAAATGAAAACTAGCCCATGGCTGAATTCAGTACAATGCATGAAGTAATTGTATTTTCAGGTCACCAAAATGCCACCGTTTTGCCATTTTAGTTGATAACCGTCTGGTGCAAATGCCCTCTAAAACTTAATTATAGGTTACAAAAAAAAGCAGAAGAGCTACATACAGTTGAGGGCAAAATGATTAGGTCAATATTATTAGCCCCCTTAAGCAATATTTTTTCGATTGTCTACATAACAAACCATCATTATACAATGATTTACCCAATTACCCTAACTTGCCTAATTAACCTAGTTAAGCCTTTAAATGTCACTTTAAGATGAATACTAGTATCTTGAAAAATATCTAGTAAAATATTATGTACTGTAATCATGGCAAAGATAAAAGAAATCAGTTATTACAAATGAGTTATTAAAACTAATATGTTTAGAAATGTGTTGGAAAAAAAATCTCTGTTGAACAGAAATTAACAGAATTAAAATTTAACAGGAGAGCTAATAATTCTGACTGTATATTCTCACCCAAACCAAAGTGTGATGAGAGTAATTAACATGACACACCTGAGGCCAATCAATCCGGAAACGATAACAATAAGATTTGACAGTTTTCTGTTAAAATCATTTTTGTTACTAACACAAACTTTTTGCATTTAATTCTCTTCACAGCTTGGGAGAGTTACAAGATGCCACTATTATATTATTACATAATGTAAATTCATATTTATTCAATTTAATTAAATAAATCACTCAGAGTCATGTTTCGTTATTGGATCAATCTGCATTTTGAAAAATCTCTGGAACAAATTGTTCAGTGACACTTATAAAGGGGACCTATTATGCAAAAATAATTTTTATAAGGGGTTTAAACACAGTTGTGTGGCAACAGTGTGTGAATATAACCAGCCTCTAATGGTAAAAATGTATTAATTTTATTTTTATAAATCACACTTGATAAAAGTCTGCAGAAACACTTTGATTGACATTTTCTCTTTGTACGTGTCATCAGAGGGGAAAAGCCCCGCCCACGAGTGACCATCTCTCCCTCATTAGCATAGGACGTTAATTTTGTTCTTGAATCTGCCACTATGCTGACGCACAGGCATTTGTAGCTCTGCCCTCTTCAAAAAGAGCACAATGTCATTTAAAATTAAATCGACCGTCACCAAAAGGGCACAATTAGGATCAAAAGAGTTTCAAAGAGTAATAAAAATATTTAGTTTTTTTGGTATTCTGAGCTGAAACTTCACACTTACACACTAGGGAAACCAGTGACTTATTTTTACATCTTGTAAAAAGGGGTATAATAGGTCCCCTTTAAGAGTTGCTTGTCGCCACCTATTGGCAAAACAACGCAATTGATGCAAACTTAATTTGAAGCATCAGTTTGCCTTCAACGTGATTTTAATCGCTACAGTAGACATCAGTGTTTATTTCCGAGCAATAAACTCTTTTTCCAATACTTTTGAGACCATTTGGATCTTTGCAACAGATATAATAACGTTGAAAAAGTATATAATCAAAAGTGTGACTGCTCTCTCAAAATGCAGATTTGAATATACAGCTCTGACTGTCAAAGGTTTAATAATCATATGTAAATTGCAGTCATTTAGAATTAAAGGTACCATGAAATTAAAGATGTTAATATCAGTATTGTTAGTTATTAGGATATCTATAAGCTATACTGTGCTCCAAAACAGTGACAAAATTCGCGTTTAGAAAATATTAAACATTCAAATCTTGCAGTTTGTCACTTCCGCCTAAATGGATCAACATTTTTTTTCACATCACCTCATACTTCAGTTTCTCATCAAATCTTCTGACCAATTAAATGCTCTCTAGTGTCTGACATGCCCCGCCCCCTTCAAGACGCTTCTCATTGGCTTTTCATTTGATGCTTTGAGCTCAACCACTCACTGGCAGAGCTGTGATAAAAACAAAACCCTATTGGCTGTTTTTTAAAAGGGGAGGAGCTACTCTATGTCCCACCCTCTCTTCATTTTCCAGTTGAGACTACGTCAAACATCAAATAAAAATAAAAAAACGCACATTTAAAGCACCTCACGAGACCTTTAAGATCACAATCTTTTACACTTACAATAAATGGCTTAAAGATACAGCATAGCAGCACTTCTGAACACAAACCCCTTGGTCTCAATGATCACCAGACACTAAATAAATGCTTTTACTACATTCAATATTAACTATCAGGCATGTACGCGCTGGTTTCATTGATGCAGCTTTTATCAGCAACCTGACTAATTAGACTCAATTATCACAATGTAGGCCTAAGATAACCACATTCAGTCAGGTGCTGGATTTCACAGCAATCAAGCAACAAAACAAGGTGATCAGATCTACTGAACAACGTTTGCTTTTAAACAGCAACAGAGCCATTTAAATGTGAGAAAGCCTGTTTTCTTCAATGCGTTTTTCTCTTGACACAAAGAAGCTGAGGTGAGAAGACGAGATCAAATTTTTTTTGTATATACACTCACCGGCCACTTTATTAGGTACACCTTACTAGTACTGGGTTGGACCCCCTTTTGCCTTCAGAACTGCCTTAATCCTTCGTGGCATAGATTCAACAAGGTACTGGAAATATTCCTCAGAGATTTTGCTCCATATTGACATGATAGCATCACGCAGTTGCTGCAGATTTGTCGGCTGCACATCCATGATGCGAATCTCCCGTTCCACCACATCCCAAAGGTGCTCTAATGGATTGAGATTTGGTGATTGTGGAGGCCATTTGAGTACAGTGAACTCAGTCATGTTCAAGAAACCAGTCTGAGATGATTTGCACTTTATGACATGGAGCGTTATCCTGCAGGAAGTAGCCATCAGAAGATGGGTACACTGTGGTCAAAAAGGGATGGACATGGTCAGCAACAATACTCAGGTAGGCTGTGGCATTGACACAATGTTCAATTGGTACTAATGGGCAAAAAGAGTGTCAAGAAAACACCATTACACCACAATCACCAGCCTAAACCCTTGATACAAGGCAGGATGGATCCATGCTTTCATGTTGTTGATGCCAAATTCCGACCCTACCATCCAAATGTTGCAGCAGAAATCGAGACTTATCAGACCAGGCAACGTTTTTCCAATCTTCTATTGTCCAATTTTGATGAGCCTGTGTGAATTGTATAGCCTCAGTTTCCTGTTCTTAGCTGACAGGAGTGGCACCCGGTGTGGTCTTCTGCTGCTGTAGCCCATCCGCCTCAAGGTTGGACGTGTTGTGCGTTCAGAGATGCTCTTATGCATACCTCGGTTGTAACGAGTGGTTATTTGAGTTACTGTTGCCTTTCTATCAGCTCAAACCTGTCTGGCCATTCTTCTCTGACCTCTGGCATCATTTGCGCCCACAGAACTGCCGCTCACTGGATATTTTCTCTTTTTCTAACCATTCTCTGTAAACCCTAGAGATGGTTGTGTGGGAAAATCCCAGTAGATCAGCAGTTTCTGAAATACGTTCAAAGTCACTTAAATCACCTTTCTTCACCATTCTGATGCTCTGTTTGAACTGCAGCAGATCGTCTTGACCATGTCTACATGCCTAAATCCATTAAGTTGCTGCCATGTGATTGGCTGATTAGAAATTTGCATTAACGAGCAGTTGGACAGGTGTACCTAATAAAGTGACCAGTGAGTGTACATTGACAGTGCTCAACATAAATGAGTACACCCCATTTTTTTATCCACTTCTCAGTGAATATAGGTAATATATTTTAGTGCATTTGAACAAAACAGATTTATCAAACCGATATACAGTGGTCCCTCACTATAACGCAGTTCACCTTTCGCGGCCTCGCAGTTTCGTAAATTTTTTAGTGCAATTTGACATGCTTTTTTTTACAGTGCATTGTGTTCTGCATCCTGATTGGCTGTAGACCATTGTCAATCAATCTCCTCCGTGTCCCCTGTACAGTACAGAATGCATTCAGCTTGCCAAATTAACATAAATCTTTGATCGCTAGCAGTGTGAGTTTCAACAAGGATGCAAAAAGGGTTGTAACTGTCCGCAGCAAGGCCATAGTAAAGGGGGTCACACACCGGATGTGCCGCTCCACGACGCGCCATGCATTTTAGAATTTAAACATAGGTTTATATCAGGGTACGGTATGCACACTGGCACTGCAAGTCAAGTGCAAAAATGTAAAAATAAAAGTTAAATGATAAATCACCAAAAAAATAAAAAAATAAAATAAAAAAGAAATCTAAACAAACACCAATCCACAACTTCAGACTTCCAAAGCTTCTTCAATATCTCCAATTCTCACAAATTTCAAAAACACCTCCAAGATATCACAAAATTTTGAGGATTTTTTTTCTTATTACATACGGGAGCTTTTCAAGAGCCAAACATGTTATAAGGTTTTTCAACCAAAGTCCAATAGAGCAGGGGTTCCCAAGCTTTTCAGCCCGCGACCCCCAAAATAACAATGCCAGTGACTCGCGACCCCCAATATCCTCTGGTTTATAAATATAGAAACCTTGCATGCAACGGCGCACACACACCAATATTCTTTGTTTAATTTTTTTTTTTTATGTATGCGAGTGCTTTAAATGTGCTTGAAAGTTTAACCTGGTGGCATAAAATCAATCTGCTGCATCTGACGCTATTGCTGTGTCTTTAATATAATGTAATCACCCCAAGGGTTGCAATCCAATAACTAAAAAAGATAATAAAAATCGAAAGGCTTTAGCTATACACTACTATTTTTATCTTCAGTAGGTTATGGATAAAATATGGTAATTCTAATGATTTAATAAAATTAATAAGATTTTTGGAAATCACCAAGCGACCCCCACTTTGGGAACCACTGCAATAGAGGGGCGATTAACATTTTTCCAACATATACAAGCAAGGCGTTGTATTGCTTTTAAACATAAATCAATCAATTTTCTTTCTTTAGTAGACAAAGCACAACTGTCTTCATACATATTTAATATACATAATCCAGGATTTAAAGGAATTGGAATGGAAATTGAGAAATATAATGAGTCACCTCCACCCAAAATTTTTGTACCTACTCATACTCCCACACACAATGAAAAAACATTTACCTTGTATCTTATTGCATTTAAAACAAAGATCAGGGATATTAGGGTTGAATTCCTATAGAAAATATTAGGTTAAATAAGAGATTTGTGAGGGGGAGACTCATATGTTGAGCACTGTATTTTTTTTTTGTTTTTTTTTATTTTGAAAATAATTAAAAACACAGGAAGATCTTAACATTTTGAAAAAATTCAGAAATAATGAACTTTTTGGGCGACACGGTGGCTCAGTGGTTAGCACTATCGCCTCACAGCAAGAAGGTCGCTTGTTCGAATCCCGGCTGGGTCAGTGTGCATTTCTGTGTGGAGTTTTCATGTTCTCCCCGTGTTGCCGTGGGTTTCCTCCGGGTGCTCCGGTTTCCCCCACAGTCCAAAGACATGCGCTATAGGTGAATTGGATGAACTAAATTGGCCGTAGTGTATGTGTGTGAATGAGTGTGTATAGATGTTTCCCAGTACTGGATTGCATCTGATATGTTTTATCCGAAGTGTAAAACATATGCTGGATAAGTTGGCGGGTTATTCCGCTGTGGCGACCCCTGATGAATAAAGGGACTAAGCTAAAGGAAAATGAATGAATGAACTATTTATACTGAAAGCAATATGAAGCAATAGAATGAAGTATGAAATCAATAAAATGAAGTCAGCTTTTTTTTATGGATGACCTACACTGGTTTTAAATATTTTATTCACCAAACCTGGTTTTGTTTTATGTAAGCACCCAAGACGTGTTAAAAAAAAAAATTCTGTTGTTCAAAGGTTTTATCTGTACTTGCGTCATAAAGATGTAAAGTTGACACCCTTTTTGACATGACAAGCGTCATAAGCCTGACATCTGATCCCTGGACAGACCTTAAGACTTTCTCTCTGTCTTCTTGCTCAGTGGACCTATGAATAATTAAATGAGGGTGTCACCTTAGACCACTCCAATTCATGAGCCAGAAAGACGCTCTTCTGCTCTTATCAAACATTTCTTTCAAAATTTGACTACTGTTTAACATGATTTTTTTTTTTATATAAACAATTGAATTAATCGGTATTTAAAAATTGTTTGTAAAGCATTTGAAACTGAAATATTTTAATCAATTGTATTTTTGTTGCATAATTAACAAGCTAAAATTATGCTATGTTCAAAATTGTACTATGAAGTGATTTTCAGTGTAGTAGCGAGTTAAATAATGGTATATAGTTCACCTAAAAATGAACATTTTTGCAGTTAATTTCCTCCCTCCCTAATGCCGTCTTGTACGTGATTTTTATTTTCAGCAGAACATTAAAGAAGATTTAACTAAAACCTTGATTTTGGTGATTCAATGACTACCAGCACTTTGAGAGTCAAAAACAAACAAACAAAGGCAAACCAAAACTAATATCTATGAATTCTGACAATACATTAAGATTTTGTGAAGCAAAATGATATGTCCGAGCAAGAAATTGAATATTATTTACAAAATTTTTATCTGTAACTCACAGCCCTCAGGCAAATCAGATTATTTTTTGCACAAAACTGGTTCTTTTGGACAGTTTGTTTCTGGTTCAAATAATTGATTCATCTTTATAACTCAATTATATTATTATTAAAGCACCCGGTGATGTGCAGTTTTACATGTCTGAAGCATATAAAGTACGTAAACTTGACGTGTAATATAGACGTGAAAAATAGACGTGTTTGAAAGCGTCACACTTTTAGTCATATCTCAATTCAGCTAAAATTGTGAAGTACATTGTACAGCAGTTGTTTTGGATGCTTATTAACTATAAACTTATATAGAAAAGTTAACTAAACAAACTAAAGTGAAGTTTTGACGTTTTTCACTTAAGTTATCTGAACTTA
>CAIGQV010018202.1:3752492-3797784 GCA_903798115.1 Danio jaintianensis
TCTAAATAATTCATGGAAAAAATTAACATAAGTTTTATAAGTTGAGCCAACAAAAAAAACTATTTTTTATAAGTTATAAGTTTTTAGAATTTTTATAAGTTATTGTTTGCTCAACTTAAAACTTTGTTTCTTTTGTTGGCTCAAATTAGAACTTTTTCTTTTGTTGGCTGAGCTTAACACTTTGTTTATTTTGTTGGCGCAACTTGAAACTATGTTCCTTTTTGTTAGCTCAACTTAAAACTGTTTCTTTTGCTGGCTCAACTTGAAACTTTGTTCCTTTTGTTAGCTCAACTTAAAACTTTTTCTTTTGTTGGCTCAACTTTTCTTTTGTTTGTTCAACTTAAAACCTTTTCTTTTGTTGGCTCAGCGCAAAACTTTGTTTCTTTTTGTTTTTAAAAATGTAAGTTGAGCCAGCAAAAGATTTTTTTACAGCGTAGTGTTGATTAGGTGAACTGGTTCAACAAATTCTTTGAAGAGAACCAGAAGAATGATTTGTTATGCAAACTTTCCCTGTCAATCCACTTTGCCCGAGGCTGAGGATTAAAGGCAATGTTTTAATAATGTTCAGTTTCTTGTTACACTTTGTCAGACCTCAATGTATCGTCAGGAGCCACACAGGTTTTAATTTTGTGCTTTTTGGCATTCACTGTGATGGTTATATGAATCACCAAGGACCACAGTTTCAGCTAAAAATCTTCTCAAATTTCTACTTGGATGACCTAAAGGTGATTAAATTAACAACAGATTTTCACATCTGAGTGAACTATCCCCATAACTGCATGAGTGAAGAGATATGCAGCGTTGTCATCGACAACTAGAATATCTAAAAATATCAGATAACTGGGTGCCACAATTGACAAATTATATTTAGATATAATACAAAATTCCTGCTAAATTAATAAATGCAATGTAAATGCAATATTTTAAATGACTATTGACATATGTCATAATATCTAAACTGCTGATGAATACGAAACATGTTGCCGCCATTTTAATGACAGACAAATTGCACATTTTCTGGTCAAAATACTTAAGTAACTGCATTTGAAATTGACACAAAGTGACAGGGTGATCCTCATCAGCACCGGAAAACTTTTCTATGAAATTTGATTTATGATGACTATCTGCTGATACACTTGACTTTTAATTGTATTAATTGTACAGATTGATCAATCTTAATGTGGATATTTCCTAGCTAGCTAGTTCATTTTTGAATCTAGTGTCCTATATTCTACACTCATCTTTACATGTATAAACATAGTAGAACATGGTTTTACAACAGTAATGGTCAAGTAACTAAAAACATTACAAAATCAGGTCACTGAAAACTACAGTGGCCAAGAGAGTTTAACACACTGCAATCTAAGAAAACACACTGCAATTTCTCACATGCAAATAGCATAGAACACAACGGAAATATTTCAAGGGGACCCAAGAACCATTTAGGTTTTGGTTATTTAGGCTAATAATATACAAAAGACAAGGGAATCATGTCACCAGGATGTTAAAATAAACAACAACAAAAAAACTCACCTTTCAAAGATCACCTATAACTGCACTGAGCAATAGTCATGACACAATAAGCAAATCCCAGCCAGGTCCGTCACGTTTTTGGGTCCCCTTGAAACATTTCCGTTGTGTTCCATGCTTTTTGCATGCGTTGTGTGGATTTGCATCGCGTTTTCTTAATTTGTTTATGTTGTGCGAATTTGCAACACATTTGCTGTCAAACCGATGAAGATCTTTTCTTAATTTGCTAGTGTTTTTTGTAATTGCATGCGTTTTCTTAAATTGTAGTGGGTGTATTCAGAATGCATAATATCTGGCACAATTAAAACAATTAACTACAACTTAATTTTTCAGAGCGCAACAGAAGATTGCTGTTAATTAGGTTTAAAGAAGACCTGAAACCCTGTGTATCAATATATCACAACTGTTATTAACAGAGAATAAATGTAATGCTTTTAAGACTAATAGTTTGAGTTTTTTATTTGTCATTTAGATTTGGCTGATTAAAAGGAGGGTGGGGGGGGGCTTTTTTTGTTTCAGCAGTCAGCACATACCCTTCAAATGGTCCTGTCCACTACACCATTTTGGGTAATCCCATCCTGGCAAATGCTAATCACTTGTGGATTGGGAACAGGTGAAGGAAACTGACAACCATCTTAAACAAAGGCTTGAAATTCATTAACATACATTAACGGAGTCTTAAATTCATTCAAATACAGAGCACAGCTGTGACAACAGGAGCACATTTGCATTAAGAGTAGTAAAGGAAAACTGTATAAAAGGTTTGAGCTTAGGATGTTTTGGGTTCACTCCAATTTCGGCGAACATAAGCTACTGCCATGTCCTTTGTGACTACTATGCAGCAATAAACCTATTCATTGAGATCTTCAGCGTCCTCATTTTGTTCTTACAGTGGGATTTGCAAGATAAAAACTACATAGTAACAAATCTGAATTGTGGGACATAAACTCGGAATTGTTCGGGGGGAGCTCTGATAAATAAAGTCTAAATAAAAAAAGTAATTCAGTATTGTGAGATTAAACATTTGCAATAACTCTTTGGTTTGTAATTAGCATTTATTATTTAGTAGCAGAAACAAAGTTCTATATTATGGCCATAGTTATTATATAAGGGTTGCACGATACTTGAAAAATGTTTGGTATGCAATATTGCTGTTTGTGAGTATTGCAACAGAGATATTACTTGCGATATAACATTTCCGTAGAGAAAAGTGATTTTTATTAGCTTTTTAAAAATCTATACATTTAATTATGTAATGGTCATACTAAAATAAACAGGTAATAATGGATTGGCAGATATTCAGACTCTTTGCAGGTTTCAAAGTTTTAAAGCCTGTTTGGCTAGACTACTCAACAGCTTCTTCCCACAGGCTGTTAGAGCCCTCAACTCCAGTCAACTTACCCCCCTCCCCATGCATTCCTGAGTATGTCCCATACAGGTGAGTGGGCTTAACAAACCACCTGTGGAAGGACACCCTCTCGTCTCTCTGACTCTTGCACCAGGTTGCACATTTGCACTATAGACACTTTCTTAATCACTCCATGTCTCTTGGAAACACTGTGCATTTCAAATTGTGCTTTATTCAGGTGAGTGGGCTTGACAAACCACCTGTAGAAACACTCTTCTATCTTATGCACCTGACACTTTATTTAAACTCCATCTTACAAGAATTCAATAAGGAAAACAATGTTTACTATAAATGTACCACAATCATGTTGCGCTGCTTGCTTCAACCCTGAAATAACTCTTGCTCAATATTAAACCTTAAATACCTCTTTTGCACAATATTCACCTTTAATACTTCTCTTGCACAATATCCTGCACAACATTGTTCAGTCTCATGTAAAAGTACTTGTATAGCCTGTCTTATATGTATAGTTTGAGTATTTTATTTTATAGCATATGTTAGTTATACACAGGTTTTTTATAATAGCTCTTATGTCCAGTGTTGTGTTGTATTTATGACTAATTTATGTAGCACCGTTGTCCTGCAAGACACGACATTTCGTTCCTCTGTATGTCCACACATGTAGCGGAATGACAATAAAGCTCGACTTGGCTAGACTTGACTTGCTCTCAGTCTATTTACTGTCCTTTCATAATAAACACAAAAATGGCAAAAATAAATCTTTCCAAAAAAAAAACTTGCTTGGTACAAAATAAATGGGGATGCACTAAATTTTTGGTTGCCGAGGAAGAGAAAAAAAAAAAAACAGCAGAAAATATAAACCTAAAAAGTTTATTTAATGCTCCTCTCTGCGATGTGAATATTGCATATACCTTTATCATGATAACAATGATTTTTATACATATATACACACACACTTACTTACTCCCAGGGCCATTTATATTGAAGCTGATATTTAGCCGCACCATATTGGTGTTTCGTAACATGTAGTTTTTATTAGGTGGGTTGTTAGCCCAACCCACAACCTAGAGGACCAGGACATACACTACGGACAATTTAGCTTACCCAATTCACCCGGAGGAAACCCACGGCAACACGGGGAGAACATGCAAACTCCACACAGAAATGCCAACTGACCCAGCCGGGCACCCATATATATATATATATACAAATACACACACATACATATATATAATTATTGTGCTATATATATTAATATTTAATTAAATAATCCTGCTTTAGTTTAATTCTTTAAAAGTTCACGTTGCACTGTCGATCGACTATGACGTTACCAGATCTGCATGTGGGACAAAATCTACGCAAGTACTGTACAAGTGTATCAAAATACTGCTTAAAAATGAAATCTGACATCACAACATATGGCACAATCAAAAATTAGCAAAAAAAACAATAATTTAAACATTTGGAAACAGCTGATTCTGCATCTGTCGGTGTTTTTAGTCAGAGATGATGCATAAAAACAAACGACATGTGTTCAGAATATCAGTTTATTCATAAAGTCTGTGGAGTATATAAAGAATAGATAACGGTCACAGAATCAGTCAGTCAAGCAGGATCTTCCTTTTTGCGCTGCAATAATGAAGAAATCTACAGGTAAAGGATTTTAAATCTGACTGAATAAGAAGAATATATGATGTAGCTTAAGCTTAAATTTATACAAAAGAATATAAAAGGCTTACTTTGAATTATATCTTGCTAAGAATGTGATATACACTGAAAAAAATGATCCATTGGATTTACTACATTGTTTTAAGGTAAGTGGTTGCAAACAATTTATATGGGCTGAATTTAAACTAATTAAATTTAGTAATGATCAACTTCATTCGTTTAAATTCAGCCCAGATAAATCGTTTGCAACCACTTACCTTAAAATAATTAAGTAAATTCAAGTGTATTTTCAGTGTAGATCCATCTACAGTATTAAAGAACAATATATGCTTTGATAATAGAGGTTGAGTGTGAACAACGTTACTGAATAATGTTTAATGAATCTATTGTTTTGAAGCTCTACAGGTTTGTGTGGTTGTTCTGGTCTGCTTTATGAAGGCTGTGATTGGATCTCCAGTGGAGTGTCCAGACCAAGAGATTGGAGGGACGTCCTGCACAATCTCACCGGAGAAGCTTCTAGACCGAGCCGTCCAACACGCAGAGCTCATTTACCGCTTTTCAGAGGAAGCCAAGTTGCTGTTTGTAAGTAAAGACAGCTTTACGTCACAAAAATTAAGTGTATTAGTGACCATCCCAACAATTATCTTCATTCTAAACCTTATTTTATGTTGCGGGTCAATGTGAAATACTGGAATTTAGAAATTTTCATATACAGTTGAATTATTAGCCCTCCTGAATTATTAGCCCCAGTGTTTATTAACACATTTCTAAACATAATAATTTCTAATAGCTGATTTCTTTTATCTTTGCCATGATGACAGTACATAATATTTTACTAGATATTTTTGTTTTTAACACAGTGCAGGCAAAAAACCAACAACAGTTTTTTTCATGCACCTGTAAATTTGGTCATTTTTGGCTTTCCACTTTTTATAAAGTGTTCACACACCCATAATGCACTTTTAAATGTTTCTTCTGTTGCACTTTATCACATTTGTTTGTAGAATTAAATTTACAATACACATTTTTAAGGCCATTTTCTCAAAAATGTTTTAGAAATGCCTAAAAGTTTTATTTATGATGTTAAATAATAGCAAGATTAATAGCAAAAGCAGCATCGGAAAGTGTATTCATCTACACAAAATCAGTTCAAGGGTTCAATTCAGTCAACAGCTCAACTGAATGATTCGCTATTCAATTTTTGTTAGTAGATTTAATTTACAATACGCATTTTAAGGCCTTTTTCTCAAAAAAAAGGTTGGTTTTTTTTTGCACTGAGCCATACATGTTCATTTTAGCAGCACTTGTCAAACTTTCTGTACATAATTTGCCATTGTGACAAATGTTATTCTACAAAAACTGTGAAAATATTTGTTCTGGCTGTTTGTTCTATTTGTTTAAAGTATTTCCTGAACCTCTGACTCTAATATGTTTGAAAACATAAATAAAAATATATATATATTTAAAAGAAAAAAATGATTTTATTGTAGCCAAAATAAAACAAATCAGACTTTCTCCAGAAGAAAAAATATTATAGGAAATACTGTGAAAAATTCCTTGCTCTGTTAAACATCATTTGGGAAATATTTGAAAAAACAAAAAAAAACAGGAGGACGAATTTAACTGCACACTGTATTAAATGAGCAATATCATACGAGTAGGAGTGCGATGTATATTGGCACTGGTGGGAGGCGTGCGTTGTGTCCTGCCAGTGACAATATACAGCCACATCGCACTGCTACGAGTGTGATATTGCGTTTATACAACAGTTCGATGCTGTAATCGTGTACATAAAAAAGAAAATCTCAAAACCCTTTTGTACGAGGAACTACTTTCTTCCATCATTCATTCACATCTGCAGCTGACGTCAGAACAGCAGAAACTGTTGCTCATTCACAAACGTCACTTTAGAGCTAGTATTTGAATGATTCTCTAGCGTAATGTCTAAACTGATGACAAAGCAGGTGATTTTGCTCACATTTTAAGATTATATAGGGCTGAATAGCATGAAATGCCATCAGTCTACAGAGATTTCCCAGTATTTCTCTGTTGCAATCGGGAGATCACAATATTACTATGGTATAAATACAGCACTACAACATACAAAAGAGAGAGATCGACTTAGAAAGTCATTTACCTGTTTAATAATGATTTAATCAGCTGTAGTTTGAAATTACACTGGTTTTCTCTTAGGGCTTATTATGCAGTCTCTGTCGCCATCTTGTGGATGAACATCGTCAACCGTCTTTGCTCAAAGACAGGCTAATTACCACCAACGTGTTGTCTCTCAGAAATTATAAATATTTTAAAATAGGCACTATGCTTATAAATAAACTGCATAATTGCAATCTAAACAACTACATTCTCGACTAAAAAAGCCTCAAAAGTACATTATGTTGCCCAACAGCAGCAATATTTGTCAAACTGTAGAGTGTCCTCTGCTTGTTGCTGTATGTGGGCGGAGTAATTCACAAGGGTAAAGGGTTAAGAGGCTGGACGAGTGCTGTTACTGGCAGAATATCGCACGGCTATCAGCCAATCAGATTCAAAAACCAGACAGAACTGTTGTATAAATAAAATTACATGACTATTTTATACAGTTATTGTTCTTGGTCTGAACAGGCTTTAACAGAGAAATCTGAACTTCTAAAACCTTCTTACAGTTTGCATTCAGTCTCACGAGTACACGTTTATAACAAAGCATAAACCAATACACTTCACTCAATGATTTCTAAATATTTTTCAGGACGAGATGCTCGACTTATTCGGAGGCATGAATCAGTATATTCCTGGAGGGGCTGTGTGTGCTCCCAAAACGGTGCCAGTTCCTTTGTCTAAAAGCGAAGTTCAACAGATTTCCGTGAGTTGGTCTAATGGCATCTGATGAAATTCACTGTAACAGAGCAACATCAGTGCAAAGATGAACACTCAAGTCTCTCTCTTTTTTTTCCCCCCATTCAGGACAGATGGCTTCTGCACTCAGTCCTGATTCTGGTTCAGTTCTGGATTGAGCCACTGGTAAATCTACAAAAGTCTTTGGAGAACTATAAAAGTGCCCCAATTGGACTTCTTAGCAGGAACCAATGGATAGCTAGCAAACTATCAAGCCTGGAGGAGGGGCTGCTGGTTCTTATTAGACAGGTGAATGTTTTGAAAATAACTCTTATGCCGCAGTCACACTAGAGTTTGAGCATGCAAAGTTCTGTCATATGGCGCTGTGAAAAGGGGCGGGATTAAACAAGTTGATTAGACATTAAAAGAAGCGAGCGATTGGTCCACATTTAAAAAAAATTCTGTACAGAGAGGTCATGTTTTGATCTTCTATTAGTCTCACACAGTCACGTGATGCGATTTCGCAATTGAGAGTTCACAAAGCTTGAACTTTGCAACTTGTCGCACCAGCTTGCGTTTCTGGTCTGTCGTATTCGCATGCGTATGAATGGAAATCTATGGGATGAAAAGTGCAGTGTGACCACTGCTTTAAAGGAACACTACACATTTTTTACGCTTTAGAAGTTAAACAGTTGAGTTTAAAGGGAAAGTTAAACTAAAAATGAAATGTTTGCCATCTTTTACTCTGCTTGTTCTAAATGTTTCTTTCTGCTTATTACAAAAAAGTATTGAAAGAATGTTGGAAACCAGTAGCTTTGACTTCGGTTGTTTTTCCTACAATGGATGTCAATGGCAATGTTTCCAATATTTTAAACTTAAAAAAAAAATCTTCTTAATGCTTGTGTGCTGCTGGGATGTTTTCATCCACTCTGGGGTGATTTTGAGTCTTAATGTGGCCACAACTTTCTCGGTGTTTCAGCAAATGGAATGATTTTTTGTGACAAAACTTATTTTTGACACATATTTTGGAAAAATGCTTTGAAAATGTACTACCCTTTCGTTACGTTGGTGGCTGTTTTTGCCCCATTGACTTCCATTATAATGACATTTTTTGCTTGCAAAGCCATGACACCATATAATCATGCATTCTTGATTGTTGCTGGTTTTCCTTGTTGGAAAGAGGTACAATTAGTCATTTTTAATGTTGATCATCGGTTGCAGAGCAAAAAAAGCTTAGTGTCTGGCTTTTATATGGAGTTCTATGGAGTATAAGAGGAAATTATAGTGTGTGTGTGCATAAATACACTTACTATGTTTACTATGTTCTGAGAGCTGAGCTGCTAATTTTGATTTTCTCAGACACATCAAGGTAAGTACGCAAAGGTCTGTCTTACACTCACACACACACTATAATTTCCTCTTATACTCCATAGAACTCCATATAAAAGCCAGATTTTTTTTACACAGGCCTATCTAAATGGTTAATGGTGCCAACTGATGATCAACAGTACAAATGACAAATTTTACCTCTTCCCAACAGGGAAAACCACCAACAATCAAGAATGCGTGATTATATAGTGTCATGGCAAATCAAAAAATGTGGTTATAATGGAAGTCAATGGGACAAAAACAACCACCAACATAATGAAAGAATAGTCAATTTGAACAGTTCGCAAGGGTTAAGAAATTCATAGATGTCTGGAACAAGCACAATTTTAGTTCGAATTATCCCTAAAAATAAAATTTCTTTCAGAATTAAAAAGGCATTACAGAATATGTGAAAATCTCTGTCTTTCAGATTCTGGGTGAAGGAGGTTTGGTGTTGGGACCTCCTGAAGATGTATCGGATAACACTCTCTCTGTCGATGCTTTCGAGACAGTGAGGCGAGACTACAGTGTGATCTACTGCTTCAGAAAAGACGCACACAAGATTCAGACGTTTCTCAAACTCCTGAAGTGCCGCCAGGTTGACAGGGAAAACTGCTCCCTCTTCTAACAGAAAAAAAAAAAACATTTTGTCAAATTATTTTGAGCGATTTTATTCTGCCAAAGTTGGTTTAGCATTTGCACATTTGAAATTAAAACAATAAAAATGCTTGCTTGAAATGCATGCTTGATTGTGGCCTGTGTGTGTTTTTTGCTTTTTGTCCGATATGAGCGATTCCAGTGTTACAGATATCAAAACATAAATTCACAGAGAAAGTATACGATAACATTATATTGAAACATCTGTTTATATTTTACAAAACTACTAACCACAGAGTTATGGGATCAGAAAATTATCAATCTGTAGATTGATTCGATTTTGAATGAGGAAAATAAACATGCGCTATAGATGCGACTAAAACAGTGAGCGAGTTTACAGTCTACAACATACTTTGTAGAAATTCTGTGAATTAAATTGCTCAAACCAAAAGAAACGATGCTAATCAAAAGGATAAGAGTTGGCTCACTATAGAACAAACATCATTAATTTT
This sequence comes from Danio jaintianensis, assembly GCA_903798115.1. Lineage (NCBI taxonomy): Eukaryota > Metazoa > Chordata > Actinopteri > Cypriniformes > Danionidae > Danio > Danio jaintianensis. The sequence goes on from CAIGQV010018202.1 coordinate 3,762,369, forward strand.
ATTTTATTTGACATTTTTGCATTTTTGAGGGAAAAGCTTTCGTTATAGATGTGTGACAGATGTGAAAATGGCACTTGTGTGACTTTGGTAAATCAAATATAATTGTTTGACAACATTGACAGACATTTTTGAGTATTTTTGTCAAATAAGCCTACACAAAAAACAGAAAGCGTTTTATTTTTTTTCATGGCAAGGTTTTTTATTTATTTATTTTTAATGAATAAATTAAAAATAATTTAATGTAGTGCATGAAAATGGAAACTACATCGGTGAACCAAATATTACAGTGTACATCATCAGATAAGCGCTGACGCATATGGATATTCATCAGTTACATTTTTTACAATGTTACTGAGCAATAAGCACCATAATACAATTTGTGCATTAATTGACATTTGAGCTGGATCCTTTTTCTCAAGGATAGGAATGTGTTTGAAATTAATTTGGTGCAGTCAATATACAATTATTACATTTTATTACATTTACTTCTGTAAACTACTGATGACAATTCTTTAAAATTTTGAATAATTTCTGAAAGATCATGTCACACTGACTTAAAATAAATTAAAGGGCTCCAATTTTGTCAATATGTAAAATAAGACTTTTGTATCTCCAGAATGTGTCAGGGAAGTTTCAGATCAAAATACATATCAGACCATTTATCATACCCTGTTAAAAATGTTAATTTGTAGGTTAGAGGGAATTGTAGCTGGTTTTGCTTCTCTGCCTTTCTTTATTTCTTTATTTCTTTATTTATTTTCATGGCAAGGTTGACATTTGCATGGAATTGCCCATATGGTTCACTGAGGATTCCCAAATGTTTTCAATTAAATATGCACAATGAGGAAAAAAATATTACATAATCAATGTTTTAGATGCATAAGAAGAGCAACAGAAAGTTGCCACTGGTCTAAAAATTCACAAAAAAATCCAAATCCAAAAATCTTCTCATTTTAACACAAAAAAAAATGTGAGTATTTTGGGTCTGGAATTTAAACAAAGTGACAAAATATCAGACATTTTTACCTGGAAACATCCAGAGATGACTTTCCAGAAGGCATAATGTTAACTCAATATTAGCTTAATGACCACAATTCGAGGCCTTGTTGAACAGGCTAATTAACTAACTGGTTAATCATCTGTGTTTACCAGGGCTGCACGATATTGGAAAAATCTGACATTGCTATATTTTGTTTTGCTGCGATATATATTGTGATATGAATATCATATCACCAGATGATTTGAATAGCTCTATTAGGGAAGATTTTATTCATTTAGATCAACTGGGATGGTCATAAATTATCGTCATCATTATTATCATAGTCATCATCAGCATAAATGAGCAATATTACTCGAGTACCAGTGCGATATGGCTGTATATCGGCACTGGTGGGAGGCGTGCGTTGGCTCAAGGCCGCAAGCCGAGTGCCTTAGTGTCCCACCAGTGCCGATATACAGCCATATCGCACTGGTACTCGAGTATCGACACTGCTACGAGTGTGATATTGCGTTTATACAACAGTTCGACGGCATAATCGTGCATATAAAAAGAAAAATCAAACAGAGAGTCTCAAAAACCTTTTTGTAAGAGGAACTACTTTCTTCCGCCGTTCATACACATCTGCAGCTGACCGTCAGAACAGCAGAGACCGTTGCTACTTCACTAACGTCACTTTAGAGCTAGTATTTGAATGATTCTCTAGCGTAATATCTAAAGTGATGACAAAACAGGTGATTTTGCTCACATTTTAAGATTATAGGGCTGAACTACATTCTCGACTAAAAAAGACTCAAAAGTATATTTTGTTGTCCAACAGCTGTCAAACTGTAGTCCTCTGCTTGCCACTTGTGTGGGCGGAGTAATACACATGGGTGAAGAGGCTGTACGAGTGCTGATATTACTTTAATATGTCACGGCTATCAGCCAATCAGATTCAAGAACCAGACAGAACTGTTGTATAAATAAAATTACATGACTATTTTATACAGTTATTGTTCTTGGTCTGAACAGGCTTTAAGTGAAGTGAAGTGAAGTGTAGTGTGGCCAAGTATGGTGTCCCATACTTGGAATTTGTGCTCTGCATTTAACCCATCCAAGTGCACACACAAAGTTAGTGAACACACACATACCGTGAACACACACCCGGAGCAGTGGGCAGCCATGCTGCGGCGCCCGGGGAGCAGTTGGGGGGAACGGTGCCTTGCTCAAGGGACTCACCTCAGTCGTGGTATTGAGGGTGGTGGAGAGTGCTGGTCATTCACTCCCCCCACCCCCAATTCCCACTGGTACCGAGTATCGAACCAGCAACCTTCGGATCACGAGTCCAACACTCTAACCACCAGGCCACGACTGCCCTAAACAGAGATAAAACAGAGATAATAAATTATAATAAATTACAAGCATATATAAATATGACAGCACAAAAATAAAAGTTAAATAAACAGTGCTTTACGGTTTTCTGGGGAGTCTAATAGTATCCATTTCCAGAAAGTGAACAATCAAACATAAAATAACATGGTCATTGTATAAATCCTTATTTTTTTTTAAAATAAAATTTTTAATCTTTAATAAATAATCTAATCCTGCGATGTGACTATTGCAGATACACACATTGTGATATCGATGTTCAAACAATATATTGTTCAGCCCTAGTGTTTACTGAAAAAAAATAATTAACTAGTTAATCATGAGCATTTACCAGACTGGGCTGCACATCCATCATTTGAACCATAATGGTAGAAAGTACAATGAACACAGGGCTCTAGAGTGCGACCAATTTGGTTGCATGTGCGACCTAATTTGTCAATGGTAAAAAAGATTTAGGTCACAATGGTGCGACCAGCTTGTCAAGGGCAAAAATAAACAAATTTTTTAAAAGCCTCCGACTGAGCTTCAATAGACACAAACTAGAGATGCTAATTTCGGTTAATTTTCCCAACCGGCAACCGCATTTTATTAACTGATAGCCGATCAGAATAATATTAAATTATCATTTAATTTTTTTTAATGAATTGACGTGTCTATTTTGTGCTTGGCACATTAAATATTGCATTTATTTTACTTTTTTTTTTCCAACTGCTTACACAGTATAACAATATAGTCCTGAATTTCTAAATATATGAGAAAACTGTTGAGCAATTCCAAGCAAATGTCAACCTTACCATGAAAAAAATAAAGTGTTCACCAAAATAGCGAAATGCTTTCTAGGTTTTTTTGTGTAGGCTTGTATATTACAGTGCTGTAAAAATACTCAAAAATGTCTCTGTCAATGTCTTCAAACAATTACATTTGATTTACCAAAGTCACACAAGTGCCATTTTCACATCTGTCACATGCATAACGGAGAGCTGTCACATCCATAACCAAGCTTTTCCTCATAAATGCAAAAATGTTAAATAAAATAAAATTAATGATGTTTGTTCTATAGACAGCCGACTCTTATCCTTTTGATTAGCATCGTTTCTTTTGTTTTGAGCAGTTTAATTCACAGAATTCCTACAAAGTATGTTGTACACTGTAAACTCGCTAACTTTTTTGGTCGCATCCATAACTCAGGTTTATTTTCCTCAATTAAATAAAAAAATATGTTTACAGATTGATATTTTTCTGAGTTTTGGAAAATATAAACGGATGTTTCAATATAATGTTAACATATACTTTCTCTGTGAATTTATGTTGCATCAATGTCACATAACATTGCTCATTGCTCTATTGCTCTTTTGTTTTTTTGTTTTTTAAGTCACTGTTAGAAGCCTCGGTTGTTTTGAAACATGCACATGCGTATTTGGATGAAAATGTGTTTTTTAAATGATATTTTTGCATAACACAATTTTATTTCTGAATTCAGATTTTAAATTTAATCGTAAACACGGTGAACGGCTTTGGACAATTTCAGGTTTCCTCATCTCTCATTCATTTTCCTTGAGCGTAGTCCCTTTATTAATCAGGGGTCGCCACAGCGGAATGAACCGCCAACTTATCCAGCATATGTTTTACACAGCGGATGCCCTTCCAGCTGCAACCCAGTATTGGTAAACACCCATACACACTCTTTCACACACATACACTCCGGCTAATTTAGTTTATTCAATTCATCTATAGCGCAAGTCTTTGGACTGTGGGGGAAACCCACGCCAACACGGGGAGAACATGCAAACTCCACACAGAAATGCCAACTGACCCAGCCGGGACTCAAACCAGCAACCTTCTTGCTGTGAGGTGACAGTGCTAACAACTGAGCCACCGTGTCGCCCATCCCTCATCTTAAAGTGATTTTAAAGAAGCTTATGCGGGGTTTATCATGCATTGTTTCAAGATCTTCCTATCATTTAAAACAACAAGAACCTATTGATTAAAACACAAAAGAAATGCTGAAATGCAACCGGTGTTTGCTTCCAGACTGGAAAAAGTACACAGAATGGGATTTGTTAAACTGTTTGTTGTTATAACGTCTAAGTGTGGTGAACAAAAAAAGCGATTCATCTTAGAACCAATCATGGGAAATAACACAGGAACGCTTCACAATATCCTACCTCAAAGTCCACTAATGAGAACATCAAAGTTTGCACCCAATTATCACTCCAGAAGGAGAAAATGAGACGTCTTATCCTGAGCTCCTGGATTTGACTCTTTCGTTCACAGAGATGGTTAATTTGCAGAGAAGCAAACACCCGGGCTTGATCACACTCCACAGACTGTCAACATATCTGAAATAAAACTCAATTTGTCTTTACGAACATCTCCGTCATTCACAATGAGAAGAGTTGATGGTGTCACAGACTAATAAGTGATACAATGAATTCCCCACAGCCAGGCATACATTGAGCCGGGCTATTCAAGACGTTGTATGAACAGTGAGAATTCAGCAACAATTTCAAGCTATTAAAATGAGAAAACTGTCTTTATGCTGCCATTTTGATGACAGGTGTGAGCTGGAGTGTTGCTCCAGTGCTTAGGTTTGCTAGTTAGTTGCTGTGGAGACTATTTTCACTGACAGTCATTCAAATGTGTATTCTGGAAGCACAAAAATACATGCTTAAAAACACTGAATTGGACTGTCACTTCTCATCAGGCAATTAAAACGGAGCTAACCTAATATAGTACACCTGTAATGCGTTTGCTTACCTGGAAACATCATGAGATGAGTTTCCTGAAGTTAACTGGTAGCTTAAGGACCACAATGCCAAGCCTTGTTGGACAAGCTAATTAACTAACTGGTTCACCAATGTTTACCGCGGAAAAAACTAACGGGTTTTAGTCACGAGCGTTTACCGAACTAGGTCGCATATCCGTGGTCGTACACAACTTTCGTTCGTGACGTCATCACGCAGGTGGTTGATTGATAAAGTCTGCGGTAACTTGTGGCTTGGCAGATAAAGAGAGTCTCTGTCATTTATTTGTTGATTGTCAAGTGGTACACAGGTTCTGGGTGGATTTAGCAAAATATGTCTTTGATAGGTCGAAGTTAAATTATAGTTTTACAGTGAAAGATAAATTTTTTTATTACAAAAACAAATCCAATAAAGATTTTATTGTTAACCTTTGTATTCTATTAGCAAAGTTTCATTCATTTTCTTTTTGGTTAGTCCCTTTATTAATCTGGGGTCGCCACAGCGGAATGAACCGCCAACTTATCCAGCATATGTTTTATGCAGCGGATGCCTTATCAGCCGCAACCCATCACTGGGAAACACCCATTCACACACATACACTATGGACAATTTAGCTTACCCATTCACCTATAGCGCATGTCTTTGGACCCGTGGGGGAAACCGGAGCACCCGGAGAGAACATGCAAACTCCACACAGAAATGCCAACTGACCAGCCGAGGCTCGAACCAGCAACCTTCCCAAAGTTTCATATACAAAAATTTGCTAAGTCATATCCTATGTTAACAGTGTTTTGTATTGATTTTGAACTCTTTATTTCTTCTGTGAATCTTCTGAAATGCAAAAAATCTGAGATATGTATAAATTATTACAACAAATGTTTTTCTTCCCCTGATAATCTTTAAAATTACTGAATGTATGGACATGGTATGCTATGCTCTGTTGACTTTTTTTATTATTATTATTATTATTATTATTATTATTATTATTATTATTATTTATATATTTTTTGTATACTTTTTTGTCTTTATTATTATTATTATTATTATTATTATATTTTTTGCTGTTGTTTGCATGTTCCTGTTAAATACTGCAATAAAAAAATTATATATATTTTGTTTTTATTTTTATGTCTGTGGTAACTAGTTCAAGATCAAAATAATGTCAAACTATTGCTGTGAATAACGAACATGGATATATATTTATTTTTTATAACTATATAAGATATACTTATTGAAATAAAATGTACTGCATGTCAGATTTTGCTCAACTGCAAGTCTACATTATTAAGAACAACAATGTAAAATATTTATCCGTAAATGATCAGTTTTCCATGTTTTATGATTCATGTTTTTATTTTTCCCTATTTATTTATGCTTTTGGATTGCAATATGGGGCCCTGAACTTTATACCAACTTTTAACCTTGAAAAGTTCGAAAGAAGTGACTTTTATTAAAATTTTTTATATTTTAAAGTGATATATTGTCTGGGTTGGTGTTGTATATTACGCTACAAAAATACTTATAATAAACTGCCAGTACATTTTTTGTTATTTTACAAACGTATTTCACTGTATTATTATTTCTTATACATTACATTATTTCAAACTACTAAAATGTCAATAAAAGCCACTTTGTTAAACTGTAGAGTTGAATTTTCTACATCAAAAGTCGACAGAGCAGAGATCGACATCCCATAATGCAATTCACAATCGTAAATAAACAGAAGACACTTGTGAATCACAAAATACAGAAACTGTGTTTGCTTTGTTGGATTTAGACATATCCCTTATGATTATTAACCATGGCTTAACATAAAAACAAAGAAAACATGATTATGGTTAACACATTCAACATGGTTTTGCTAAATATAGTTTTAGCTATGGTTAAAAGTTATTCAAATAGCAATCAATGTGCCAAAAAAGATGCTTGCTATACTTTTACTAAAACCATGGTTAATTTTCATAAGGGATGGATGTGGGGAAAACCAAATCATTGAGCAACTATAGCTGACTAATGATGTTTTTGAAGGTTTAGCTACACACATCGACAACTTTAATTTACCTAATTCTGAAAATATGATAAAGAACAATCTTTTATGTGATCATGGAGTAAATAAAAATATCATACTTACAATTTAGGGTTTAGCTTAAAGGTAGTCTAGATTAAAAGGGCTTTTTACTTTGAAAATCAGAATTGTTTATCTTGCTTCACATTTCACACCGCTAACAATTTCCTGGGGTTTAGGTTTACATTTTTGGACCACAAAGGAAGATATTTTAACCCAATCTGAGACATTTCTGTTGCTGTTCTCATGCTTTAAAACATGGGACTCAAACTCGATTCCTGGAGGGCCACAGTTGTGCACAGTTTTGCTCCAACCCTAATTAAACACAGCTGATCCAACTAATTAAGGTGTTCAAGACTACTAGAGACTATTAATCAGGTGTGAGTTGGAAGTGGTTGGAGCTAAACTATGCAGAGCTGTGGCCCTCCAGGAATTGAGTTTGAGACCACAAATGTTCCTAAATGATTTTTTTTTTTTAAACAAAGCCTTCTGAAACAACAATTTCACTAAACATGACACACAGATTCCTTTTTGGATTTTATTCACAATTAAACATTGACTAGCACACAAACCATATTTCGGACATATGAGAACAAACCTCATTAGAAAAAACCTTACTGGTTCTTGAAGAAGCTCAGTTGTGACTCAATAAACTTCACTGGTCCTTCCTGCCAGTAATGTTGGCAACCAAACAGTTGGTGGCACCCATTGACTTCCATAGTAGGAAACATACAGATGAAGTCAGAATTATTAGCCCCCCTGTATATTTTTTCACCCAATTTCTGTTTAACGGAAAGAAGTTTTTTGTGTTTTTTTTCTAAACAACACACATTTCCAAACATAATGCACTGGAAAAAAAACTTTAAAGCAGTACTTCATTCAATTAAAAATGTATCTTTCATTTCAGTTTAATATTATTTGTTTTATTTTCCAAGTAATATATTTTAAGTTCAAAACATAGTTAAATATAAATGTTTTTGATTAAGAGCTCAACTAAGAAATATTTGTTTTGACCAATGTAAAATGTTAAGGTTATTCACACGGGCCAGTGCATGCATATTAAACAGAAGCTCAATATGCTTTGTACTTTCATGGACTTAAAAAAAATATTGTTTAAGGCAAATGATTTATTTTTCATTGGCTCAAGTGATCAAATTTAGATGTGAAACTATTACCCTACATTTTTTTTTATCGTATGAATGAACATTTTATGGGAATTGGTGTTTTGATTAAAGCTATATCTTCTTGTTTAGAACAAAAAGAGAATTTAAATTAATTGACTTTCTTCATCAAGACAAATATGCTTTGTACCAGGTTAATCTGTATAAAATTGTTCTCGTGGAGATAGAAAATATTGTTTAAGGCAAATTATTTATTTTTCATTGGGTCAAGTAATAAAATTTAGATGTGAACCATTACCCTAAATGCTTTTAATTGGATGAATGAAAGCTTTTTTCTAGTGTAGTTTTAATAACTAATTTCTAATAACTGATTTCTTTTATCTTTGCCATGATGACAGCACATAATGTTTGACTAGATATTTTTCAAGATACTAGTATTCAGCTTAAAGTGACATTTAAAGGCTTAACTAGGTTAATTAGGCAAGTTAGAGTAATTAGGCAAGTCATTGCATAACAGTGGTTTGTTGTGTAGACAATCGGATAAAAAATATTGCTTAAAGGGGTGGTCCTAAGTGTATTTTTAAGGCTTGGTTGTGTTTATAAGATGCAAAGCAACGTGTGCTCTTGCTTCACTTTTAGAAAATCACGTTATTTTCTATATATCTTTGATTATATACAGCTACTCAGCTAACATGAAAACGACTGTCATACTTCCTAGTTCCTTCGAAAGGCACTCAAAAGGCTCTGATTGGTCAGCTAACATAATGTGCTGTGATTAGCGGATCGGCTCCACGTCACCACGTCATGCCCCTACAAGCACGCGCTTTTGCACTGTGTAAACAGTAGCTGTTAGCCATATCAAGATTGTGCCTTAATCAGACAGAAAATGAAGAGCACAGAGCTGAACCTTACGCCTGCTCTCTAAAATAAAATCTGACAAGTGTCTTTCACATATATTTGGAATAAGCATAAGTAATATGAAACGTTCACATATCTTTTGTGAGTTTGTTATTTGAGATGTAGAACGCAGGGAAAGCGGCCGCATAGAGAGACACTGAAAGTGCTGCTGGAGATTGTGGGTGTTTACAGCAGTTTGATGGATAAATATGAATTTGTAGCTAAATTGGTAACGGTGCCAAACAGCATTTCCCTTTGTTTACATCCTTGTTTATGTCCTTGCTACAACATACCGTTAACGCTAGAAACTGTGCATGTAATTGATCAATTTTAACAAATAAAATACTTACAGGTTGTGGCTCACAATCCACAGCTTCTGCTTGTTGAAGCTGCTCCTTTGAGGAGTTTTAGCTGAATCCTGCACTGAACTAAGAGAGATTCTGGAAGCTGTCCTTTGTCAAATGCTAGCTATATATTTTTATAATTCTCTGGAACATAATTAAAATTAAACTAAGCACTTCTATCTTTGCGTCGTGTCGTTTGGAAGCCCAAATACAGAAACAGGACAAGCTCTGTGGATATAGCAGCATTTGAACGGCATTTTAGCTTTCTCTGCTGTTACATTACAGCATTACAGCGCCTCTTTTGCTGCGCAAAAAATATTGACCTTAAAATGTTGTTGTTTTTTAAAGTAAAAGCCGAAATAAAACAAATAAGACTTTCTCCAGAAGGAAAAATATTATAGGAAATACTGTGGAAAAATCGGCTTGCCCTGTTAAACATCATTTGGGAAATATTTGAAAAAGAAAAAGGGCTAATAATTTTGACTTCAACTATATATTGGTAGTTAATAATAAGAAAAACATGTATGGGACTAGAATAAGTGAAATGAAGACAGCATTTTCATTTCTGGTAGGTCATCTGGAGAGAGCCGGTCAGGATGCTGGAATGCAGAAATATGACCAAAGCAGCAGTAAATTCATGGGCATTACTGGGACAAAAGACTTCAACATTTAATTAAAGAAAGCTTTACTGTTTATGTAATGAAATTGCTCACCTATTAGGGAATAAAGATAAAAATGTATGACATTCATGCAGAATCGCACCTTTCCAACCTCTCTAAAATGTTACGACCTTCTAAATGCCGCTCGGTTCAGAGTGAACAAGTCTTTTCATAGGTCAGTCCTTTTTAATCTTCACAACAACAATACTTGCACTTAAAAAAAAAATCACGTAATTTTTCAAAACACTTCTTCTTTGAAGGTGCGTGAAATGGCTTTTAATGTTTGTGGCATTAAGAGCCGTCTCTGGTCCTGAATTATTTTAATGCTTTGATACATTAATAACATTATGATATTAATAATTTGGTATCGTGTGTTGGAAACTGGGCTACTTCTATGCTTCTCCTTAATCTAATCTGGCTTGTGCTCTAATCCTCTAGTGAACACTTGTCAACGTCTGCAATCAAAGGCCACTTAAAAACTTTATTCTAATGGAGTTCCCAAAAAATGTTCACCAGTGATTCTGTTTGAATCAAGGTCTGTATGAAACCGTAAAATCGTAGAGATATGCCAATATCAGCTCTGTTCCAAAACCTAGTGAGCTGCCTTGATGACTACAAAGACATATATGTATAATATATGAGCTATATTTATAGCCAACAAGTCTGTGTGGCATCCAAATAGAACGTCAGAGTGTGCCTTTAAATGTATATGCACACACATTACCATTCATTAATTTAGGGGTATTAAGACTTTATCTTTTTAACAAAGGTGGAGTAAATTGTTCAAAAGTGACAGATTTTGAAATTGTCGATTAAAAACAATCATTGCAAAGTGACAGCGTTTATGTTAACCAATGCTATGCAGAAATGGATCTATCTTCCATTTAGAATTGCCAAAAAAATAACTTCATCAGAGTAAAATCTTCAGAAAGCGAGCAAACAGTGCACATGATGTATGAGCAGCTTGCACGTGTGCCTTGAATCGCTTTTGATGTCAAGTCATCTTTATTTGTACAGTGTAGATTTTGTCAAAGCAGCTTAACATAGACGGAGAAAAAAGGTAATAAAAAGCCATTGCAATATTTCAGTCTGTAGAATATTCCAGCCAATCAGAATGCTGGTGTAGGTCTAATTAAATTAAAACGGGCTTAGTTCATTCATTCGTTAATTGTCCTTCAGCTTAGTCTCTTTATTCATCAGGGATCGCCACAGCGTAATGAACCGCCAACTTATCCAGCATATGTTTTACACAGCGGATTCCCTTCTAGCTGCAACGCAGTACTGGGAAACACCCATACACTCTCATTCACACACATACACTACGGACAATTTAGTTTATTCAGTTCACCTATAGCACATGTCTTTGGACTGTGGGGGAAACCGGAGCACCCGAAGGAAACCCACGCCAACACGGGGAGAACATGCAAACTCCACACAGAAATGCCAACTGACCCAGCCGAGACTCGAACCAGCGACCTTCTTGCTGTGAGGCAACAGTGCTAACCACTGGTTCAGTTCAGTTTAATGCAAAGTCACTGTTAAAGGATGATCCACTGAATAGCAAATGGCAAAACTCCACCAATTGACAGAAGTGGAGAAAGGAACAATCAATCTCAGATGGGAGTGTAGTTCTTCTCTGGCTAAAACCACTAATTATGAACTACAAAGTGTGTCCACAAGAGGTCAGCACTGAAAAACTGGACCATTGTTTCCTTCACAGTCCAAAAAGATTGGAACAGCACTACTGGAGAAGGCAATAACCGTAGACACGACTAATTAATTAAAAGAAAAATCAGCTACTTATACCATAAATGAATACAGAGATATTTTTATCAATCGCAACTTTCGTGAAAAAGTGCATAGACAGTGATTGCATGACAGATTGTGCTAGAGTGCTAATTTCGTCAACGAAAATGCCGTGACACAAAAAGAAACTTGACCGGTCTAATACAGTGGGGAATAAGTACTGAACATGTCACCTTTTTTCTCAGAAAACATATTTCTAAAAGTACCGTTGACTTGAAATTTTCCCCCGGATGTTGGTAACAACCAAAGAAATCCATATATGCAAAGAAAGCAAATCTAATTAGTTTACAAATGAAGTTATGCGTAATAAAATGCAATGACACAGGGGGAAAAAAATTTAAACACATGAAGAAAGGGAGGTGTAGAAAGGCAGTGAAAGCACAGACAGCAGCTGAAATCTCTCAGTAGTTCTTCAGCAACCCTCTGCCCTTCCTCAGTGTAAATGAATATTAGCTGCTTCAGTCCAACATCTACATTAGCAGGATGATGAAGATGAAACCAGGGTGGACATTTCAGCAAGACAATGATCCAAAACACAACCAAGGAAACTCTCGAATGCTTTCAGAGAAAGAAAATCAAGCTGTAGAATGGCCCAGCCAATCACCTGACTTCAATCCAATAGAAAATACAAATTAAAGATCAGATTTGATAGACGAGACCCACAGAACCATCAAGTTTTGACACTCTGTTGAAGTCTGTGAAAAACTCACACATGAGCAGTGCATGTGACTTCATTCTCCATATGAGAGGCGTCTTTAAGCTGACATCACCAAAAAAGCCTTTTATATAAAGTATTAAATACATTTCAGTAGTTCAGCACTTTCTCCTTGTGTCATTCCAGTGTTATTACACAGAACTCATTTTTCAGATTTTGTTTAGTTTTATTTTTATGTTTTTACCAAAATTTGCTTCAATTCCATGTCAACAGCTCCTTCAGAAATATTATTCCCAGGAAAAAAACATGACGTGTTCAATACTTATTTTCCCCGCTGTAAATAAACAGCACAATATATAAGAATAATGTATGTTGTTTAATTTTTCACTTTTTGTCTACATTTATGCTGATGATGCACAGGACACTTTTTTGAACAATGTTGCCAGGCAACTTTGGGAAATGATGCTGTCAACAAGGTGAGAAACAGGTCAACTAATAGGGTATATGCAGAAGTATGCAGAAAGACTTTTAATTTTTCAGTAACCTGGGCCAAACGATTCTGGTGAACTGTATGCCGTTACAAAGGTCTGTATGTACGTTTAAGGTCTGTTTTCTTGAAAAAATCAACGATCTTCACTGCCTGGTTGATATACAATATAAAGTGGGTCTCAGAATGTACAAAAAGCACTGCATTAAATTACATTTTTCTGCGCCATGTCTTTAAAATGTGAGCATTTATTTTACTCCAGTATTTTCAATGGAGTTTCTGCGCTAGCCTGCTGATCCTGACGGCACGTGCGTGTAAACGGCTTTTAATCTCGTTTTACACTTGAACAACTAAATGAATGTCGAAGTCTATTTAACTGATTATACTTTAATTACATTACAACATCGATGCTGTAAAAGGAACCTCATAAAATTTGAAAAAAGTCATATTAACCGTTCACCGGAAGTTTATCGGTACGGAAAGAAACATTAGCTGTGCATATACCCTATTAGGACAATGGGATACAGATACAAGATTGTTGCCCATTCTCAATATCAAAGTAGCCGAGCAACATCACTCTGCAATATTGCCCAACAACATTGCTCAAAAAGTTCCCCTGTGTATCAGCAGCAATAGTCTTGTCTTTTTTCATCAACAATAATGTGCTGTTCATTCATCAGATGAGTCGATCAGAGTGCTCACACTCATAGTTTTCAGTCATGTTATTAGTGCAGCAGACCTGTGAAGTTTCTTTTTGTGTCAAGCTATTGGCAATGAACAGTTTTTTGCGCTTATTTTCAGACTAAATTAACACTGTTGTGCTACTTAGCAAGTAGCTTTGGTTTTATTGAGACAGTTGAAGTCAAAATTATTAGGCCTCCTGAATTATTAGCCCCCCTGTATATTTTTATCCACAATTTCTGTTTAACAGAAAGAAGATTTTTTTTCAACACATTTCTGAGCATAATAGTTTTAATAACTCATTTCTAATAACTGATTTCTTTTATCTTTGCCATGATGACAGTACATAATCTTTCACTATATTAGACTTGTCACGATACTGAATTTCGGTACTGAAATAAAAAAAAAAAACGTCAGTTTCCCGCTAACATTTAAGCGCTGTTGAGCGCGTTCTTAAACAGTGCTGATTTGCCATTGTGTTCACCAGTGCTTAACAGAAATGACTGTGATTGGCCGTGAAGGTCAGTACCGGGACAACAGGAGTGTGTGCTACAGAGGACTGCAATGTTTTATCGCTCACCGGGTTACATAGGCTGAAGCAGGGAAGCGGTCCCCACGGTGTTTACCTGCTGCCATGAACTGAAGCCTAGGAGGACACTTAAGTGTATTACTCTTAAAGAGATTGTGATTTTGTTTAATGCCTAATATGCTTTTAATTGTTTAAATTAAACTTAACTGAATGATATTAAAGTGATGTTTATACCATTTCTGCATTTTGAGGTTTTGGAGGTTTGTAGTCCACAGCATGTTGTTTACAGTGCTGATCCTATACTTCCTATACCACCGCAGCCTCGCTTTCATTTTTTAAAACGGCAGCCGCTTGAAATAAGCATATTAGGCAAATCATTGTATAACGATGGTTTGTTCTGTAGACAATCGAAAAAACATATTGCTTAAAGGGGGCTAATATTGACCTTTAAAAAATTAAAAACTAGCCGAATTAAAACAAATAAGACTTTATCCAGAAGAAAAAATATTATAGGAAATACTGTGGAAAAATTCCTTGCTCTGTTAATCATCATTTGGGAAAAAAAGATTTGTAGGAGGGATAATAATTCTGACTTCAACTGTATATTTTCTACTTTAAATATATTGTTCAATTCAATTTGTTTTGTTTCAATAAAACACCATCCACCCTCGTTTTGCGGCTCCTCTTTTTCTAACGTCTCAGTTAAGGCACGGTACCATTCTAAAAGCATCAATGTATCGTGAACGATCCCCAACCCTAATTGCGACACTTAGTAACAGGCTTCGTTTCAGAAACAAACAATACCTCAAATAACACCGTCTACACAAGCAGCTCGCTAGGTTTTGGAGTGCAGCCAAAGTGTCTGTTAGGAAACACAACCGTCTAAAGCGACTGCTTCTCTTCTTCCCTCTCCTTTTATGTGGCTTTAACGTTCGCAGTACTAGATGCCACCACATTACAGGATGTTTACTGCACTCTCGATTCCTCTCAATCAGTCACTTCAAGCCTTAATCGCCCTTCTCAGTTACATCAGCCGAGTCCTGAAGGTCAATAACGTCAAATCCCAGGTTATCGATGCCTTCGCTTCCATGCCGGTGGAGGATGAGCCCCTTGTTATGTTTATTATGAAAACAGCAAGCGCAATGCGGAGTATCTGCTTGCTGCATTTTGGAAAAATTGGATAAATCGATACGGTATTTTCCAGTTTTGGTGCGAGAGACGACAGGGAGAAACACATAACCCCATTTGATCTCTCTGGGAAGGTAAGAAGTTCGCACTTGGCAGGACAAGCTGGTAGATTCAGCCGTGCCGTCGAGAAAAACCACCAACTCAAAGTCCTGGAGCTGAAGGTTATCCGCCGCCATGTCCGCAAACGGGCTGGACTTGTCGATCACGTGGTAAATAGTAAGCGGACACACAAAAAACAAGTTATCCTTCCCAGCGTCTACCGAAAAGTCAATATTCACCTGATCCAGGATTATAGTTTCGCCTTCAGGAGTGATGGTGGTGCGCAGAAGCTTTCCGTAAATGTGGCTTCCAATCAGTAGGGTTTTCCGTAGATTGGCAACTCGTATCTGGAGGCATAAATTCCCCTTCCAGAGACGGATGACGGCTGTTTCGCTGAACGCTACAGTCTTTGCTCTTCTCTTTGGAAGCGAGATCTTGGCCAGAATGAGTCCACACATAAAGCAGTTGATGATGGCGCCCATGAGGGACTGGATTATCAATAGAGCGACGGTGCCGGGACAGTGCCCCGTCAGAGCCCGACCGCCGTATCCAATAGTCGTTTGGGTCTCTAAAGAATACAGGAAAGCCGTCGTGAGGCTGTTAATGTTCTCAATGCATTTCATCTGCTGAGACTCAGACAGGTCTCCGTTGCTTTTGGCTAGTGAGTACCAGAGCAGGCCGAAAAGGAACCAGCTGCCGGTGAAGGCGGCGGCAAATAAAAGGATTACAAAACACCAGCGGATTTCGACGAACGTAGTCCAGAAGTCCTTAAGGAAAGCGAAGTGGCTGTGATATTCAGTGGTGCCGAATTTGATGTTGCAGTGGCCGTCTTTGGTGACGAGGCGAGTTCTCCTGATTTTGCGCTCCACCAGGTGATTGTGAAGCTGTTTCCGGATGAACTGGAACATCTTTCAGCTAGTAGAACAAAAAGACATTTTTAGGGGTATCATAAAGTAATTAACATTATCAATATTTCATTGAAATTAGCATTTAAACATTTTACATTTCATTTTAACAATATTTGCATTTTAAGCTGTGTATAGACAGTTGTATCTCTCCCCCACCTCACCACACGAAAACCCCTCACAAAAAAAACCTTATTTGTGCCTGGGCTTGACAAACCACCTGTTGAAAACACACACTTTTATCTCTCTATAAAAAACCTTAGTCTAGCACTTAATTCTCTGAGCACTAACAGTTCCTTCTTATAATTGGCACTTCTTGTATGTATTGCCTCTTCTTTTTGAATCGCTGAATGCCTCCTCAATTGTAAGTCACAAAAATGTTACTGTCTGCTGAATGGCTAAATGACTATATATAAAATATGATCAAATTATAATATCTCATTTTTTATATTAATATATAAAAAAAAATCTACATTTTAAGGATTAAAATTGCTTATAGTTTACTGCAACAATACAAATATTGTTTTTTTTAATACAACATTATTATGTACATATTTTAAGAAACATAACTTTACTTTTTTTAGGGTAGCTTTTATTTGATTTTACCTTATTTTGTTTTGATTTTTAGATCTATTACTATTATTATTTTATGTGTTTTTAATTATTTTACATTATTATATTTTTTCTTTGCATTCATCCTTGTATGTATCTTTTAAAGTGCCTTAAGATTCTACTTTTAAAGGCGCTATATAGTTTATTAAAGTTTATTATTATTATTATAATTATTATTATAACAACTTATAAAAATATATAAAATAATTCTTAACTATTAAAATATGTAAATAATTAAGTATTTAATTTATATATATGAAATATATATTTTATTTTTTTTATAACTTAAATGTATCAAAAAATAAACTAAGAGTTAACAGTTTACATTTTTATTCCATCACCTATAATTGATGTTTATTAAATGCACAATAAAACTGCATAAAAAGTAACGTATTCCATTTAATATTGAAATGTTTGAATATTTTGTATTATTTGTAAAATATTTATGGTGCCAATTTATTCCAACAATAACAAAATTAAAATCCACTATAAAATATTAATTTAAAAATGATTGTTAAAGCGAAGCATTTAGTTCATTGTAACATATGTTTTTTCATAAATCTCTGATGTCGAGACTTGGGTGTTTCACTTTGTTGTCTCTTTTTTTTGTCATTTTTTAAATTAAAATGAATGTGTTGTTTACAAACTCAAACCTTAATAAGCATCAACTAAATACTATAATCAAGCTGATGCATCCTGCAGCTCATAACACACAAACCCACATTAATAAAACACTTTCTTTATCACCTATAAATATGAAAAACCATCATCCTCCTCATACCTGCAAACTGAAAACGTCCCAGCAAACGTCAGTGCAGCGTGAAGTTCAGGCCATGAAGTTCTCCTCTCCAGCAAACAAGCATCGGGGTGCTGCTAAAATCCTCAACGAAATGTCCTAATCCCAGGCACATGCCACAGTTTACACACTAGAAACCAGCTTATAAAATTCTTCCATAACTGACCTCACATCAGATCTAGTGTTCATTAACCACCCAATACAAACCTATCACAGCACAAAGGACAGGTCTGAATTGAAGATCAGCGCTCTCCAAAAAAAAACATCAGACCCTCGACTGCAAAGAGGAACTGCTGGTACCCATAGGAACGCTCTGTAGAAACCAACACAAAGAAATAGTTGAATTAGGTTTGCCGTTGCCCTCCACCCCTGAAGACTCCCCACAATCTCTTCATTTGCATTTAAATAAAGCCGCGTGAACGCTTTGAGATGTGGATGATAAATTTACAGTCAAGGGCGAACTACTAAACTTTTGGAGAGAATGGCCAACACTTTAATTTATGTTGTTACAACAAACAGAGAATTATTATTTTTATTTATTTTTTTAGGTTCACGAGTTTTAGGTTGTTTTTTTATGTTTTAAAGGTATAGTTCACCCCAAAATGAACATTTTCATTTAATCATTCTGTTAAACACAAAAGAAGATATTTTGAAGAATGTTGGAAACCTGTAACCATTGGCTTACATAGTATTTTAGAACTATTAAAAGTATAGTTCACACCAAAATTAAAATTGTTATTTAAAGAAAATGTTTTGAAGAATTCTGGAAATCTGTAACCATTGACTTACATAGTATTTTTACCCTAATATGGATGTCCATGGCTACTGGTTTCCAACATTTTTTTAAATATTGTGTTAAACAGAAAAAAAAAATACTTATTTACTCGTCTTCAAATGCTACAAAACTTGTCAGAGTAAATGTAAAATGTGAACAAATTTAATGTGAACAAATCGCATGACTCCCCACAACTCGTCATTTGCGTTTAAATAAAGCCGTGTGAACGCTTTAAGATGTCGATGATAAATTTATTGGTGAAAATGGCCAACACTTAAGTTTTGATTTCATTTTTCTTATTAGAACAGAGAATTAGAATATTTTTGACGTCAGGTCATGAGTTTTAGGTTCTTTTTTAGGTTTTTAAGGTATAGTTCACCCCATAATGAAAAACACAAAAGAAGATATTTTGAAGAATGTTGGAAAAATATTGTGTTAAACAGAGAAGAAAAAACTCTTGCAAGTTTTATAGCATTTGAGAAAATGTTTGCATTTAAATAAATCTGTGTGAATGCTTAATAATAATACATTTACAGTGAAGGGTGAACTATAAACTTTGGTGAAAATGGCCAACACTTGAGGTTTGATTTATTTTGTTACAACAAACAGAGAATTGTTTTTATTATTTATTTATTTTGACGTTTTAAGACCCTGATCACACCGGTCATGAATTTTAGGTTATTTTTTATGTTTTAAAGGTATAGTTCACCCAAAAATCATTTAATCATTCTGTTAAACACAAAAGCAGATATTTCGAAAAATGTTGAAAATCTGTAACCATTGACTTCCATAGTATTTTTCCCCTAAAATGGATGTCCATGGCTACTGGTTTACAACATTCTTCAAAATATTGCGTTAAACAGAGAAAAAAAAAAACGTACAAGTTTTGTAGCATTTGAGGACGAGTAAATGGTGAGTAAATGTAATTTTTTTGGTTAAATTATGCATTTATTGTGAACAAATCACATGACTCCCTACAAACTCTTCATTTGCGTTTAAATAAAGCCGTGTGAACGCTTTAAGATGTCGATGATATATTTACAGTCAAGTCTGAACTCCTAAACTATTGGTGAAAATGGCCAACACTTGAGTTTTGATTTAATTTTTCTTATTAGAACAGAGAATTAGAATTTCTTTTGACGTCAGGTCATGAGTTTTAGGTTCTTTTTTAGGTTTTTAAGGTATAGTTCACCCCATAATGAAAAACACAAAAGAAGATATTTTGAAGAATGTTGGAAACCTGTAACCATTGAATTCCATGGTATTTTTTTACCCTAATATGGATGTCCATGGCTACTGGTTTCCAACATTTTTCAAAATATTGTTTAGGTTATTATTATTTTTTATTGTTTTAAAGGTATAGTTCACACCAAAATTAAAGATTTAATTTAAAGAACCATTGACTTTCAGAGTATTTTTTCCCCTATTATGGATGTCAATAGTTACCGGTTTCCAACACTCTTCAAAATATTGTGTTAAACAGAGAAAAAAAAATCATACAAGTTTTGTAGCATTTAACAGTATTATTTTTGTTTTTGGTTAAATTATGCATTTAATGTGAACAAATTACATGACTGTTGAGACTCGCCACATCCCTATAGCATTTGAGGACGAGTAAATGATGAGTAAATGTTTGCTTTTAAATAAACCTGTTTGAACGATATTTTGAAAAATGTTGGAAACCTGCAACCATTGATTTCAATATAGGCAAGGCAAGTTTATTTATATAGCACATTTCATACACAGTGGCAATTCAAAGTGCTTTACATAAACAGTTATAAAAGAGACAGGTATAAATAAAATAAAAACAAATAATATAAAAACAAATGAAGACAGCGTAAAGACATTTCCATATTCCAAAACACCGGTGTATCATATTTTCTCATTTTACTCTGGGACTTCCCCATTCTGGTGATCACCCCCCCTCTGTGGACTTTTTCGGTACCTATTAATCTATTGGACGTCTCCAACAGATTACATAGGAAAATTAAGATCTCACAATACTTTAGTGAATTCAAGTCTTTTTAAGGCCTAAAAATAAATTTAGTTTTTTAAACTGTCAACTTTTTCTGGATAGACACTGATCAAGCTCCCATAAAGCAACTCTACAAAAAACATTTTACAAAATACATAAAACGGTTTATTTACAAATATTTTTTACAGTGTATGAGCATTTCAATGAGTTTTAGAGGCAGCGTTATATGGACATAGGAAAATTAAGAGCTATTTAAAATTATTTAACATCTAGAATGCAATATTTTAGCAAATTTAAGACTTTTAAGGTGTCAAACTTACATTTTTCTAGATTTTTTTAAGACACTGATCACACAGAACAGGTATTTTGTAATGTTTTTAATGTTTTTGTAATCTTATTTTAATGTTAAAAGTATAGTTCACCTCAAGATGAAAATGTTCATTTTATCATTTATTTATTTTTCTGCTGAACACAAAAGAAGACATTTTGAAGAATGTTGGAAACCTGTACCCATTAACTTCCATGGTACGTTTGTTTCCTACTACGAATGTCAATTGCTACCAGCTTCCAACGTTCACTGTTAATCAAAATGCTGGGTTTCACACAATTCCTTCATGTTGTCCCAACACAAATCGATAAAAGTTAACTGATTCAGTTGTACAAATTTAAGTGGATTGAACATAAAACAATTAAGTTGTCCCCAAAAAAGCCCTTAAGGATTGTGTTGTTTTAAATAAGTCATTTAAACAAGCAGCAAAAGTCATTTATTTGAGAGTTCTTCAAAATAGTACATTAAACAGTGTGTAAATTTACAATTATTTCTTGAATTATCCCTTTAAAGTGAACAAATCAAGTGAAAGTTTTATGTAAAATCAGGTGGTAAATCAGCTTAACTCTCTAATCAAAACTAGCATGTGTAATTCAAAACACACGGTTTACAGCACTTATCAAATGTAGCCACATGAACTTCCTCTGTAACACTTGCAGTATAAACCTCAGAGTGGCAAAGCATGTCAAACCGCACGCTCATCTCCCATATCTCATAAATAATAATTCCCGGAAAGAAACAAAGAGATGTTGTTATATATAAATTCAGCAGGTCAAACAACAGACCACATCCTCTGCTGAATATCGGAATCAAATTATACACAACAGCACATATATGGGTCAAAAAATGGGATACTTTGGTGTAAGTATTACATTAACACAAGTGCTTTTAGGTGAAAAGAAATCAATTTAAATGCTACTTCAATGTTTCAAATAACAAAAAGTTCAATCATCAGTCAACACGGAAGATATATTTACAATAAACTATACCATAATATACTCATACAAAATCATATTAAAATATTTAAAAAGAATTAGAGATCATACAAAACGGTTTGATGACAAATGGGTCAAACTTTGGGAACTTGAGAAAATATTTATAATGGAAATATTTAGTATTTTGGTGTATTCAATTTTACTTATTTACTTCTTTGTTTACTTATTTACTTTGGTTATTTACTTCTTTGTTTATGTACTCATTTACTTCTTTGTTTATATACTACTTTGTTTATTTACGTCTTTGTTTATTTACTTGTTCGTTTACTTTGTTTACTTGTTCGTTTACTTTGTTCGTTTACTTTGTTTACTTGTTCGTTTACTTTGTTTACTTTGTTCGTTTACTTTGTTTGTTCACTTTGTTCATTTACTTTGTTCATTTACTTTGTTTGTTTGTTTACTTGTTCGTTTACTTGTTCATTTACTTTGTTTATTTACTTTGTTCATTTACTTTACTAAAATGATTGTTCATTTCTTTATTTACCTTATTCACTTATTTACTTTGTTTATTCACTTATTTACTTTGTTTATTTACTTCTTTGATTATTTACCTGTTTATTCTTTGTTTACTTGTTCATTTACTTTGTTTTTATTTTCTTTGTTTCTTTAATTGTACGTTTACTTGTTTGTTTACTTTATTTATTTGATTATTTACTTCTTTGTTTATTTACTTGTTTTGCTTATTTACTTCTTTGTTTATTTACTTGTTTTGTTTATTTACGTCTTTGTTTATTTACTTCTTTGCTTACTTTGTTTACTTTTGTTTCTTTACTTGTTTGTTTATTCTTTGTTGTTTGTTTACTTGATTATTTACTTCTTTGTTTATTTACTTCATTATTAATTTCTTTATTTACTGGTTTTGTTTATTTACTTCATTATTAATTTCTTTATTTACTGGTTTTGTTTATTTACTTCTTTGTTTATTTACTTGATTGTTTACTTCTTTGTTTATTTACTTGTTCATTTACTTCTTTATTTATTTATTTACTTCTTTGTTTATTTGCTTCTTTGTTTACTTGTAAACTGACCATTAAAAAAAAATAAACAATGTCAAAACTAAATGGAAGAAGATAATATTTCTGGTTCTGGGTATTTCAAAGCAAAATAATAGAAAACTGCACAAAAGTTGACATTTTTATTGTTCATTGTCGCTGTACATGTATAAAATGAGTAATATTCTTTCGAAGTATTAGAGCCTGCTCGGCTAGACTACTCAACAGCTTCCCTCCCCACTCCCCATGCATTCCTGAGTATGTCCCATACAGGTGAGTGGGCTTAACAAACCACCTGTGGAAGGACACCCTCTTGTCTCTCTGACTCTTGCACCAGTTTGCACATTTGCACTATAGACACTTTCTTAATCACTCCATGTCTCTTGGAAACACTGCGCATTTCAAATTGTACTTCATACAGGTGAGTGGGCTTGACAAACCACCTGTAGAAACACTCTTCTATCTTATGCACCTGACATTTTGTCTAAACTCCATCTTACAAGAATTCAATAAGGAAAGCAATGTTTACTATAAATGTACCACAATCATGTCGCGCTGCTTGCTTCAACCTTAAATAACTCTCTCAATATTAAACCTTAAATACCTCTTTTGCACAATATTCACCTTTAATACTTCTCTTGCACAATATCCTGCACAACATTGTTCAGTCTCATGTAAAAGTACTTGTATAGCCTGTCTTATATGTATAGTTTGAGTATTTTATTTTATTTTATAGTACGTTAGTTATGCATAGGTTTTTTATAATTGCTCTTATGTCCAGTGTTGTGTTTGTATTTATGATTAATTTATGTAGCACCGTAGTTCTGCGAGACACGACATTTCGTTCCTCTGTATGTCCACACATGTAGCGGAATGACAATAAAGCTCGACTTGACTTGAATATTTTGCAAAAACTATTAGTTTCTTTTCTACTTGTTGTTTGTTCTTGTTTCATGCTACCATTGCTCATTTTTCCACACTGATCTAGCTACTCACAATATCTTGTATTTAATACCCTGTGTATCAGTTAAGCTTGTCACTTTCCCTATGCCCCAGTGATTAGTTTAATCCATAGTAAATAAAAACTGACCGCTTTAACTCCTTTGCTCCTGCAGCCAGTGCTAGCAACTATTTAATATAATTATATACTATTTCCAAAGGACTTATTCAGCAGTTGAGACAAAAAAAGAAGAGAAAAAAGAAGCTAATTAGCCCAAAACACTGCAGCTGGTTGCTTAAAATAAATAAATAAATAAATAAATAAATAAATAAATAAATAAATAAATAAATAAATAAATAAAAAAGTGGCCACCTTAACAACAATCAAGCTCCATCACATTTAACTTCAACATAATGCACATAACAACCCATTCTCATTACACTCTGATTGCTTTACATTCCCACTTAACGCACTCCACTTTATATATGCATGCATTCAAAAACACATGCATGCATAAAACTGACTATTTAATTTTGTATCACTTCCAAAAGCGTAATCGTGAGCCGAGCGGAGTGATAGATGGAGATGGACAGGCTCTGTCTGACAGCAGCTCTTGTGTGCAGTAATTATGTAATTGTTCTAGAGAGCCTCCGTAAGGCCATTTAAAAAGCTCTTAAGGACTTTCACATTTTTCCTCAGGAATTTTCTGTCTAAATATTGAGTCCTGCTGCCAAACACAATCACCGCAGATAAGTAATAAGACCTGGTAATTACTTGGAATTAATGAACGCACAACAAGGAGCTAAAGCCGCATGCGTTGGCTATAGTGACAACACTGAAATTAGCGGTAGCCAGATGCAACAATAGCATTATAGTTAGAAAATGTACAAGTGTTATTACTAAGAGCTTTCTTAAAGGGATTTTTTTGCAAGTGACTTAAAGGGATAGTTCACCCCAAAATAAAAAAAAGCTTACATCATTTACTCATTTGTCGCAAACCTGTTCTTCAGTTGAACACAAAAGAAGATATTTTGAAAAATGATGGAAACCTGTAACCGTTGACTTCTATAGTATGTGTTTTTCCTACTATGAATGTCAATAGTTATCGATTCCAACATTCTTCAAGATATCTTCCTTTATGTTCAACTGAAGAAAAAAAACCTCAAACAGGTTTGCGACAAGTGAGTAAATGTGAGCTTTTGTATTTTTAGGTGAACTATCCCTTTAAGAAATCCCTTTCTTTCGTGTTCAACAGAAAAAAGGAACTTATAAAGGTTCAGAACCACTTGATGGTGTGTAAATAGTGACTAAATTTAGATTTTTGGGTGAACTATTTAGAGTCAAAAAAAATAAACATATAGGCTACTCACCCGCATAAATGGATCCCGGACGAGCCCCCAATTTATGTTGCGGTGAACTTGCTGCTGACCATACCATAAAAAGGATCACATACAGAAATGAATATTATAAGAAAAAAAACATTTATTCAAGGGGTAGCAAAAAAATAAATAAATATCAAAATGTCCAGGGAGTTTAAATGAATAAGTAATCAACAGAAAAAATTTAATAAAACAGAATAAAAATGTTCTGTAACAGAAACAAGGCAGCAAATAAAAATGAGTTAGAAAAATACCTCTCTGGGGAATAACAATCCACCTGAGGAAGTACCGTTCTTTACAAAAAAATTTAATATTATAGCCTCCAAACAGAAAATTAACTAATTAACAGTAGTACATTTTCTTTGGTCTGGACCAATTTTTAAAAATTATAGACTAGCATTTTTCAGTCATTTTGGCTCCGTTTCACACCAAACCGACTGCTCTGAACCGAACCAGTTGAAACAATATCCACATCAGTCAGTAGCTACGTTTCCATCCACCTATTTTTATGTGCATTTGGATATGCGCATAAAAAAAACAGTTGATGGAAACGCCAAGATGCGCATAAATTTTGAAAAAAACATGATGCGCATAACTGAGTAGGATAAACTTTTTATTTGAGACAAAAAAATGTGCAGAAATTCCGATGGAAACACTTTTACCGAACAAATTCCAGTATGCGCATTAAAAAAAAAGTCATGGAATTTTTTTTATAAGACATAATGTGATGATGAAAATGTGTGTGAATGGACAAACCAGCAGGCTGAGCACATTGTAAAACATCTCAAATGTTGCTTTGGTCATTCTGGTTTCAGTATTAGTTTTATCATAATATTAATGACCTCCAGAATCAAGAGCGTCTGTGCTTCGCGTCTCATGCCTTCAAACGCCACCACACGTTCACCGTGTCAGGATTGCCTTCTGAGGCGCAAGTCATTTATTGAATGAAGAAAAGATTGACGCAGCTTCTCCTGCCACAGCAAATTCCGTTTTTACTGTTGATATTTGGCGCAGGTTAATCAGAAAGTGACGAGTTTGTTCGCTTTGACTCGATGGCTGGAAACGCTGCTTTATTCGCACGTCTTTTATGCGATAATCCAATTTTTCATATTTTGGTATGGAAACATCGCTATCGGAAATTTCCTGAACTGCATTTTGATTGGTCAGAATTAACCACCACTTCGAGCAGGTCTCGGTATGATTGTTTGGTAAATGTACTCTGATACATTTCAACCGAACAAAATGAAGCAGGTGTGAAAGTGATACCACAAAAAAAAAAGTGAAAGTGTTACATTGTGTTAGCTTGTTAGATATACATTGTTGCATGTTGCTTTAATGTCAAACAAAAATGCCAAAAATCATTTTATTCTACCCTCTGAGATTAAATATGCAGAATTTCTGACCGTTTTTAAATGATCACTTTAAACGTACTCTTTTTTTTGTGTGATTTGAGATATTGACCTTTTATTAGCTTGGCTTTGTTTCTTGTTTAGTTTTATGCATTTTAGGGTGTACCTTTTACCTTTTTTGCATGTAAAGCTTCTAATTTTAAAGCTGCTATATAAAATTACATTTATCATCATTATTATTTGCATTTATTTTTGGCCATATGGCAGAGATATAACATCATACTTTCCGTATTTCTGATATAAAGCTTCAAATGGTGATATTCACTACATGTTATACCGTACACTACCTGACAAAAGTCTTGTCGTCTATCCAAGCTTTAGGAACAATAATTAAAAAATTGACTTGATCATTTGGTATCAGATTTTACCAAAATAAAATATGATCATGCCTTGATTTTTAATTATTTAATTAGGACAGTAAGGTCTGACTTTGCTTAGACAAAAGTCTTGTCACTTAACAGAAATAATGTACAGTATAGAATATAAAGTCATGGTGCAGTGGAAAAAGAATGAATATTGTGTATGACTCCTATGAGCTTGGAGGACTGCATCTATACATCTCTGCAATGACTCAAATCACTTATTAATAAAGTCATCTGGAATGGCAAAGAAAGCGTTCTTGCAGGACTCCCAGAGTTCATCAAGATTCTTTGGATTCATCTTCAATGCCTCCTCCTTCATCTTACCCCAGACATGCTCAATAATGTTCATGTCTGGTGACTGGGCTGGCCAATCCTGGAGCACCTTGACCTTCTTTGCTTTTAGGAACTTTGATGTGGAGGCTGAAGTATGAGAAGGAGCGCTATCCTGCTGAAGAATTTGCCCTCTCCTGTGGTTTGTAATGTAATGGGCACCACAAATGTCTTGATACCTCAGGCTGTTGATGTTGCCATCCCCTCTGCAGATCCCTCGTATGCCCCCATACTGAATGTAACCCTAAACCATGATTTTCCTTCACCAAACTTGACTGATTTCTGTGAGAATCTTGGGTCCATGCGGGTTCCAATAGGTCTTCTGCAGTATTTGTGATGATTGGGATGCAGTTCAACAGATGATTCATGGGAAAAATCTACCTTCTGCCACTTTTCCAAATGATCAACTAGAAGTCAAGTTATTATTTGTTGTTCTTACAACTGGGTTCGACGACAAGACTTTTGTCAGGTAGTGTATTCTAAAATGATCTGATATAAATTTTTGCTATTTTATTGAAAAGAGCTCAGGCTCATTTAAGCAGAGGATTTAAGATATATTCAAATATGCTTTGAAGTTTTTCTTGACTCATGGGTTTTACAGTAGTCAACATTTGAAGTGGAACAAGACTAGGGTGTTTTCCAGTAGTTTTTGATCCACTTCAAATGTTGACTACTGCACATTATCTTAACAAGCAAAGCAATTCAACATTTCTTTAAATAAAATATATGTTCTTACTTAAGATTATGGCAAATTTTGCGCAGTACCTAATGCAAGAAACACTATTAGCAAAGCGTAAGGAATAATACAGATTTCTTTATTTTTTCTAGAAAACTCTTTGCACAAAATAAAATCAAGCACTTTCAAGGACCTGTATCGGTGTATGCTTATTTTCAGAAACTTTCAAGGGCCTTGAAATTGTTTTTCTTCTTCAGATTCACAAACTTTCAAGGATTTCAGGGACCCGTGGGAACACTTCGCTCTCATTTCATCATTCTTTATATCATGTTTACACTATGAAGCAATCTGATCAAATGCATTTTCGACTGTTCTGGTGGTTCACATAAGAAGACGAGTTCATTTTAGATCTTTATCACTGCCAACGTTAGATCGGTTTGAAGCAAATGCATCTTAATAAATTGTGGCCAATAAGAAATAACGATAACCAATGGCTGTTGAGCCCCAATATAGGCCACAAAATCCATACAATTCATACAATTTGTGTGCCATTTTCCAAGTCATCAAATGTCAAAGTAAAAATATAGATTTGTATACGTTGTATGAACTAAAAAAATATATATATATATATGGATCTTTACTTAAATTGCACACAAAAGTTATTTTATGATTATGGAAGCTTATTACCATGTTATCATAATATGTTTGAGTCCTTAATTTCATTTTCTAATTTTAATTTCTACTCTCTTTCTGGATTCATTCATTCATTCATTCTCCTTCGCCTTAGTCCCTTATTTATCAGGGGTCGCTACTGCGGAATGAACCGCCAACTATTCCAGCATAAGTTTTACGCAGTGGATGCCCTTCCAGCTCCAACCCAGTACTGGGAAACACCTATACACTCTCACATTCACACACACACACACACTCATACACTACGCCCAATTTAGTTCAGCCAATTCACCTATAGCGCATGTCTTTGGACTGTGGGGGAAACTGGAGCACCCGGAGGAAACCCACACGTCTTTCTGAATTCTCATGTTTAATTGTTTTGTAATATATAAAAGTCTGCATACCATAAATCTGTAAGTAAAAGCAGAAATTTAAAGCAATAAAAATCTCGCATTCACGTATCATAAAAGGAAAGGGTTTCAATAACTGAACAAAAGGAATACTTGAACATGTCAATACCAGGAGAAAACAACATCAGATTTTCTTTTTCATGTGAACATACCTTTAAATAACAGAGCATTACTTGAGCTGATACCCCGTCAGAAATCATCCTATACTGTGCTGTGCTGTGCTTCCCTGTGAATAGAGAGCATTGTTAAGACTTTGATTACGTAAAACAGTGAAATCTCATGTTGAACCACATAAACAAACTTTGAACAGACGGTTTTGTTTTTTCCTACTTTGGAGGTTTGGGCTTTTCTGCTCCTCCAGGGCTGGATTTACAATGAGCCGCAAACCAAAAATCCCCAAAAAATTGAAATAAAAATCTATACAACTTGCTATAACTAAACTTGTAGCTAAGCAAAAACATTATCGGTTGTGTTGGGCTTATTAAACTTTACTCTTCCTGCATGTTGGGCTAATATTAAACCAGTAACTTTCAGAAAAGAAAAGAGCCATCCATTGCAGCCCACTGCTCTGTCAGCCATGGCCAAATCTCTTCAAAGGACCCCTAAAACCTCAAAGAATAAGGCCTGGGGCCCCACTGGCTCCGATTGTGCTTTTAAAATGAATCTCGACATCCCACCACAGACAGGTGCACAGCCGGGTGAAAAAAAAAAAAAGAAAACTGGGGTTTTGAGTGATGAATATAGGTTGTGTCCACACGATCAGCAACAGCATGAAAAACACAAACAACCCATTTAAAAACAACCTGTACTTTAATATAAAAAAAAAAAACAGATGATTACAAAAATCAAGCCTATGTTTTAGACATAAAACTGTGAGCAGATGTTACAAAATGACTGTTATGGTGATTAAAATGCATGTTTAAAAACAGATAAGCAGTATAAAATTTAACCTTTCATTAATTAAAGTCATATATTAAAGGGTTAGTTTACCCAAAATAAAAAGACTTAGTCATTATTTACACTAAAGCTTGTTCTGAGTATTCTAAAGCTGTACCTTTAAAGGGATAGTTCATCCAAAAATTGAACGTTTACAGTTAATTTACTGACTTTTTTTTTTCTTTATTAGAAAAAGTCTTCAAGAAGTCTTAAAGAGAAAGTAACCTACATTTCAGATGACCTGAGGGTGAGTAAATAAACAGGAAACTTTCATTTTTGGGTGAACTATCCCTTTAAGCTTAGAATGGTAATGCAATGGTATCAACAATGTCCCATGTCACATGTTTGTGTATTGCAATTTGGTCAAAAACAAAATTGAATTGGCCTGAATTGAACAAAAATCCTGAAATTGGCCTTTAAAGAAGTATAGTTAACTTCCAGAATGATTGATCACTGACTTCCACTTACAGTTGATGATCATCATTGATTTCCACACCAAATTTTAACTGTTCAGATACCAAAATGTTTCTAATCAGATTTGTTTGCATTTAAACAGAAGTAAAAAACTCAAACAGGTTTGTTAAAAGTGGATAAACAAATGACGACAAATTTCATTCTGGAAATTAACTACTGCTTTAAAGGAACACTCTACTTTTTTTCCACGTCACCTAGAGTTAAGCAAGATTTAGCTTAGCATAGATCATGGAATCAGATTTGACCGTTAGCATTTTGATCATTTTTTTCTATTTAAAGCTTGACCCTTCTGTAGTTACATGGTATACAAAAAAAAAAAAAAAACGATGGAAAATGAAACCTTGCTATTTTCTAGGCTGATATGGCTAGTAATTCCAGCGTAATAAGCAAGGAACTTTGGCTGCAGCAGGAAAATTTTAATTATGTAGCGTTGTTACTATGGTTAGCCAGCTGGGGACTATTTTCAGGCACTGCGTAATATCATTGCACCTACTGAAGCCATGGTACGACAGCAAAGTTCCTTGATTATAGAGCAGTGGTGTCCAAACTTGGTCCTGGAGGGCCGGTGTCCTGCATAGTTTAGCTCCAACTTCTTTCAACACACCTGCCTGGAAGTTTCTAGTATACCTAGAAAAAGCTTGATTAGCTGGTTCAGGTGTGTTTAATCGGGGTTGAACCCAAAATATGCAGGACACCGGCCCTCCAGGACTGAGTTTGGACACCCCTGTTATAAAGAATATAGTTCCTAGTCATATCAGCCTTAAAAATTGCGACTTTTCATTTCCTGTCGGTCTTAGTAAACGATGTAACTACGGAAGAGTCAAGCTTTAAAAAGAAAAATCATCAAAACCTTTTTTTTATTTTTTTACTTTTTTTTTGAGTGAGATGCTAATGGTCTAATCCAATTCAATGACCTATGCTAAGCTAAGCTAAAAGCGATCCTACCAGACTCTCAGATTGGCAGAATTGATTAATATATATAAAAATACAAAACAGTTTAACTCTAGGTGACTTAAAACGAGCCTATTTCCAAAAAAAAAAAAGAGAGCCCAGAAAACGTACATACATTCTGAGAAATCCAGCAGACCATTCTTACAGAAACAATCTCCATTTGATGTTTAATAAAAGAAAGTAGAGTATGACTAAATGTTCATTTCTGGTTGATCTATCCCTTTAAGAAACAAGCTTAAAAAAGTGACAAACATCACTAAATTTTCCCGGCCTCTTTGAACCGTTGGAGCAGTCCATCATCGGCTCGCAGTGGAAACGACAGGCTGCGATTGTGATAGTAACTGGAATCCAACTGCAAGTTCTGGATGACATCTGAAAGCAGGTGAGCTCTTTCCACTCCACAACCCGGAACGTTGTACTCCACCGCGGTGAAATGGACGTGGAGGTGATAGTACGACGGCTGATAGTGAAAATACACACGCAGTTTGCTTGGAGGGACGCCGTACTTCTCCTGAATAGTGTTCTGTGGATACAAACAAGACCTGAATTTAAAAATTATTAGCCCTCCTGTCAATTTTGTTTCTTTTTTCATATATTTCCCAAATTATGTTTAACAGAGCAAGGAATTTTTCACAGTATTTCCTATAATATTTTTTCTAATTTGTTTTATTTTGGTTACGATAAAAGCAGTTTGTTTGTTTTTTTAAACCATTTTAATGTCAATATTATTAGCGCCCTTAAGCAATATTTGTTTTGATTGTCTACAGAACAAACCACTGTTATACAATGACTTGCCTAATTACCCTAACTTGCCTAATTAATCTAGTTAAGCCTTTAAATTGCACTTTAAGCTGAATACTAGTATCTTAAAAAATATCAAGTAAAATATTGTCATGATGGCAAAGTCAGTTATTAGAAATTAGTTATTAAAACTATTATACTTAGAAATGTGTTGAAAATGTGTTGCATCATTCCCTCATAACAAACAAACAGTGAAAGGGGCGTGGCTATAAATATTGTGGCTGAAGCTTCAAACTGACATCAGCTGCCACTCCAAATGCATAAGCAACTGTTCAGACTATGATTTAAGATTACCAAAACAAACTTCTTTTTTTTCAGTGGATTCATTTGCACAGATTAATTGTGTGAAATAACAATGTGTGCTAGTACAATTACCTGATTTCACATGGACTATAGGCTTTTGAGATGGAATCGTGCCACAGGATCACCACGGTTCAATATATTTAGAGCAAAATTGTAAATGTAAGTAACGCTTTTAAAAGCCAAGTCGATGGCTGTTGTTAGAAGGGATACAGCTGTGGCCGGAAGTTAACAAGAATTATTTATATTATTTATTAAATTACCCATTAATTCTATTTTATTACGTCTACCCCTACCATAACCCTAAACCCAACATTACAGTAATGTAAAGACAGAGTATTATTTATTAAATTACCCATTAAATTGTATTTTATTAATGCTTACTACACCTACCCCTTAGAGTAATGTAAAGATATGAATTGTTGTACAGTGTCACAAAAATTATGCTATATTGATGTGAGTATCTGCAGCTGTATCCGTTTTAGACTTTACCCAAGTAGACACAGTAGAAAGGCAGAAAAAGATGGGTTTACAAGTTTAGTTCAACACTGACATCTAGTGGAAAACTGAACTAGAACTCCACTATTTTACAGTGAATGAAATTCATTTGTATATTGAAAAATATTGGTGCTGAAACAATTTTCATTCATAAACTGTTAGTAAATTTCACAGTTAATTGAAGAAATAAGATTATTTTGCACAGGTATATTTGAGGTAATAGCTAAAAACACACTGTATGAGTCCTAATTATACATTTTTCTTTCATGCAAAAAAGAATTCAATTCAATAAATAAAAAATTAACACATTTTAAAAATAAAAGCCATGATCCACGAAGACATGTTATAAATGTCCACAAATATAATAATAATAATTTATTTATAATAATAAAATGTCCACAAATAAATAAAAACTTGATTTTTTTAAAGTAATATGCATTGCTAAGCACTTCATTTGGACAACTTTATAGGTGATTTTCTCAGTATTTAGATTTTTTTGTAAGCCTCAAATTTCAGATTTCAAATAGTTGCATCTCTTACAAATATTGTTCAATCCAAAAAAAATTATAAATAAATCAAAAAAACTTGTTCATTTATATTATTTCCAAAAATGTACAATTCCTTCATGTTGTCCCAACACAAATCAGTTAAGTTAACTTAATCGTTTTTACAAATTTAAGTGGATTGAACATAAAACAATTACGTTGTTGGAATAGACCATTTGTCACATCACACACACGTTATGATAAATATGTGCAGTACTGGTTTCAGAGAAAAGCAAAGCATGCACATGAAAGCAAGCTTTACTCTGAAACTGAAATATTTTTTATTTGTCCACAATACTTAAAATAAATAAATCTTGATGGGAAATTGGTAATTGTATAAAAATAAAGCAAAATCTTCCTAATTTGAAATGTTAATACTAGACCATTTTTAGTATACAGTATAGCAATAGAAGTACAATATATTTCTTGTTTGTTTGTTTTTTGCAATAAGCACAATACAGTCCTAATAAAATTTATGATCTATAGTCACACTGAAATGGTCAAAATAGTGAAACACTTTAATAGAAAATTAGATTTTATAAAAACATCACCTTTGTAAACACTAGAAAAATTTATATTCCTTATAACTTTAATTGTATTTTATTGTATAGATAATAAGATATTATGCAGCCCTATTGTTATGCTGTCATATCAGCAGCATTGGCTATATTCATGCCAAAATTTGTAATAAATACTCAATACACCATTTACAAAACAACATTTTCTTAATGAATAAACAAACATTATACAATAAAAACCTACAGGTGACAGCAATACTGATAAAAGGGGATATAAGATCTTTCAATTTACTCCAACTTAAATATTGTAAAATTCTTCCAGGAGACCCAATTTACAACTACAAAAATATTAGTGTGGTACACCTGACCCGTAACTCACCTCTCCTTTACTGCGAATGTTTGTGAGCAGAGTCAGGTGCTCTGCTGTAAGATCCCTCAAACTTTTAATGTCCCTCCTGTGGACGATGGCAATCAAATACAGATCCTGTAGCTGAAGAGGAAAAGAAACATTGATTGGTTTGTTTACTTTTTTCAAATCTCCCTCAAAACATGACCACAAAACTAACTATAAGTAGTTTTTTTGTGTTTTTATTATTATTATTGAGATTTATACATCTGAACGCTGAAGAAATACACTTTCTATTGATGCATACTTTGTTAGAATAGGAGAATATAATTTAATAATATAATTTTTTTTTTTTTTTGTCTCTCTCTCTCTTATTGTCTCTCTCTCAGATAACTTTTTACATTTAAGCTGGGTACAATTAATTTGATTAATTTTCTTTTTATCATCTCATGTTTTATCACGTCATACAGCATACATCATACTTGTTATAAAACCATTTCATTTTCAATTATTTTGTGGATTACCTTTGATTTAACTTTAACAGCTAGATATATAGCAATACAAAATGATTTGCATAACAGCAACGCTAAGCTATTCTAACTGCTCTTATTTCCAGCTTTGGTACAAGCATGCAGAAGGTGGTGTTGACTAGAAATGTAGTTTTACACCACCTTGCTGATAACGCTTTTATGCCTTTAGCAATATTACAGTTCAAACCACTGTAGTTAAAATAATTCAAATCTGTCATTAAAAATAAAAAGTAATAAAGTAATTAAAATCTGTACTCTGAGGATTCCAAAAAATCTAAATATTGTGAAAAATCACCTTTAAATTTGTTCAAATCTTTTAAATTTGTTCAAAATACAGGACTTAATGACTACAGACCGGTGGCGCTAACATCTGTGGTC